>CM065714.1:72166835-72316835 GCA_033310375.1 Conus canariensis | reverse complement strand
CTATGTGTGTGTGCAAACTGTGTGTGTGTGTGTGTGTGTGTGTGTGTGTGTGTGTGTGTGTGTGTGTGTGTGTGTGTGATCAGCCTGGGACTGAAAAATCAAGCAGAGTGGCTGGCGCTGTCAGCATAGCTTAGACTTATCCGCTTGTCACTTACTTTTGCAAAGCATACATGCAACATACACACATATACTCTTTCATACACACACACACACACACACACACACACACACACTCACACACACACTCACACATACACACTTATAGTCTTTCATACACATTCACACTCACACACACTCACGCTCACACCCTCACACACACACACACACTCCTCTCTCTCTCTCTCTCTCTCTCTCTCTCTCTCTCATTTTCCATGCACGTATTCATTTGTTGTTGTTTTTTCAGTTCCCAGCACCCCCAGTTATACAAACAGCTTCCTCAAGCGGATCCGGATGCGAACACTTCGAAACTGACCACTCCATAAAAACCTTGCCTACCTCTACTTGTCTCCTCCTGGCCCCCATGTCTTCAGTCAGAGGCCAAACCTCACCCAACCATGACAGCATCACAGTGTGTGTGTGCAGATGGTATTGGTGACACTGAGGCTGCAGGGTTGGCTCTCATTCTGGCCTGGATCGTAAACAGTACATGAAGACATGATCCTCAGCTGATCCGTGTTGTGAAGCAAGAGATGGTTTTCATCTCCCCAAATCTTTCGTGCCAAGAACAGTGGGCAGATGGAAGTATGTGTTATAACAGCATGGATTCTGAGTGAAGATTCTCGGGATGTGATGGTATGGAAGCATTGTGCCTTCAAGTGTCTGTTGACCTGAATGCTGGCCCGCGCAGTGAATAGGCAGCATTGTGCAGGTAGCAGCTGATGGATGCACCTGGATGGATTATATAAATCAACAGTGACATCTTTACAATCTCAGCCTTTACAACTGCAGTTGTTGCATTCAAGTCACCGCTGCTTAGCATGTTTGACCCAGAGGCTGCATGATGTCACTACAGAGTCTGCTGCTTAAAAGACAAAGAACTCTGTTGCGTGGATTATATAGCATGACAGCCCCCAAACTATCTACATTCATTGCACTGTGATCTGATCTTTGTGCCTGTGATGAGTGTTAATCCTGCTCCGACCATGTCTTGAGGGAGCCCAGCCTGCCTCAGTGTGCTGTGTTCATGGCGCTGTGTCAGGCACTGTGTCCTGGCGTCTGTCATGTCACAGAGCCGCCAGTGCTGGATGACCCTGACCTAGAGATGTGCTTATCAGGCAGCTTTGACTTGCACACGGCCGGCGTTTGTCCGCTGATTGCGGCACTGTTCCAGGGCAGAACCAGACATACTAGCTACTGTCCTGCAGCTCACCCTGAGTAGACCCTGACTTTCGTCTGCTCCTGTCTGCCTGTGTCACATTGCCTGGAACTTTGACAGCTTCCAGCTTCCATGGAACGACGTGTTTAGTGTGCATTTACAACCACTTCAGTGCTGGGAGGATTGTGGCCTTCATGGGAGGAGAGAATATCTCATACCAGTTTCCTTGGGATCATCAGAGATGAGACTGATCTGATCTCAGTAATTGTGCGTGCACAGATGGTCAAATCTCAGTGAGTTTTGTGTCATCTGTATATGACAGAATAGACTCAGTATGTTACTTTTGAATGTTTTTTTTTTCTTGTGCAAAGGAGACTTGGAGCTTTGGTTTGAGAGTGGAACTAGTGTTGTGGTTTCTTTGTGTACATACATGTGTTGCCCCACAAACAAACATGCTTCAGTATGGCAGCTGAAGGTTTGCTTTACTGATATCCTAAGACTCAAGAAGAATATAATTATAAACCTGTGCCTGTGATTTTCTCAGGAAAATAATTTGAAATGATTTATTGTAATAATGGAATAAAGTGTAAACAGTGTATGTGGTAACATTACCGTGACACAGATTTTTTTTTTTTTAAATGAAGAACAGCATGGACAAGCAAGCCTAACAAATTCAACATGATAAATATGAGACCCTTTCATTTTTTTCTATTTTTTTTCTTTTTATCTAAGTTGTTGGAAAGGGTATCTATGTAAGCACAAAAGTGCAGAATTCTTTGTGTGACTTAAGGTAGGTCTTTCCTTCTGTTCTATGTTTAACAGTGAATTATTTGCAGCAGTTCTACAGATATTTTTTAGCTTTTGAAGAACTCAAAACAACAGTTGAAAAATACCATTTGCCATTACTTACAGATGCTGAAATTCACCAAATTTGAATGGTGAATAATGTTTCATAGACATTTCAAAGTCACTGTGTGGTCTACTTCTTACTGTGAGCATTTCTGATCACTGCTTCAGCGCGGCAGATTCAGCTGCTAAATTCTTTTGAGCTCAGCTTTTTTTTTTCTACTTGAGAGCTGGAAAACCACACCTGAGTTAGTACCATAAGTATTTTGCTGTCACATTTGATAGCTCTTGTTTGTATTCCTTTTTCTCTGCCCTCCCCCAACCCCATTGACTAATGAAAAAGTAAGCTGAGCAGATTCAAGAAAATTTGGGCAAAGAACAGTTTGCATCAGTCACTGAATAGCTGCTGTTTTTCCCAGTTTGGATGTCACTGGTGTGGGTTTCGTTCATATTTTGAAACACATCATAGGCTTAAAGAAACTTGCTGAAACGTTTATTGAAGACATACAGCCTTTACCATTTGGTAGCACCTTTGTATTGAATATGGCAGGGTAGGTCTCACTGAATGCTGATTGTTTCATCAAGCCGGCTTCTCATAGTGCCTTTAATTGCTGACAAAATGTTTAGTATATCCTTGTGCACACACCCACACACAAACACATACACAAAACCAAAACGGGGTAATACCTAGATGGATCAGCAAATCAACGACAGCTTACTTTTGCTGTCACTTAACTCATGAGCATAATGGCCTCCCACTTAGTGTTTCAAATGATCTTGCATAGTGGCTGGTTTGGGGTAAGGTCACCAATTTGGAGTGAGACATTTCACAAGTTACTACATAGTTTTTTCATAACCGAAACCGACTTGAAATTGACAGTTTCATTAGATTTAGCTGAGTCTGTTACCTATAGTACTATACTACTATCTGAGGAAGGCAAGGATGATGTTTTTTTCTTTCACTTCCATGTTTTTCCAAAACAAGTTTCTGCTCTTGAATCATCCCAAAATTTATGTACACATTGCCGTTTGTATTTTGTTTGCAAAATAATCTTGAACTGTCAAAGTGCATGTTAAGCAATTTCAAGTTTTGTGATTTTAGATTTTTTTTATCACTATATGCATCAGCTCATTCTTTCCTCTAAAACACACAACACACACACACACACACACACAACACACAACACACACACACACACAGAGTCACACACACACACACAACACACACACACACACACACACACACACACTCACACACACACACACACACACACACACACACTCACACACACACACTCACACACACACACAACACACACACACTCACACTCACACACACACACACACACACACACACTCACACACACACACACACACACACACACAGAGTTTCATGTTTGGTAATCTTGGTGGGCGGGAGAGAGGATGGGGTTTGTATGATCTGCTTGGTTCTGTTTCCTTCATTTTCAGTCAGAGTGACATAAGTTTATTGCACCATAGCACAGTATGCAAAGCAGTTTGAGAAACCTCCAATAAAAATGGCAGTCCCTTGGATGTAGCAGTCATCAGGGCTTTAGGACGCTGCATTCCATCTGGTCATTAGGTCACCACATTCTGCAGAGGTCATCATGTGTAAGCTGTGTGTCACAGTGTCACACACCGAGGGAAAGGGTTAAATGACCATCTGCACAAAGGAAGGGAGTGGAGGGATGGGCAGCAGCGACTTTTTGTCCAGAATGATGCGAGTGTGATTATTTACCAAAAAGCTTTGGACAATAGTTCAAATGAGTTCTTAGATTGTGAAATGGATCACACACGGTATTTTCTAGTATGGTTGTTTGTTATTATCATTCTTAGTGATCAGAGCTTTTCGCTCACTGTAATATTTTTCTTTTTCTTTTTTTTCTTTTTTTTTTTTAAAGTTTTCTGACTAGATTTGTTTGGTTAATTTTGATGTTGCTACTTATGTGTAGGGTTGTCACCTCATGGTCCTTCAGAAGCATTAGTTTGTAGTCACACTGCCAAAGTTTTCATTCATGTTTTGTTCGTGTCCTATTATATAGTATCAAGGACATCCATTCACATAACAATGATTTTCACAAAGTAACAAGATAATGTTTAGTTACAAAAGCAGCTTTGGAGACTATGTTAAGTTCTGTGTTGTTGTATATGCAAAAGACAAAAATTTAACGTATGTAGAAGACATCACTGTATGTCTTATGTGTGCATGCCTATGTGATATATGTGCATGTTAGAGACTCTGTATGTGTGTGTGAGAGAGAGAGAGAGAGAGAGAGCAAGAGAGAAACAGTTGGTGTTTATTAGTGTGTGCACAAGAATGTCTGAGAAAGAGAAAGCACACATAAAAGACTGTGAGTACCAATGTGTGTACATGTATGAATATTTGTGTAAACTTTGTGTTGATCAAGTCTGCATCATTATGCCAGTGTGTGGCAGTTTGGAGATAGTTATAGCAATAACACTAAACAGTAGACAGAAAGTTGGTCTCAGGGATTGTCATCAATAGTTTGTAATTCAATTTTTTTGCTTTGTGATGTGTGCAGATTGTTCTTTTCTTAAAGTTTGGTCTTTCTTTCTTAGGAGGCACATGGTGCGATTTGTCAAAGTCATGTACCGTTCATAACAGCTTTCGAAAACTTGACCACAAGGCCAGTCTGAACAAGTTGAAAATTACCAGCGCTTACATCATGTTTACGTTTAGGTCAGGGTCTTTTTCCACAAACTAGTGTTCACATCTCATGACTGGGATGTTGCAGTTGGCTTTCAACCTTTTCTTAGAAATGTGCTTTTTTTTTTTAATTGTAGATTCTTTCTATAGATTGCTCAAAAGAAATATCTGGCTCGGTACTCTATTTGGAGAACAAATCAAGTATTCCCTTTGCTGGTTTTTCATTGTTATTGTTAATTTATACATGGAACTTGCCACTTTGGTCAGTTTGCCGCCTATGGTCTGTGATTGTTTTCAATTATTCTGTGATACTCTGTCTTTACCTCCCATTCCCATAAAAGATCTGACCATGGTGAGTTGCAAGGTATTTCAGTGTTTATTCTTCAGTGATCAATATCATCAGTAATACAGTAACAGTTCGCAGTGAATCTTCTGCTAAACCCTACCATATCTCTTTACATTTTTTATTTCATAATTTTGTTTAAAAAAAGACTTTTTTTTTTCTTTTCAAACATCATACTTGCCAGTTTAAACACTACAAACACATCCCAAACCTGGTATCAGTGTGTGAAATGTCAGACTTGTTTCCACTCCCTCCCCCCTCCCTCTTCTCATCTATTCCACCACCACCACCCCACACCACCACCACCACCACCACCACCCTCCCTTCCCCCCAAGACGATAAGAGACTGAATTTTGTCAGCAATACTTTTGTCACAGTTTTTGTTTTGTTTTGTTTTGTTTTCGACCAGAGAGAGGAGAATGTCTGTCACTTTACACATGTTTGGCTTGAATTATTGCTCCATCTGAACTAGTAGTCCAGCCCACTCAGCGTTCAGTGTTGTACTCAATTAAATGGTTTTGATTACTGAACCATTAATGTGTCAAACGACGAGTTGCCAACCTTCAGTCACAGCCCGGTGTAACGTTAAATAAAAAAGAAGTATGTATGTCAAATGTAAGTTTAACCTACCGTTATTCACATGTAGGTAATGGTAATGACCGATATAAAATTAAGTGACAATTTCCGGGTTTTTTTTATTCATCACAAATTATTCAATAAAACTGAAAAAGATGCATATTTATATATCTGGCCAGATGGAAAGGCATAAGGATCTGTAAGTAGAGAGAGAGAGGGATTTTTAGCCAGTTTAATGCCAATTAAGCTATGTTTCTGTATGACATCACCTAGAAAATAAACACAAAATCATGCATTCTTGATAATAAAACAGAAACTGTAATGGTTGGCAGCTCCGAATGAGTGTGAAAGCTCACTGCATTAGTTGTTAAGTATAATGGTTGTCAGCCGTGTGTATGTGTGTGTGTGTGCGTGTGTGTGTGTATGTGTGTGTGTGTGTGTGTGTGTGTGTGTATGTGTGTGTGTGTGTGTGTGTGTGTGCATGCATGCAAGCACAGTTTTGTGTGTCTGTTGCCATGCACTTATGACCTCACAGCAGCATGATTTTACATACTCTGGCGGGCAATCAATCACTTTTTTGTCTCTTATTTGTCATCATGTGTTAGACAAAGATCTGAAATTCATGAGTCTTCTTAGGTTGCATTCAGACGTGTATGTGTTGTTTCATTTTTTTTTAGGGGGGGGGGGGGGGGGGGGGGGGGGCATTTCACCAACATGTAAGGCAGCTTGAAATGGAGTACAAATTATTCAGAAGTTTTTTGTCATGTTTGATCGATTTTTTTGTTATGTTTTGTTTTTGTCATGATTGGAAACTGTATAAATTTTTACTCGCTATTTTAAAGTTTATGCTTGTGCAAGATTGATAACCAAAATGGTCAAGAGTCGGTGAGCTGCAAGTTTTTTTTCATGCTTTTGTCAGAGGGTGGAGGAGAGGTGTATACTCATGGTGAGGATCCTGTGGCGATGTAATCCATTCTCCTCTTTGCCACAGTCCAGCTGACTTTTGTGAGTCAACATTATGTTCATACTGGCTTTAAAGGAGTGTACAGAACCCACACAGGATCACAACAACGGAGCAGTACGTGTGACTGTGAGCTTCAGTTGAAGATTGATTTTAGTTTTGTATAATATATCCAATGTTTGTGTAATTACACTTAGGGCATCATTGGTGATTTTCAACTTTTTTTTTTTCAGTTTTCTAATCACACTGGTGACTGTGTTATTAATTTACAAAGAGAATGTCGAATCGTGTCCTGTTGTGTGAGTGTTGATTTGGCTGCTTTTATATGTTCTTATTTTTCCAGAACCAAAGTGTTGGTTCTTCTCTGACCAGTTCCAAAGACTCAGCAAGGTTGCATGCTATTTCCTTTTTTTTTTTTTTTTAACTTTTGCTCTGTGTATGTGAGAGAGAGAGACAGCTGACAACCCCAAGTACAAGCTGACTGTGGTTTTGCATGATTTATTGTGCGCTTGCTATGGTTTCGGACTAAAGCTGAATAGGATGTGCGCATATGAATGAGAGAGATTTATATTACACTGTATGAACAATGTGAATACTGTGAGAATGTGATTCTACCAAGATTTCGTGTAGGGTTACATTATCTGTGAAGCTTATTGAAACAACTGAATGTGTGCAATAAGTGAAACAGATTCCTGTCCCCCTATCCCCCATTACTATGATAGCTGTAAATAAATAAACTTTTGAGACCAAAAACAAATGTTCCATGAATATGAATTATGAACAAGAGAAATGGAGAGAGGGTGTGCATTTTCATCTGGGTAAGTTGCAGATAGAACTATTATCACTGACTCAGAGAAGGAAAATATACGTATTCCCTCAAGGCATATGAAACCTGTAAAATTCTTTCATATGATAACCGTTTTAAACAGGAGAAGCTATTTGTCTATTAATTTTGGACTTGTGTGTCTTGTATCCTTTCCATACCCACTTGCCTAGACTGAAAGAGTGCATGTTAAATAGTGCAGAGAGAGTATCATTGAACCAAAGACAGGTGTGCGCTGAAGTATGCCTCTCAGAGCCTTTAGCCTGTTCTGGATGAGTTATCCTAACACGACGATGAATCACCTGCAATGAAGAGGGAAGGAAAAGAGGGTAGTACACCACACAGTTTTCCCAGGGAGGTCAAAAGTTCACTTAAATTATGAGCAAGTTCCTTGACATAGTTCCAGGAAATACATGGATCTGTCCTTTACTTGCTCCAATTGTTCCATCTTCAGTTCACTTTCATGCCAAACTTCACAAGTGTTCCATTTCTCCGTTGTAATTCAGCATCATCAAGCTTTGTTTGATTTTAGCCACAGAGGCACATTTGTAATAGATTGGAACAATGTTGGCACCTATCATTGTGGAAACTTCTCCTCCTTCTGCGTACGCAGGCTGATACTCCTGCAGACACTCCCTATATATGGACAGGCAAGTATTAATCCCATCTACCCTACAAAGGGAGTGGAGTTTTGTGTGCATGACCGTTTTTTATCCCGCCATTAAGGCAGCCATACTCCATCTTTGGGGAAATTGTGGAAACAAGCAAGGTTGTTTAATTCGCTGGTTTCAGGCCTCTTCATTTATTTGATTCACCACAGATCATAAACTCAGAACTTAGTGAGATATGCGTGTCCAATCTGCATTTTTTATGATTTTTTTTTTCACACTGCTTGGCAGAAAAGCATGGAATGGTCTGATCTTGATGGTCCGTTTATTAATATTTGTTGCCATGTTTGCATGAAATATAATTCAACATATCCTATACCAATATACAAGGCAATGATTGCTTCTGACCAGAATTTGTAAGTAAATTTCATTTTTGTTAAATTGAACACATTGCTGGAAACATGAATCAGAGATTATGGCCCTTTCGACTTGGCAATATCTTCATGTAGGGGATATTATAGCTCAAAAGGTCGCCCCAGTATTTTTCATTCTGCCAAATTTTGTTGTGCTCACACTTGGTTGTGCTCGCATTTGTAATTGCAAAGAAAATGGCAACTTTAAACTTGATCATGGGCATGTGCGCGCGCACACATACACACACACACACACACACACACACACACACACAACATATCCTGTTTTTAAGTTCACACACATACAAACACCACACCACCCTGTTTAATTTCCTTCACTGCAAGTTTAAATCTGTTGTGCATGACATGAGGATGATACACTCACACACTAATTCAGCAATCTAATAAAATGAAGAAATGCAAAGAATACAGATGTTTCTAAAAACTGTCATGAAACGCAGACAAATGCCAATGTCAAGTTATGGCCAGGAATCATTAGGATACATCATAAAAGAAGACTTGTACAAGTTGCTTGCATCACCTGCACTTTCTTTCCCTTGTGTCTCGAGCACTTATAAATAATGCCAACCAAAAAAATTAATTAATAAAATCGATAATCAAAAACAGTGAACAATCTCCATTTCCTACATTACTTCAAGTTGGTATGCATGGAAAGCGAGCAGTTCACAGTACAGGTTATTTTCCTGAAACCATCTTTGCTGAATAGTTTCCTTACTGAAAGTCGGAGTATTTCTTCAGATAATGTTTCTTTCTGCATGGTTGCAAGTTAACTGCTGGCGAAGGACAACCTTGAAACTTGTAATGTAAATCCCATTCTTATTGATTTCATCTTGTTATTTTGAAGCCTGTCTCTCACACCCAAACTTTTAAACTGAAAGAGACAAAGAGAAAAACTGGCTTTCACAGCAGCTGTGTACAATATTTTTTTTATTCACTGATTATAGCTTTTGAAGTGTAGAGTATCAAGAGGATGTTGGAACTAAATGGTATACTCAAAAAGTTGGGGGTGCACAGATGGAGCCAGACCATGCAATTAGCACAAAGAAAATACTAAAAGTGCTGACAAAAAACAATAATAATGAATACTAACAGATATAGATTTACTGATATACACAATTGCCATGTATGCAATTTGTATGCCAGTAGTGTTAAACTAAAAGAGAGTAATAACAAGTGGGGATAAATGCATGCGAGTGGATGTAATGATTAGTATTGACATTACTGCCAATCTACCAAGTAACATGGCTCCTTGGATCCGTTACCAGAGAGTTGCTGACTTTCATATTTGAGAAATAACCATAGTAATCATTCTACTTGAATTCCCATCAATATCATTTGAGTTTCCTGAATCAAATTCATCCCTCGTATTGTATTAAGATACATAAATTATGCATGCCTCTCTCTCACACTCCCTCACTTGCTCAAACACACACACACACACACACTCACTCACACACACTCTCTCTCTCTCTCTCTCTCTCTCTCTCTCTCCCTCCCTCTCTCCCCCAACCAAAGTAAATTCATTCAACATTGTAATAAAGTCTTTCTGTACATTAACCAGGAGACCAAATTTAAAATCAGACTACAAGATAACTTTCAAACCTTCAGTTTAGATTCATGTCAACTTTTCATTAAAACATATATGATCCAAAATTTTACATTTTCTGTCATGCATTCACATACAAACACACACTTGAACATCTCAAAGCATGCATGATAATAAATCCAGTTACATACAATATATATTATTCAAAATATATGCAGTCATAAAGGACAAGAACGCAGTGTTTTGTATTTTCCACAAGCCTTACCAAAAAAAAACGCACACAAACAAAATTACATTCCATCACCCATTCACATTCCCCTATCCCCATTAACAACTAAAAAGTAATCATACTTGCAAGTCCGCAAAATCAAATCTTCATTGTCAACAACATTCAACAAACGCCAATATAAAACAAAAAAATTGACAGACATTCTAAACAACAGTTAGCGGAAAAGACAGAGTCGTTGAACATACTGAAGAAGTCTATTTCAAAAACAAAAATGCATGTACAGGACAATGTGTTTGACCACCAAATAAGCTGTGTGTTTTGGGACAACTGGCAAGCTCTAGAATCATCTTCAACATGGCAAGTGTTTTGCAGTCACAGTGTCTACTTCTTTCCAGTCAATGATAGGATCTTTCACCGATGAAATTCAAATAGATCTACCTCTCTAAAGAATACAATGGATCATTAAACAGCAAAGCCAAACATACTCCGACTATTATACTGCACATAAAACCCAAGCCGTAAGTCATGATATGCATATCTTTTTTCCATCAATACTGAATTGCATTTATATAAGTAATCTATTAAGAGCAGATAGATCATAAACAGTCAGATAGATCAGAAAACATCATGTAGGTCAGAAATAGATAAGAAAAGTCTTGAGAGGCTGAAAAATAGGGGATGTTTGTGGGAGTGTAAAATCATGAAAAATAAATTAAAACATGAACTGCAAAAGCTGTACAAACTTGGCACTGTATTTTGCAAAGTGTCACGTAGGTTTCAGTTTAAACGGTCATGAACCGCTTGTCAATAACATAAAAGAGGCTTTACCCATTTCAGTGAAACTGATTTAAATTGAAAGGGCACCCCCTTCCCCCTTTTATTAGTTCCTATTGCACACCTAGTAACCAGAGACAGTTTGGATTGTTTTAACTCAATGCAACAGTGACAGTAGAACACATGACTTTTATTAGTTTGAAAGGTAAAGTTGACAAGGTCAGGGATGGGGAACAGTGTTCAAAATGAAAAATAAACAAACAATAAGTTGTTTTAATAAATACATGAAGCAGTTCATCATTTAATTACTCCAAAAAGCAGTCGCACTCATGCTCAGTCTACATGCCGCTGAGCCATTTTCTTTGAACTGCCGAACAGATGCACACTATTAAACACCATCCTAAACTGTTGGCATATTGCATGACTGAAACGCATTGAGCCAAAACCAGCCAACATGTTTAGGCTCAATGTTGTTAAAATCAAAAGCCAATCATCACAGTCAACCATATTGTACACAGAACTTGGATGAAGATGTTGTCATGCGACATCAGATGCAATCAAACTTCAGTCACTGCCTATGACAGAATATGGAATTTAAGCCATTGCACTCATTAAAGCATCATTACACATAAAAGATTTTCCGACATTGACATCATTGACATGAAATGTACACATACGTGTGTGTGCACAAGGAAACCTCATAGTGCAGTTGTCAGGCAAGGAAATTGGGAAGGGGTGAAGGGAGGGTGATATTACAAGTCAATATTTCAATTCTTACTACTGTGATAAAAGTCATTAAGTTCTACATGGTAAGAGTTGCATAATATTGAAGTATTAAAGATCTGTCACCACTGCAAACATTCTTTTTTTTTAAAATTATATCTAAAATCCCATAGTACTGAACGTAACTCTCGGTAATCTCAACCTCATCAGAGCAACAATCACTGCTATTCTTTCGTGTATATGTTCATGTGTGTGCATTTTAATGTACATTTTTACTATCTCTCACTTAAATGTGCTTACAAATACACACACGTACATTCTAGTACACAAGAATTTAGCCATTTCTGCCACTTGACCGACATACGATAAAAAAAAAACATGAATCAAACCCTTACCACTACGGTGGGAAGCCACATGTTTCTATTACTGTCACAAGGCTGAGCAAAGTACAAGGTAATGATATCTGAAGTGACTGAGCGCTGCCATCCGCTGTTGTCTGTTGTTAAGATGCTGAGCAGAGTACACACTACCAAGATTTGACGTGACCTGGGCACTGTCGTCCACTATGCAGTTTTTGTCATCAAGGTGCTGAGCACAGTACACACTATCATTATTTGACGTGACCTGGGCGCTGTCGTCCACTACGCAGTGTTTGACAGCAAGGGGCTGAGCACAGTACACACTATCATTATTTGACGTGACCTGGGCGCTGTCGTCCACTATGCAGTGTTTGACAGCAAGGGGCTGAGCACAGTACACACTATCATTATTTGACGTGACCTGGGCGCTGTCGTCCACTATGCAGTTTTTGTCATCAAGGGGCTGAGCACAGTGCATACTATCATTATTTGACGTGACCTGGGCAACAGCATGCACTATGTAGTTTTTGTCATCGAGGGGCTGAGCACAGTACATACTATCATTATTTGACGTGACCTAGGCAACAGCATGCACTATGCAGTTTTTGTCATCGAGGGGCTGAGCACAGTACACAATATCAGTATTTTACATGCGCTTGGCACCACTGTTCACTGTGTAGCCTTCGTCATTTAGTAGCTAAGCACAGTACACACTACCAGTATTTGAAATGACTTGTGCACCATTGTTCATGGTGTAGTCTTTGTCATTAAAAGGCTGAGCACAACACACACTATCAGTACTTGACTTGGGCACCACGGTCCACTGTGTAGCCTTAGTCACTGAAGGGTTGGACAATGTATACACTATCAGTATTTGCCACAAATACAGTTTTTGGCCATTGTAGCATCTGGCAACATGAGACCCTTTGATAAGCAGTTATTTTGTTGTTGTTGCTGTTTCACCATCTCATTTTCCCTACCCCAGCTCATTCAAGCTCTCGACACAGTCTGAGCCCCATCATGTTTGTCATGTGACAGTCGTAGCACCACAGGAAGTGATCAATTTCAAGTTATCAACAGGCAATCCACCTTAGGAGACGCCGCACTGCTGCCAAATCTGGAAGTGTTCGGTGGTGCCCATTCTGATCCAACATATGCAGGGCACTGTCGACTAAGCCTCCTGCTGATGACAACTCCAGACTCCAAATGAGTGAACATCTGCATGCTAAGAGCACCACTACAACCATCTGATGGCAGTCCCAATGAACTTCCCAACGTAGCGGTTTTGATATGAACTCATCACAGGCATGGACAGGAAATCAAAACAGAAGTCAACAAGACAGCATTCGTTTCTTCCTGTCTTTTTTTTTTTTCTCCTTTAACGATGATAGATGAGAACGAGAACGACCAACATGGTGCTGCATTCTGGCGTTTCATTGTGGTCTGAGTCAGCATGGTAGGGTTGTACACTACCATTCCTTTCATAATATACCCTGGCTCAAATGATGCCTCAGGGAAAAGCACCTGTTGCAAAAGTAAGAAAATTAGAGCAACATTCTCACAGCTGGATCTCCTAAGTAGATAAAACTCAACTGTGCAGCTCCAGTCTTTCCACAAGACCCCAAAGCACACTCCATTCTGGGAAGGACTCGGCCTCTAACCACTGCCTCTGGTAGGGCTTGAATCCAGGGGACCTCCAAGCACATATACCTGCAATACTAACCATCGCACCATGATGGCTTGTGGACAACCACAGTCCTAAAGCAACGAGTGTTCCCAGATGAATTGCCTAATACACATATTCAAAATATGCACCAGACGTTTCTACTACAGACTGGCATTCACTGCAGCATGACTCCAGTACTTTGAACATGATGTGACCTAAATGGAAACCTACAGGTAAAACGAATGTTGACTGCAATGATTTGTAGCAGCCCTCGAAGCATCTCTTTCCCTCTTCCCTCTCTTGTGGACAAGTAAACTTAAATATTTCAGTACAATCTGAGCAACAGCCTTCTATATCTAACTCATGCCAATAACCTCTTACAGAAAAGGAACAAATTATGAAACATTATTCTCTGAAAAAGTTAACAAACAAACAAAAATCTCTGAACATTATACAAAAGCTACATTTTGAGGATCTGCACCCTGAATAATAATCCTTTCTGTCTGAATATCCCTGTGACCTTTACCTGTCCAGCCCATTATTCACTTTTACTTTCAAATCCATTACAGACATTTACTTTTCCAGTTCATTGTTTACATTTACATTTCCAATCCGTTATTCACATTCACTTTCCTAATCCATAGCTCACATTTACCTTTCCAATCCATTGCTCACATTTACCTTTCCAATCCATTGCTCACATTTACCTTTCCAATCCATTGCTCACACTTGCCTTTCCAATCCATTGCTCACATTTGCCTTTCCAATCCATTGCTCACATTTACCTTTCCAATCCATTGCTCACATTTACCTTTCCAATCCATTGCTCACATTTGCCTTTCCAATCCATTGCTCACATTTACCTTTCCAATCCATTGCTCACATTTACCTTTCCAATCCATTGCTCATGTTTACTTTTCCTATCCATCGCTCACGTTTACCTTTCCGATCATTGTTCATGTTTACTTTTCCAATCCATTAGTCATGTTGACCTTCCCAATCCATTGCTCACATTTACCTTTCCAATCCATTACTCGCATTTACCTTTCCAATCCATTACTCACATTCACCTTTCCAATCAATTACTCACAGCCAAGCCACTCAACCAGAACATCTCAGGAACTCCATGCGATTTTTCTCCATCACACCTTCATCAAAACTTGAGTTCAGCCAATAGACAAGACTGCATTTGCTCCCATATCACTGATAAATAAAGTCCAAATGAAACACAGTTCCTTACAGTGTCTTCTTTAAACATTATTGGATCCTTGCGCTCATCTTCCGTCCTGGTCACTCATTTGGACAGACTGACAACTTCCCAAACTACTACAACTGTGAGAGAACAGCTGCCTATGAGATCCTAGCCTGAAACAAGTCCACACGTTTAAATGTTCACGTTACTATTTACAATCATTGTAGGAGGGACAGAGAGTCTGCATTGTGTAGTTGGCTATACAATGAAAAAGAACGAACAAAATTCATCAGCATGCACACAGCCTGTGCCTGCTTTCACACACACCCACACACACCCACAGGGATAACAGGACCCAGCAGCAGTCTGCGCTATGATGAGAAAAAGAAGTAGTTGACGGCCCGGTTGACATCGTAGTCGGCGGCCAGAGCCACCCGGACCAGCTCCTCTCTGGGCACAGACTCCCCAACGATGTCTCTGAGAGCAGCCAGGCAGGACGACAGCATCTCCTCATTCTCCATCAGGTGCAGGTCCTCTGAAGACATGGAGGAAGACAGCTCCTGGGCCCCCTGTCAAAGCAGCGTGAGAATAGGAATTCTGTCAGGTCCTTACTTACCTTGATATTGGCAGCATTTGCCATCAGATACATTTGATTAGAAGCATATCCCCCACATGCACACATGTACAATATATTCAAAACATTGTAGTAAGTAATTTCCACGCTAATGATCAAACTGCGATGTTGATCGCACACACACACAAACAAGCTTATACACATACACTTCAATGCATATATACAAATATGCAGATATACAGACTAGGCACATGCACATGCACATGCACACACACACACACACACACGCTCAAAGCTACCCACAACACTGGGATTAAAGATGTCCATCTGGCCATGCTGCATTATGGAACTCTCTCTCACACACACACACACACACACACACACACACACACACACATTCTCTCTATGTCCCTGTCTCTCTCTCAAATAACCAAACACACACACTCATACATATACACACATGCGCATGCACATGCATGGAAACACACACACGCACACACACACACATACACACACACTGACAACTACTCACAGCATTGTGGTCAGTGATGTCCATGTTGGTGACCATCTCCTCCACCTCGCTGACACTGGACACAGAACTTGGCGTCATATCCATGGCTCCCCCCACTGTCTCTTTGCCTCGCTGACCCTCAAGTCTGTCGCACGCACGCGCACGCACGCACGCACACACACACACACACACACACACACACACACACACACACACACACACACACACACAAAAGACATGGTCAACAGACACTAGCACAGATGTCACAATAGATTATTATTACATTATTAAATTGGATTATCATTACTGAGAGCATGCATGTCCTGACAGAAGCTGGGACAAACAGGATTCTCCAAACCCTCTTTGCTCAATAGCATTCAACAAGGTAGATGTAATCAGCCTGATCTGTTACATTGTCCATCCAGTCTCTGGTACTTTCATCCTCTATTGCACCCTGCAGAACCATCTTGGACAAGGAGTCACAGTGAAGAATGCTTTTAACTGAACAAACTAAGGACAAAGATCGATAAATGACAAATCATAGTTCCTCCTAAACTGAAGCCATGACCTAGTTCACAGAGACTGTGGAGTTTTTGACAAATATAGACTGATTCTTAATGGGGTTTGAATGCCGGGTAATACAACCTGCAAATCACTATTCCATAGTGTTTGACTGAGATGTATTGTTAGGCCTACTGAGCTTTCAACTGTTTTGAATTGGTCTTCAAATCTATTCATGTGATCATTTGGTCTGAAGTTTGATTTGCGTACCTCTAAACCATTGTAAACTTTGTTACTTCAGTCTTTCCGAATGAAAACATTTTTCTTCAAATTGAGAATGCAATTCAGGTCAACCAACCACAATTTGATTTCCAGCACTGGTGAGTTAGTCAACCAGTCGAAACATGTCTACTATAAAAGAGTTTTCAAATGGTTACTTCCATTTGCCCATATCCAAATAGTTACTAGCACATGTTGAGTGAGGGTCAGGGCAGTTAAGAACAAAGATGAGGATCAGTCAAATAATATACAAGATGAGCTAACTTCACACTTTAAAAGTCTATAGGCAAGCCTATGGAGTTTGATAATACCCGGGACAAGTTTTTGACTTTTCACATATGTGTTCACTTGCCCCCCACTAACTCACAAATCGAATTTTCAAAGGACATCAAATCTTGTCTCGGTAGTCATGGCCTTCAACTGCTTCATCTTTATTGTCTTGAGTTGGAACATATCCCCTAAATTAGAGTCATGTTCCATCAGCTTATAGCAAGATGTATGGCAATGAGTCTGCAGGTTATTGCCAACAGCATTCACTCATTCTTTGTGGGATATAGGTGCCAGGGTTCATTCTTTCTTTACTAACAATGAAGCTTACTCCATGCCAGTGTTTGGGGTCATCTTCTCTATCCCAAATCTTATGACATTTATCTGTGGTGGTCTCTCTAAATATTTTCCATCTTGTGTCTCCTAGCCGTTGGCAGTTCTAAAGTCTTTCTGGCATGCTCACTGGTCTGCTCCTTCACTTAATGTTCCACACCTCAATGATGGTGTTTTGGGGAAATCTAACAGCTGATGCCCCAATAGCGTGCTTTTCATTTCTGCCCCCCTTACACATGGAAACCAACAAAATCAGCATATTGCTTTCTACGCTCATCAGGGCATTGCTGAGGGCAACTGGAGAAAACGTTGCAAGGCTCAGCTCCTCTCTATGTACCCAAACGTGAAGGGGGTTAGAAAAAAAAACAAAAAAACTCTTCCTTACATGGGATTTAAACCCCAAACCTCAGACTTTCCTGGAATTCACTCTCTATGCAAGTGTTGTAATGCTGGACTAACTCCACACCAAAACTACAGATTCTTATAAAAAAAAGTCTGCTACTGAATCATTTCTGCACAACTGTTTGTTTACCCTAAAGCTGCTATTAGCGTACTTTTCAACAAAAATGAGTGTATTTTCTTCATATTTTCTTCAGTGTGTATAAAACTTTCAAATTTCCGTAAAAGCTGCAGGATTACGGGGGACGCATTTTACCTGCCATCACACTGCAAAGGCTACTTCAAGGTAGTAAGCACCTGACCTTGCACTAACTACAGTAAAAATACATTCTTTTTAATGCAAATTACTTTCAAAACTGCATTATCTGCATACTTTGGCACCCTCATGCTCTTTCACCGGTTTTTTTTTTTGTTGTTTTGTTTTGTTTTGTTTTGTTGGTGTTTTTTTGTGTTTTTTTGTTTTGTTTTGTTTTGTATTATGTTTCAGCGCATGTTGTCAAAGCAGTAGATACAGCCTACTAAGATTTAGCCTGTGGAAGTTAGCAAGAGTTGTCATTCTTTGGTAAAGCCTCCAATAAGGTTACACATAGCAAGTGTGACTGTCGCTCAAGCAGTTTGTCTCTGGTTCTTTTTTTCCCCAACATACTCTTTCCTCTTAGTTCATCGCATTTGTCATATCTTCTCTAAATGTGTTCAAAATACAGCCAATTCGTATAGACAAACAGGACTGATTCTGCTTTACCTACCTCTGTGTACAATTCAATGAGGATGATGAAGGGGCTAGGGGTGGAGGGTTTCGCATGTGCATGCATGTGTGTAAGTGTAATGCTTGACAGAGAGACAT
This sequence comes from Conus canariensis, assembly GCA_033310375.1. Lineage (NCBI taxonomy): Eukaryota > Metazoa > Mollusca > Gastropoda > Neogastropoda > Conidae > Conus > Conus canariensis. The sequence goes on along the minus strand of CM065714.1, from coordinate 72,298,043 downwards.
CATGGCCTTAAGTTCAGGGGACAAGGGTATTGTGCATGTATATGTAATTATGCATGTTTGAATGTGAGCATGTGTGTGTGTGTGTGTGTGTGTGTGTGTGTGTTGTGTGTTGTGTGTTGTGTGTGCACTTGTGTGTGAGTGTCTATGTGTGTGTGTCATGCAAACACCTTTGTGAACTTGTGTGTACATGTGTATGTGCCCGTGCATACATCTGTTTTACACAGTGTAAAATAAAACAGGGTTTAAAACAGGTAGTGTGTGTATGAATGTATATAAGTGACAGCAAGTTCTCTAAGTGTTCTCAATTACAGTCTCAACAACAACTACAAAAGGAAACAAACCAACAAACAAAAACTCACCCATGCCAGGCAATGGCATCTTCCACATCCTCTTTCAATTTGTCAGGCAGGTCATAGAAGTCATCACTCTCTACCAGCAATGGATGGGCAGCAATGAAGCTCAAAGCATAATCCTACACAGCAAAAAAACAGACAAAAATAAACCATTCGTTTTCTCACCTGCAATGAATTTCAGAATAAGGTTTGTAAAAAAAAAAAACAGAAAAAAGTCAAGGGATTAAATTCACAGTATGTCTACAAAACATCTGAAGATCATAACAATAAAGCTCAAAGAGTTTACAGTAATGTATGGACCTCAAGGCAATGGCTTTTCCTCAACTTCCCACCTGGGCACCTTGGCAGAGACTGGCTCTGTATGCAGCAAACATCAACCAATCTGTCATTTGGAAGCACGTTGCAAACATCTGCCACAAGATCCAGGCTATCAGCACAAAAAGGTACGTCTTAATGCTCAACTCCATCCAAGTAACCCATACAGAAATGAAATATACATTCACCATCGACAGGTGAAAACAGGTGGAATGGCAGCTGAAGAGCAATGGTGAACAGGAACATGCAGGTGGATCTGCATGTAAAAGGTTACATTATGCCAGAAAGTCTAGAAAACATGAACTAGTGGTCTGTTTTACGCAGCATCTTTACATTCCCACTCTCTGCTGAAAATTCAAGTTATCTTATGCCAATACTCAGTGGCATCTTTAGAGTTGGATGGAAACCAGAAAACTACTTTCATTAACCGACACTTACTTACAAGGCAAGCAAACAGAAACACAGTGTGACTAAAACATGGTACGCTCTCTGTTTCTTATCCCTGCCACAGTAAAAAAAAAACAAAACAAAGAATGCCAGATACTGATACCTGCAGAGCGGAGCACGAGAGATGATCAGCTAAGCTGAGGAGGTAGAGGGCCGTCTCTTCATCCACGTGGTGCCTCAAGGCATGCTCACACGTCAGCTTCAAACTATCCATCTGCAGGGACAGAAGCATGACTTCACTCTCTCTCTCTTGCCTACCTTCCCTTGCTCTCTTTGTTCAGGGACAGAAGCATGACTTCACTCTCTCTCTCTTGCCTACCTTCCCTCAATCTCTTTGTTCAGGGACAGAAGCATGACTTCACTCTCTCTCTTGCCTACCTTCCCTCAATCTCTTTGTTCAGGGATAGAAGCATGACTTCACTCTCTCTCTTGCCTACCTTCCCTTGCTCTCTTTGTTCAGGGATAGAAGCATGACTTCACTCTCTCTCTTGCCTACCTTCCCTTGCTCTCTTTGTTCAGGGACAGAAGCATGACTTCACTCTCTCTCTTGCCTACCTTCCCTCAATCCCTTTGTTCAGGGATAGAAGCATGACTTCACTCTCTCTCTTGCCTACCTTCCCTCAATCTCTTTGTTCAGGGACAGAAGCATGACTTCACTCTCTCTCTTGCCTACCTTCCCTCAATCTCTTTGTTCAGGGATAGAAGCATGACTTCACTCTCTCTCTTGCCTACCTTCCCTCAATCTCTTTGTTCAGGGATAGAAGCATGACTTCACTCTCTCTCTCTTGCCTACCTTCCCTTGCTCTCTTTGTTCAGGGATAGAAGCATGACTTCACTCCTCTCTCTCTTGCCTACCTTCCCTCAATCTCTTTGTTCAGGGATAGAAGCATGACTTCACTCTCTCTCTCTTGCCTACCTTCCCTCAATCTCTTTGTTCAGGGATAGAAGCATGATTTCACTCTCTCTCTCTTGCCTACCTTCCCTCAATCTCTTTGTTCAGGGATAGAAGCATGACTTCACTCTCTCTCTCTTGCCTACCTTCCCTCAATCTCTTTGTTCAGGGATAGAAGCATGACTTCACTCTCTCTCTCTTGCCTACCTTCCCTCAATCTCTTTGTTCAGGGATAGAAGCATGACTTCACTCTCTCTCTCTTGCCTACCTTCCCTCAATCTCTTTGTTCAGGGACAGAAGCATGACTTCACTCTCTCTCTTGCCTACCTTCCCTCAATCTCTTTGTTCAGGGATAGAAGCATGACTTCACTCTCTCTCTTGCCTACCTTCCCTCAATCTCTTTGTTTCCTCCCTCTCCTACCATACCTTTTTCTCTTGTCTCCTGTTTTTAAATATGTACCAGTTATTTGGTCAGATGTTGAAGTTGTACTTCTGAAGCACAGGAGCACACATATTAAGAGCACTCCAGCGCTTTGGGGAATGTACGAAAATGGTCAACACAAAACAATGTTTAACCCGTAGAGTGCCTTTAAGCCGTCAGCTGACGCCGCATTAAAAATGCTTTCCCAGTGCCTATGGGCCGTCCACTGACGTCATGCATTTTTCTTGAATTTTCATTCGTTACTATTTCTATCAACGGACTTAAATAGAGTGTGCGTAGTAAGCCTTATATGTCTGTAGTATTAAAATGATATGTAAATGACCACACGTGAGGGGAAAGCCCATTTATTCTCATCACTGACTGGATGACCAGCCAGCACTTCGTCTCGCTTGCAAAGATGGCGGCGCAACCTTCGACAAGCGCAGCGACCAAATCAACGTATTTACACAGCTGAGCAGGCTCTGCTAATGATTTTTGACAAAGACAATAATCTTTTATTCAACGACTCACTCGAGCATGAAGGTGAGATGATGATAGTGATGGAATTGCCAACCGTATTCGTCAGTTATTGTGTCGGGCTGTGTGACCTCAATGTGTGTTCAGCTGACTGGTTTGCCAGCGTCGAACGAGCTCGCCTAGTGTGTACTCTGCACTGTGTGCCAGTGGTCAGTGACGTGGTAGTCAGCGTGAGAGGGGAGCGCGGCCTGCTCGCGGCGCGGCACAGGGCAGAGGGAAAGGTAGGGGAAGAGGAGCAGTGAAAGAGAGGGTTGAAGTCCAGCAAGGGGGCGTGGTGGGGAGAGGGGGGCATGGTCGTGGACTGACCTGTCTGCATAGAGTGTGAGCGTCTTGATAGACTTCTAAACTGTTTTACTTTCATTTACAGGTGTAGTGTGACAATACAAACTTTATTTTCAACTTTTTTGCTTTGTGTTCTTGTTTGGATGTGAAGATGTAGTGGTAAATACATATGCTTTTGATCGTGCAAAAAAATCTATCCAAATCTAATTGTCTAAATACTTTTTTATTATCAAAATTAAAACAAAAGAAGCCCAGATTCAAAATCTTCATTCAATTTCCTTCAAAAATCATATATATTTCATTGTTATATCTTTTGTAGTTTCTGAGCTAGAATTTTTTGTTAATTATTACCCCCAAATCATTAGATTTCCCTGGCACTGGGAAAGCCTTTGTTTGTAACATTTTCAAGCAGCTTCAAGCAGCGAACGGGTTAAACAAAGTTGATAATAATTCTTTCCCTCTTTATGAAAACGTTTCGCCCCAGCCAACATTTAACAAAAACTGGTAACAACTGTCAATATCTATCTCTCTCTCAAGCATAACATTTAAAGGTCTAGGTTTTAACTGTTACACACACACACACACACACACACACACACACACACACACACACGAACACACACACACACACACACACAAAGGGTTCCACCTATTAAATCTACAGAAACACACACACACCTCTCTCTCTCTCTCTCTCTCTCTCTCTCTCTCTTTCTCTCTCTCTCTCTCTCTCTCACACACACATACAGATAGGCGCACTAACCTCCCATCTCTCTCCACATACTATTTCTCTTCTTTCTCCCCAATGACGTTTCTGTAAGTCTTTGAAATTAAGGCCAAACTTAAGTTTCAAAAATGCATCCAACTCATACTACCTGAATTAACCCTGACACTGACCTCATACTTATCACAGAGGGTCACCATATCCACCAACTGTTCAGTGCTCATGCCCATGGTGTCCAGCTGCCCGCTGTACAGCGACTCCAGGAACACACGGAACAGTGAGGGCTGTACATCATGCACCGTGATTTTCCTGGGACACAGAGAGAATACAGATACCAGAGTGAACATCTATCCCATCACTTCTCCAGATATTTTCCCTTGCTAAGCATGACAATTTCAAAAGTCAGATCAACAGACTGATTTCAGCAATGTACAGAAAAATGGTAAGAGCTACATAAACTGCAAGCGTGGAACAGAAAGGATAGGCAAGAAAGGCAATTCATTTACATGGGTTGCTCAGAGGAAACACAAACAGAAACTTGTAGAGCTCTGTGAATGAATGAACTTGCACACAAAACACCACAGCAAAGAAAAAAAATAATAATCATCATAATCATCAAAAAAAAAAAAAAAAAGGACTCTGGGAGGGAGGGGAGCTAATCCAAGCCTCATAGGACATGGACTCCAGAGTTATCTCCCTGCTAAGTTGACTTCTGGTTGTGAACAATTCACTTCAGTTTTCTTCACCCTCCTTCATACAGAGTGGGGAAGCTGGAGTGTTTGTACAGGTAAGTACATATAAAAACTATTTTTAGAAAGAAAATTAATTTCTCTCATTTACTGAAAAGGATGCTGGGATGCTGATCGTGCTCACCTAAACCAAGGAACCACACCAGATTGCACTATGAAAGGCCTGACAACCAGGCTTCAACTAGAAGTGATCATGTGATCTCCCCTGAACAGGCCCGGGGGGTGGGGGGTTGGATCTGTCCCCTCTCTTCTTTACGAACAAATGGGTTAGAAATAGACATGACCAAGCCATGCCAATTGCAAAACTGGACAAATACCAGTAACAATGACAATGACATACAACACTACCACACCTATGGGTCAGATAGGTCACTGGAAATACATGTGTCCTTACAACCCCAAAATCAAAATATACATAAATACACAAAACTCGGGTACGGAGAACACGACACAAAACAAAAACAATTTGGAGTGCACTGTGGCCACATGACCACCAGCCTAAGCCAAACCAAAATTCCATTATTAGCAAAACTTTTGACATGTCTCTTAAGATCAAACTAGATCTAGGTAGTCTGAGACAACATAATCATCGTTACAATAACAATCACAATCGTAGGTTAGTCTGTCTGACTAATTACCATGATAGCCACCCTTCCCCTCCAAACTCCTGGGCTGTCAAACTGTCCGTTGTGTCTTTAAATTCAAACCGTACCAAGATAGTCCAAAACAGTAAAATAACCATAGATGGCAAGTCACGGTCCTAATAACTACAAACCTTCCCCTCAAAATATTGCGGTGTGAAAAAAAAAACCAAACATCTCTATAATTACATTTGATCCAACCAGTCTCAGATCCAGTCTCAGACAGCGTAAACACTGAAAGCGAGTCATGAATCTGAGCGACTACCAACTCTCACTCAGTCCATACAATTCAAGGGCTTTCAAGTCCTATTCCATGTCTTCAGGATAAAACCGTAGACGAAAATCTGGGACAACACAAACGAATGGAGGATGACCAACCCCCAAAGTAATTCTATGGCTGAAAAATCTCTGATTGTGTCTCTAACATCAGACTGTAAAAGATAGTCTGAGACAACACACACACCATCAAGGACCAGTCACAGCTTAAACGACTACCACCCTCTGTACTATTCTTGTGCTGAAAAGTCTTGTATCATGTCTAAAGATCAGATCATAAGTGGCAGTCTGAGACAACACAGTCAGAATTGAGTGAGAATCGCTGTCTGAGCGACTGCAAGACCACTTAGACAATCTGCATGTCTCCTGTCATGTCATGGAGGTACAATCTCTCAAATGAAGTCCGAGACTTCTAGCCTGTGGCATAAACAATGCTGCCTGCGGCAATGCTCTGCCAGAACACAGAACTGCAGGCAGCGTCCACATTCCATGCGCCCTAACATTTGCAATAGGGAGAAATGGACTTTAGCTGATGGCATTAGCTTGTCAGATCACCCTCAGATCCAGAGGCTTACAGCCTGGGGACTGACTTCAGCGTTTCCCTTCCACTGCCACTAAGAGGTGTGGGAGCCCGAGCCCAACTCTGTCCTCTTTAACAAAACTTAAAACACTCTCACAGGACAGTTCCCTCACCCCCATTCCCACCCCCTCATCCCCTCCCCCTCTCTTCCAGTACTGAGACCTGGGGAGAGGCATTACAGGATCCAGTGGGGGCAAGATAAAGTCATGGACTGCTCTCTCTCTCACACACACACACACACACACACACACACACACGCACACACACACACACGGTGTGCCACACTCACTTGTCAATAGACTCCCTCATGCCACTGAGCAAAGCCCGACGGAACCAGTCGCAGCGAGCGGCCACCACGACCCGATGACAAGGGATCTGCTCCACCTCTATCCCTCCTCCCTCCACACTGGTCACCGGCTTGTCCCCTGTGTGGTCAATCACAATGTCTCCCCCTTCTGGAAACCACAGCAACAGGCACTTAATAACTGCCTTCTTCAAAAACAATCCTTTTTTTTTTCCTTGTCTGTATCATGATTTGAGATGCACTCTAGTTTAGCACAAGCCCTCTGTGCTTTGCTTATGGACCGTTATACAGTAGACAAATATCGGGACTTAACATTTTGCAAAGCACGAGTTGCAGAAGGCATTCTACCTTTCAACTGAAAGTATTATTTCTCTTGACTGCCTGATGTGATCAGTGGAAGGACTCTGAGAAAATAAACTTGTAGTTCCACACATTCAAACATCATTTTGGATTTCTGACTCTTTAAAGACCACACCCCAAACCCTACTTCTTTGTGTAATAAAACTTTAAAATCTCAATTTTTTTTTCTTCCATTAAAACAGTATTTTGAGAATCCTACTTTTCAACAAAAGGGAAATTTTGTAAAGAATTTTTTTAGAGGGTTGGAAGCTATTTTCTGTCTGTATTTCCACAGATGTGGCTCTGTCTTTCCACTCACCTCCTGGATGAACCACCTCAAACACCATGTCTGTGTTTCCCCCTGCCTTGAGGAGATCAAGGGCACGGTGGGCTAATTTACTGTCCTTGGCAAATGGGGGAACACTCAAGGATTCCACTGCGCTCAACTGAAAGAAATATTCATACTTAATTACTTTCTTTATCAAAAAGGAAGACTGACAACAACTGGAATATCAGTTACCTTGGATTTGTTTCCCTGTTTGCTATTGTTTTGTGATATACATATATACCAGTGTGATGAGAAAAACAAGTGTATATGTGTGTGTACGGATCACATGCATGCATGTGTGTATGTATGCATGCTGGAATGCGAGTAATGCATTTATGTTTTAACTCTACATGTGTGTGTGTGTGTGTGTGTGTGTGTGTGTGTGTGTGTGTGTGTGTGTGTGTGTGTATGCATGCATGCGTACATTTGTATATGTTATGTATACACCAGACCTGGTTGCCCCTCAGAAATTCCATGTGTAGGCTTTCGGTCAAAAATGTGTACAATTGTGTGTAAAATGTGTAAGATTTTGCAGCACAAAGTAACTGCCTAGGAAACAATACTGAATCCATTCAAGACATTGGAAACACTGAAAATTTATCATTATAAAAGATGTATTTTCATAAAAGGCAAAAGGCATCACTTAAAGTGGCTTCATTCACAATCAATAATTGTCAAACCAATCCAAGCTTCTTGCCAGTGTCCTCTAATGGGCATAAGCCTTTGCTCAGAAAATTAACAAGAACATCAACAAATGTGACTTTTTTTATAACACTTTTCTGTAACCGTCTCTTCACTTTTTACTATACCTATGGACATAACTGGAAAAAAGATCTTGATGTAATCTATTTCTTTCGCATGCTAATATGGGCACTTTTTCACTGTCTGTTGATAAGCTAAGCAGTCTTGCTGAAGGGCATAATAATTACGATGTGAATTTATTTCAGATTTCTAATATTATTATTATCATTATTATATTGCGTATTTATATAGGTCCTATCCTCGGTCACAGACCAAGTTCTAAGCGCTTTACAATAAATACACTACCTCACTCAGTGGGCTGCCTACCCTGGTAGAACCAGCCGAAGAGCAGACTACTGGCGACTCATTCAGTCGTTTCCCGTACCATTCAAATATCAGTCACTCATTTTCATTTATCTCATTTATTCCTCCAGTTTCTCACATAGGATGCATGCGACGTTTATACGTGTCCTCCATTTCCACCAGTACATGATGGCACATGGTAACAGTAAGTGACAATTTTTGTGGCTTGGTAAGAAATACCAGGCGGCTATCTTCAATCTACATCAATTTTGCCAGGGCAGCGGGGAACCCCCCTGCTCTTTTCGATTTTCAACTGCCGTGGGTTCTTTAATGTGTGCAAGGGGCCAGGAAGGCACACGGGTCTGACTCGCTTATAGTCCCCATCCGATGGACTTGACATTCAGTTCGATTTGTCATTCAAACTGGGAAAGAAAGGGCGAGAAGGACAGGGCTCGAACCCACGCACTTCTCACACGTTGGACTGGCAGGCGAATGTCTTAACCACTCTGCCACCTTTCTTCATTTTGGTAACGAGCTGATTTCAGCTCCTTTAAATTGTCAGCTGAGAGGCTATGAACTGCATCTATCGAAGAACAGTCATCATTCTTCAGGATGAGCAGACTTTCATGAGTTTCATTGGACAGTGTGCTCCTTTGGGGGATTTGGGGTGGTTTTTTGTCCCTCTGCACGAGTAGTTTGTTGTTACAGTCTCTCATCAGAAGAAGTGCCAGCACAACTCGACTATACAAAAAAAATTTCGAACGTTTGTTGCCTTCAGTTTTCCGGAATCACTGTTTCCCTTGTGGCTTTTGCTACTGATGTGCTGCTGATGTCAAAACAACCACTGTGAGCAATCGAGATTTCACAGTTACACATGGTGCAGTGTACGAATGTATCGCCCTTCTTTGATGCAGTAATAAACTTGAAAATTGTATGATATGCTGGTTTGTACTTCTGTTCATATTTCTTTTCTTTTTTTTGACCACAACTTCCACTGATGAATCTGAATTTTCATCGTCTGTTTCATGGACGCGAGTTGAAGCTGAACGAGAAGCCATGTTGCAATGCATTCATAGAAGAAGAAAGTGCGCATGCGCCATGGGAACTTATGAAAGTTGGACCAGACTCTTGAGATCGGCCGGATTACGTGTTTAGCGCATTTTCGTGAGCTCGGTGATCAAAATTTCGTACAATTCGGTTTTCAAACTTACAATCATATAGCTGTATTGAATTTCGTGAGATTATATGCAAAAATCATATAGTGCACAGGTCTGATACACGCACACATACACACACATGTGTGTGTGTGCAAGTCCATTTTTATGTTAGTGCTGCTGTTCTACCAAAACTTAAGTGCAACCATATGGCTGACAGATTTCAAAATAAGTAGGTATTCTCTACACACACACACACACACATACATATATATACACACACACACACACACAATGTACACAAAACCTTATCATCAACAACTTACCTGTGCATACCTAGACCTGGCCGTCTTGTTGCCGTCTATACTGCCCGCTCCATCCACAGGAGTTTCCATGGACTCCGACCGGAGCCCCAGCGTGGTGAGATCAGCAGAAAACTGTTCACTACGGACAATGTCACATACTTCGTTGATCATGGGCTGCAACGATGAGCGATTGGAGAGGACCCTGCCCAAACCCCACGACTGAAACAGCCCAAAGCACAGCACTTCTGTTTTCCTTTCTCCAGTCAGAAAGACGTCGGTCACTTTGAAAACACTGCTTCATAGGTACTCTGTAATCAGGACAAAATGTAGACGACCTTCTCCCTCCGACTCCCAACCTCCCATTCCCCCCCCCCCCCCCACCCCCCATCCTTCTGATAGCATCTATATTTTCGACTATACTGGACAGAGCCCAATGTGACAAGTTTCATTGTCAATTCGAAACATTTACCAGCTCATATTTTTGCAAATTGTCTGCTGTTTAGTCATGGCTAAGAAATGAAGCAAACCAATCCTTTTTTTAAACACTTGAGCAGAAGACCTAAGCAACAATTAAAACAAATAATAAGGATCACACTGGGAACTATTTACTACTCACCACTTTGGATGTAGCCATTTTGAACAGGTATTTCCATTCTGAGTTAGGAATCTTCTGTTCAAGATCTCTCATCAGTTCCTCTAGTCTCATCACTGTACTTGGCAGCTGCAATATCAGCAACACAACTTTGATTCAGCCTGTATATTTTTTTATTTGGAATTTGTATAAAATCTCACTACAAACTGCAAATGTACACTGAAGTTTGGCCAGACAGTTTTAACAAAAAAGTTTGTTTGTTTTTGTTGCTTTTTTTTTAGACAAAGAAAAATCCCCTGTAAAACTGATTATATTCAAGAACCTGCAGTGCTGCTAAAAGTGAAAGTTACCAAACCTAATTTCATTAGTAAGGTAAGGAAGAAAAGCGCTAATTCATATAATCTGAACGTGTTGGAACTGCCTGTTTAAAAAGCAAGCTGTAATTCCATCATTGTGACAAAAGCTTACCTCATCCACCAGCTGTTCCAAGTACTTTGATATAGAGCGCACCTTGTCTGCTTCACTCAGCTGGCAGAAACTCTGCCTGCAAAACACACAGCAAAACAGGACTGCACTGTACTTGTCAAAATGTGACAAACTGGGGGTTTTATACTTGTTTGTTTGTGTTTGGTTATTTGTTTTTCTTCTTCAATCAAAATGACAACAACAAAACAAAAAATAAAAACAACAACAAAAATGTCAACTGATCGTAAAGTTCATGCAACTCTTTTTCTATGTTTTTTTTCCCCCAATGCAAATGGGACACCAAAAACTGAGTGCACTGCACCAAAAACTGAGTGCACTGCCTTTCACTGACCATTTCCTTCACTACGCATCAAGTAAATATGCCCAGTCCTGTAGTTGCTAGCCAATGCCATCTTCGCTGAAACATTTCACAGCAAAGTTTGTTTTAATTTCAAGTGTATCAGCCAATGTTCCTAATACGGGAAATACATCACTTCCACAGCCAACACATTTTGCGGACATGATGTGACCCAGAATTCAGACCCTTGAATGCAGAATGTGGTGTATACCAGACAGAATGGAATTAGAGTGTAGCGGAAGTTGTTTGCAAGTGTTTGTAACGCTGGCACATGTGCATGAAAGTGTGCATGCATTGCAAACATTTAAGAAAGAAAAGTCCTCACACAGGACAAAATGTATATTCATACATATACGTTTCTACAGGTATAGATGTGGAACCATTCTGTTTGTGTGAGAATGCAAGCACATATATGCATGTCTGTTTGAAAATCCATGCATATAAACATTAATGTCTCACACTTTTGTAAACTTTTTTTTTTTAATTTCAACCCATTGAAATACATACAAATCCAAAGTTATCAGTGGTTATGAATATGTGTGTACTTATATATTTGTGTCCAAAGATGTTGAACATTCATACGCATAAATGTGCGCAAGTGAATGTAAGAATGCACGTGTCCATGCCAATACACATTTGTTACCACCATGTCAAACTGTCCCTTTCCAGTCCTACTCACTTCCTATGCATCAGATGGACAAAGCTGGCAGTAGTTTTGTCATGGAATTTTCTCAGCTTCTTCAGTTCTCGTAGATGTAAGGCCTGCAAATCATAAACATCCCTTGTAATAATCCACTCCTCATTTCTCTCCCTCTTTCCTTGCTGCCCCCCCCCCCCCCCCTCTTCCCTACTATTCCTTCATTATCCGTCTCTCATCCATCTTCCTCTCTCAACCTCAAACAATTCCCTCTACAAACGCACTGATGTTGCACTGATGCAATGTGTCGAATGGAAAGCAAAATCAAGTCATGTTGTTTATAGTCTAGGTGAGCACAGAAGCCATACAGTATATGATATCTGACTACAAGCAAGTTACATCAGAACTATGTAGAACTTGAATCCCAAAGTTAAAATCTATCCCAGCCCATCCTCGGTACACCATGTGTGACACAAAACTGCTGAGCACCGTACAACAAGAAAGCAGGCGAATGACCCAATCAAGTCAGTATGAAGTCTCTGGACAAGTTTGACATTGGCATAACAATGGAACAAAAGGTGTCCAGCAGAAACAAAATATGTTGAAATTGGAACAGTTGGTATCTCTGGAAAACTGACATGCCTACTGGACAAAGGTAAAAGGAGAAGAGACAGAAGCTATGGTACTAGCAGAACTAATCAAAGGTTGAACTACCATATCTTAAAAATTGCATTCTTAATCTGTCAGGCATTCCCACTATCTGTCTCTCCCCTCACTCCGCTATCCCTTTCTGCATCGTAAGCCTTAATATCAATATGCACTTGCTTTTCCTGATCCTTTTCCTTCAAATTCACAATATCAAACATGACCTATGTTCTAGCTTTTTTCTTTTCTATGATGACAAATGAAAATAACTTGAAAAATCTCACATTCTTTAGCGTTTTTTCCCAGCACATCTCCAATGCTGCTGCGCTTGCTCTTATCTTTGTCTGCCTTCTCATGTTTGTCTCCCTTCTCATGCTTATCTCCCTTGTCAGGGTTGCTTGAGTTGATCACTTGCTCCAGAGCAATTTTGGTCTCGTTAGCAAAACGAGACACTGTGTCCAGGATAGTTTCAATCTGAAACAAACATCTGATTAATTTACAGTAAGAGGAGGCAGACAGGGAGACAGAAAGATACAAACAGACGGTCCCCCTGGGAAACAAAGAGATACGGACAGAAGTATTTCCCCCTTTATGCAAGTAAGTTCTTCCAAAGGTTGCCAGGATTTAAGCCAAAACCAACTTCTGGATAGGTTTGGCTATAATGACAGTAACAAATTTCAACCAATCAGGTTCTGCCAAAGCAAACGTCCAGCTATCCCACCTGTTATCATGAGACATGTCTATGGCACATCAAATGAACCTTCGTAAGTTAAGGACCTTGCAAAAGAACAAGGATTTCGAAACTGAAACCAGTTTCGGGAAGGTTTGGACAAACTTACTTTAGTACAGTTTCAAAGCGGGGTAGATTCAAAGCTGGAAGCAATTTTGGCAACTAAAACTAGAGCAAAAACAGAGTTACTCCACCGCTAAACAAAAGAACGAACAAGTTACAAAACAAACACACACATTTCAAGTTACTGGGTCTTCTTCAGGCAAGACAAATAACATTCAAGACAATGAAAACAAAGGACAAATAGAAAGTCATTCCTCTATCTGGGTGCAAAGTTTGGTCTTGGGTGAGCAGCTAAACCCACAGAATGTTACTGAGGCCAAAAAGGAGACAACATGGGTTAAAAGAAACTAATAATAATGATAATATAATCATTAAAATGATAATAATGATAATGGTTGTACAATCATACAATAGCAATACTAACAACAATGATAATAATAACTGAAGCTGGAACTTAATACAAAGTACAATACAGAGTTAGCTATGGCAAACATTATCTCACAGTACACCCACCTCAGGCACCAGATATGAAGCCACGTCATATCTCTGTTGGGCGGTTAGCGTCTGCGACTGCTGCTTCAGCACCATCAGAAACTTGTACAGCTGCTGAAGGAACACCGGCATGTGAGACCGTGCCTCTTTGATGATGTGTTGGCGCTCCTGGCGGGAGAGCTGACACTTGCGTTTGGAGAACAGGTCGCACAGAAGCAGAAGCTTGGCACCAGCCACAGCCGCCTCTTTCAGACCTTGTCGTACAGTGTAGCAAAGCCGAGCAGGATTGTTCCACAGGCTGGCGTCAACAGTGATAGGGGAATCACTTCCCCTCCCCCTGACGAGCCTCCCCGTCCACTGAACAGCTCAATGATGCGGTCACCACAGGTGTGCATGTCCGAGATCAGTGTCTGAATTTCTGTGACAGAAGTTCAAAGTTTCCCTTTGAATATGACCAGGGTAAAATGATCACACATCATATCACACACTCACATGTTCAAGATGATAAGAACCTAGGGTATCTGGCAACTACTGAGATTCAGTTTTGTGCTAGGTGAACAGGTACCATAAGCAGTATTAGTTTGGAGCTAGATGGATATAACTGTCTCACCTCTGTGACTTGCTTTCCTAGTTTATTGATTATGTCTCTGTGCCTAAATTAACTTTAAGATTTCCATTTTAATTCATTTTTGTCTTTCTTTACTATTGCCTACAGTTTTCCTGCCTGTGAACCATTCTTCTACTTTTGTTCTGGAAACTAATAAAGATTTTTCATTTGATAGGACTTTCTGACATGCCAACGTTTTGTTGTTGTAATCTGGTGATTACATAGTGAACATTTCATACACTGTCTAGAACAGACATCGGCTGTATTCTGCAGGGTCTGACTGCCCATACTGTGTGTGTGTGTGTGTGTGGTGTGTGTGTGTGTGTGTGTGTGTGTGTGTGTGTGTGTGTGTGTTTAATAATCTTTAATTTTTTCTTTTAATCCAGGAGCTATAAATCAAGGGAAATGCCTAGTGCTCTCCACACAGAATAATGAAAAGATAAAAAATTTCAGATCCTTCATTGATTTGCTTTAGCATGCTTGGAATATCCTTCTTTGCAGATGTTTCTTTGTTCATTCTGTGTTGCCTTGTGTCTTCCACTTGTGCTTAGCAAGCGGGGGCCATAGGCAGCATGAGTTTCCAGTTACGGGCATTTGCAATTCTAACAAAGGGTGATATCATACTTTACTCACACATGCCAGTCAGTTCCTTGTTTTAAAACCCTTGTGCTGAAATCTATTACCACATAACGTATTCCTCTTTTCTGAATGACCATATTATCTTGTCAACTCACTCTTTCATGCCACTTTACAATTATAAATATAACATGCACAGATGTGACTACCAATTTCAGTTGAGAGGGGTTTTTTTTTACATTTTAAATCAAGCAGCAAGAGCAAAGAGCTGGGGGGGGGGGGGGGGGTGTGGAAGAAGGGGAAGGGAGCAGGGAGGGGCTATAGAACTACAAGAAATAGGGAGGGGGGAATGATCACAGAAAAAAAAAATTGAGTAAAAAAGAACAGAAGTACAAACTAATCAAGTAAACTCACGTTGCTTCAGAGCGGTGTTCTTGAGGAAGGTTTCACACAGCTGAGCAAAATGAGCAAAGCCAGGAGTCTTCCCCAGCAACTTTATGCTTGCCTTGGCCGTGGCTTCAGACAGCCCTGAAGGCAGGCTTTCACAGTACACATAATGCAGTGCCGTGTGCAGGACGCCATCTGGCAGGCCTGACAGTGGCGTGGAATCACCAGCCCAGTTCACGTCAGGCAGCATCATTCGTAGCACCACTGAATGCACACGGAACTGCAATGTACAAAAAAGACATTTACCTGATTCTGTCGCCTTCTACAACAATGAAAAAACAAATATCTCTAGATTGCCTGAAAGTGAAAAGAATGGGCATGACAAGGGGCGTATCAAACCCAACCTTCCAGCACTTCCAAAGGCTACTTACAGATAGTGAAAAAGCCATGAGAGAAAACACACCAAACTGGTGATGAGCTAGATAGCTCACTTAATCAAACAAATGAAAGGAACAACTGGTGATGAGCTAGATAGCTCACTTAATCAAACAAATGAAAGGAACAACTGGTGATGAGCTAGATAGCTCACTTAATCAAACAAATGAAAGGAACAACTGGTGATGAGCTGATAGCTCACTTAATCAAACAAATGAAAGGAACAGAGTTGAACTGATTCAACTTTATACCTAAGTAATAGAATAAAATTGGTATTACTGATTATTTTGTTAAGCCTGCAAGATACAAGATATTTCAGCTGACAAGAGAAAGTGGATGTCATAATGATGAATGACTAGACATGTATGCTGGAGAGTTAACAACATGTACAGATGCATGTGTATTTGTATCCAGCATGACTGTGTCTACACATGTGCCATGAAGATATATGCCCCTAGAAATACATTTCAACTCTGGACTCATGTGGAGTACTTCTCGGTTCTTTGTTTTTTGAAAGATGATGCATACCATAATCTAAGAATAACGTAATCTGTTACTTCTGTCTTGATGCAATAAAAGCGTACAAGCATTTGAACCTCACATATGACAATCAAGCCATCTTAACAACAGCACAACACAGAAGCTGACCTCTTTCCCATTTTCAGCACAGATGACTAGGTCAGAAAAGAACCCCTGTTCCAAGGCACTGAAGAAGCTGTATGGTACATCTTCCTTTGGATCATTGTTGGAGATCTGAAAGGTCACAAGGGTGGTATAAATCTCAGCCTTATGAAATCATCAGGGAGCCGTGTCTCCCTGATGAGTCCGATCCAGCAGACGAAAGGCCTAGGAGCAGGCAATACAAATAAATGTGCCTTTGAGAGGGATTACGATGGTTCCCTCAGGCAGCTAGTGAAGGGTTTCTCGTATTTATAATATATTCCCCCATTTTATTCTTCTTCAATTTTTTTTTTTTTTTGTGAATTTCAAATCTTTGCCAAGTCATTACTATAACGACTGAAGAATTGTTAACCTGCACTTGTTTTCCCCCACTACTTAATTGTTCAGCATTATATTGTTTGGTCAATCAGTGGGAGATTGCATCTCTTAGGAGATCCAAGTAAAGGTTGTTCTGTACAATTCTTAGCCACTCACAATGCTTGGGTTATTGAACAGCAGAGCTGACCACTCAGACTGTTCCATATCTTTTGATCTCCCTTGCATCCTTGAATGGATCCTCAAGCATAGGCTCAAAGATTGTCCCCTACATTTTATACTGTTTGAATAATGCTTTTAGTTTTTCAGCAACTTTTTTTCCCTCTCCACTTTTGTTTTGTTCCATTTTACTACCCTTCGCTGGCTGCTTTGAGGGTGCTGTTGGAGTCTTTTTTTGAATCCTTGGTGGTGAGAACACCACAGAATCATGGACTGTGGTGTGTCTCTATTTGACACCAAGAGCACAGACACAATCAGCTGTGTCTCCCTGATGAGTCAGATCCAGCGGACGAAAGGCCTAGGAGCAGGCAATACAAATAAATGTGCCTTTGAGAGGGATTACGATGGTTCCCTCAGGCAGCTAGTGAAGGGTTTCTCGTATTTATAATATATTCCCCCATTTTATTCTTCTTCAATTTTTTTTTTTTTTTTTGTGAATTTCAAATCTTTGCCAAGTCATTACTATAACGACTGAAGAATTGTTAACCTACACTTGTTTTCCCCCACTACTTAATTGTTCAGCCTTATGAAATCATAGCGAGAATAACATGCTTGAATTTTTTTTTCTGTCAACTGTTTCATTTTTTCAACCAGTGTTTATCTTCCATCATTCCAGTTTCCCCATACTCAACCACACCCAGGAACATCCTGCCACTACCCTAGCACCACCAGCAGTCTACAGGAAACAATATCAGAAGGTCAAGAGGCAGCCCACCACTGGAGACACTGCACTGCTGGGAGTTGCTTTAGTGGCATTCAGAGGTGATCCAAACATATGCATGCTTTCATATACACTGTTTTCAATTTCAGTTTTATTATGGCCCAGCTGACCGACCACACTGGGCCCTCTCAAGGCTGTCAACATGCAAAAAAAAAAAAAACGAAACCAAAAAAGTGAAGAGGAGGTACAACAAATACTACATAATTTTTTCCTAACGGAGAGGATGAAATCTATACTGAAGACATTCCCCACCTCATACAAGGCAGTCTACAAACAATAACTGCATGGTTACTGAACATGTTCATTCTTACATGTTACCCCATGTGCTAATTTCAAAACTCTGGGTACACTTCAACAAACAAATCAACCCATAAGTAAATAAATCTTTCAGATTTCAATGACAAGGTCTATGAGGAATACTCTGAAAGAGGTTACGAATGTGTCAAAGTATAAAACATGACATAAAATAGCTAACACTTAAGGGTGATCAGCTGACTAGCTCTATGATTTTATATACAGCAATGAAAACTAATTCACCACTAACACTTGAGACTGATCAATCAACATGTTATATGATGTTGTGTACCGCCAACTGATGAACTATAAACTTATCAAGCTGACAGAGTCACTAACCTTCTGACACTGCAGCATACAGCATTTTTCATAGGTCAGCAGCATTAGGTCATCAGTCACCTCCGCCTGCAACAGTCGGTTTCCAATATTAAAAATTGTCTCTTCTTGCCACTGTTGCACTTGTGTGTGTGTGTGTGTGTGTGTGTGCATGTGTGTGTGTGCGTGTGCGTGTGTGTGAGTGTGTGTCCTGAGTAAGATGAGTAAGTGAGCAACTGAGTAAGTTAGTGAGCAGGCAGAGGAATAGGCTGATGGGTGGAAGGAAGAACATGCACGTGCGGGTGAGCATGCATATGACCATATAAGCCTGTGTCAAGCTTACCTGTCAACCTTTAAAAAGTTAAAGTTACAAGTAATCGTGAGGAGTGAGAAAGGGGGAGGGAGAGGGAGGGGGGACATTAAGGGGAATACTGCCTCCCTTCTAAGATTATGACATCTGGTGAAGGCTGTCAACTAACACAGCACCGTTTCCTTAAAGGAAAATAGGCCTGTACACACAGAGAATACTGTACTGTCAGGAAAGCATTTTCATGGATCAACGACAAACCTACAGTTGTTGTTTTCATCTCCCTCCTGCATTTCTTGGAGGGTTTTTTTTTTTTTTTTCAATCTGAATCAGTCCAATGTTGAAGAGAACAGAAATTTCATACTGGAATCTTAAAATTAGTAAAAAAATAGTTGGCAAGTACTTGTCTGCATCATATATGCGTGCATATACACTTGTATGTGTGCACAGACTTTCGTGAAAATAATGTACAAAAGTTAATGCAGTAATAGGTTTAGAAACATTCACCAATAACCTGAAATCCAAATGTTTACAGAGAATGCCTTTTTACATTCTAGATAAAATCATATTAAAAAGAAATCAATCCATTTCATAAAATTGTAGCATGACGGGCATAATCAATAAATATCATGGAAACTCAGGAAAATCAAAACAAGACAACATGAAAACATCTACAGGTAACAAATACAGGCAAATCAATACAAACCTTAAACTCAATGATATGTCCAGCATAGGTCCCGATGAATTTAAGCAGCGCTGAATCCCCGGGACCACCAGATCCACCCGATGGTAAGATCTGCAATGTTTGAGTCAACAGTGTGAAAACAAAAAACATCTCTCTCTCTTACTCTCTTTCTCTCATTCTCTCGCCCCAATACCCCATTTAAAAATGCAAATGCTTTTATCTGCCCATATACAGCCTAAAAAACAATTTCTAACATTTGTATAAAAATGGATACATGTACAAGAAAGTTTTATTCAGTTAGATTTCACCACCAGGTTTCCCTGTTATGCACTTTTATGTATCATCCAATACACAAAACTGAAGGATTTGAATAATGCCATCCATGTTTTGTGATGTAAATGTTTTCTGCAAGTCTTTGTCAAAAACAATCTGCTGAATGACCAACCCATAGACCTGTGCAGCGAAAGGGCCAGAACAATATACAAACAACACTGTGGTTATAACAGTGCCTGAAAAGAAGTTTCCTTTCCATTCTACTGATTTTGGTCAACTTGAACAGAAGATGATGTCTTTGCTGTTGTATGTATCACAGACATGGCATAACCTTCTCATTTTCTAAATTGCAGTCCTCTGGAAACTATTTTCATCAGCACAAAATGGTGGATATCTCAACATCTTTTTTCTACATCAATGATGACTGTTGATTACATTCTTTTGTCCTCACTCCCATATCCTTCTCCTGTCTTTTTGCTTCTTCCTAGCAGAAGTGTTGGAATCACTAAGTTCCTTCAACGTCCAAATACTGGTTTTAAAGTTGCCCAGTTGTAGATGCATGGCTATGTACAACTTGAAGACGCTGTCTTGAAATTAAAGACATGGGGTAAAAAAAAGTCCCTCTTAGAGCTGATCCACATTTATCAGACTTCACAAATTTCACGCTTTCTCTTTGACTGAGGAAAGTCGTCTTTCTCCAGTTTCCTTCTTCCTGCTCTGCTTTACGGCCTTTCACTCTAAACTACCTGGTACACCAGTTGTGGCTGAAGGTGACAGGTCTAAGGAAGACACTGTTGGGTCTATGGTGAGTCCTGTAACATGCTACAGACTTCATCTTGTCCGCAATATGGTATCTTTAGCAGTGACAAAAGAAAAAGGTGATGATGATGGTTCAGTTGATGAGTTTATACAAGTGACAGGCTGGACAGCCAAATAAAAAGAAACCAACAGTTAGAACTTCCCAAAGGCAGTAAAAATTTCTGTGTTTAAGCCAGAAAGTTTCTACCTTTTTTCCCATTAAATTCCAAACTAACACTTAACAGCATTTTTTGTCCTTAATCGCTTTTCTTTTTCCCTTTTTTTCTTCTTTAATGTCACCTTTATAGCCACTTTGGTAATGAAGTACACTTAAAGAATCATTAAAAACTGCAGTTTAAAACAAATGTATAGCCAATACTGGACCATAAAGCGCTCAGCTCTCCATGGAGGCATTTACTAGAAACTGGGTGCTTCCAGAGTGTTTTATAGTAATGACATGTTTACACAAATCTTAGTTACTCTCAACATTAGGTAACTAAATGATACCCAACAATTTCAGTCATGTTCACTCTCAAAAATGCACACCACGGGACAGTGAATGCTTTTCGATGTGTTTTATCGAAATCATTCATGTGAAGATATTTTCACTATTAAATGGTCAAAGATTAGTGCACTCATTTCCCAGGCTGATGATAACTGAATCATTACAATAACATTAGTGCCAGCTGTTAAATGCAATTAATATAAAATGAAGCTAACACACCGTAAGATTGAAGCATACCTCTGAACAGGCTAAGTCCTTTAAATCAGAATTACAACAAGAATGACAAAAGAAAATCATCAGAGAAACATTGATCCATCAATACTACTTCTGATATTAAATATCTCAAAAAGAGAGATGTAATGGAGAGACATATCATACAAATTTTCATTTATTAAAATAAACACCACCAACCTCATAAGTTTCACAAGTGAAAAACACCATTGGTTCCGCATCATCTGACACTTTCCAAGTCACATCACCACCTTCATCTAATCGGAACTCTGTCCTGTAAAGTAAAAAAAAAGAGAAAAAAAATTCAAAAAAGCAGTGTGTGTGTGTGTGTGTGTGTGTGTGTGTGTGTGTGTGTGTGTGTGTGTGTGTGTGTGTGTGTGTGTGCTAGTTGTGTGTATGCAAATTACAAGATTCAGAATAAGAAACAACCTCCATGAGCAAAGCACTATGACAGCCTTAAACCAGTGTCCAAACAACCTCATATTTGAAATAAGGAGTTTCCAGTAAAGCAAATCGAGTGGATTTAATGATAGATCAGCACTAAATGATGTGGCACTTCCTCATGAGTCTTCTGTCTGTTCAGCCAGAGAATGTCAAAAAATAAAAACGATTATCATACTGGCATATGTTATACATGAAACTACAAATCTGTTTCATAACTCATGAGAACAATCAATGACAGGTTGGCAGTTGGCCAAATGCCTACAGACTCTAGTTGTAATAATTTATAAGCAAAGTGAATACCACCGACTCCAATATCATTAATGGTGCCCACAGTGCCAGGGGAGCAGAATGCAGAATTGACAACAACGATGGAAGGTAACAGGTTCAAACCTTCATTACATGGCAAATATTTGACTGAATTCACAGAGTACACACAAGTCTGAATAAGCTCTCACTGTATAGTTTTCACTTAAGAATGCACTACTGACCTTGAAAATACAAACAGATCTTCTAGTGTCATGTGGATTATCCACTCTGAACATTGGTACATTTATGGTCTTTTGGAAGAAAAGAGCAAATTTAATCATACTGAAACTTTCGCTGATTCCAAGAAACACGTGAGCCCTGGAGAGAGAAGGAAGCGAGACAGAAAGACCAAGACCGGGACAGAAATAGAACGAGAGAGATTTCTGGATTGTAAGTAAGATAAATATGTATGTCACAGGAGGGTGTATTTTGTTGTTGTTATTTGTGAAGGAAAGAGGGGGAAGGGGGCTGGAGCGGTGGGTGTGGGGCTTGGCTGGGAGCAGGAGGGGCATACGAGCTGCTTTACTTTGCTTCATTCTGGGTTTTTCTTAATACCAAATGTTAATAGTGGAACATTGTACCTTTCTTTTTTTATTTGCTGTCCATAAACATTGTACATAACATTGTTGTTTCATAATTTTCTCCCACATATTCTTGGACTACATGTATTCTCCAGTTTTTAAAAAAAAGGGAAAAAAAGTATAATGTGATTACCCAACCATAAAAAAACTGAATCTAAGGATAAATTCTAGTTGTTTCTTGCCTGGGAAGAAAACTTTTCTTTACAGAATGTTTGATGAATCTGGAACAAAGAGGTGTCCGACCTCCCACATTCACTGGTATTCATTCAGTTCTGAACATAATACCGAATACATCTTCCTGTAAAACATTGTGGTGAGTTTTGACTGAAAATAATGTATGCACAATGAGGACAATGAGGACATGTGCAGTTTTCTTTCGCTCTCACCAGTTCAATTCCTCGAGAATAAAAAATAGTGCTAACAATGACATTTTCCACTCTTCCTGAATATTCTTTGAGTTCTCATGACTGGAATAGCACAATCTGATGTCACAAGGGGCGAGTTTCCTGCATCAGAGCTAAAATCTAAGCTGAAAACTTTCATTTTTCTTTGCTAACTATTCATCATCTTGATCGATTCATCCATCATCTATATGATCGACTCTTGTTACGCATGTGAAAGACATTATGTGTGAGTGAGTGTGAGGCAGACAGACAGACAGAGAGAGAGAGAGACTCAGAGAGGAAGAGAGACAGAGTTTGTGGGGGGGAGGGGGTTGTAGAGGATGGTGTGGCTGTCAATTGTCATGTCATAGTCTGGGTGGGTGTCTGTCTGTCTGTCTTCTGTCTTGTCTGTCTGTCTTCTGTCCTGTCTGTCTGTCTGTGTCACACTCTGCATGTCTGCATGCACCTCCTATGTTTATGTTTAAAGTTTGAAAGCGATCTCACTGTGCATCTTTTTTTTTTCTTAACGGTTTCAGTCATCAACCTTTTTCTTTCTGCAGACAGAACCTTAAGAGCTATTCATGTCCAGTCTAAACCATCATGTCTTTTTTCCAGCTGTGTATGTGTATATTAATCAATTCTTGGGTTCAGTGTTATTTTATATGGAAATCTCAACTCAAAAACACAAACCAATCCATCTGAAACCCATTCAATGCATGCTTCTTGTCAAGTATTTTCTTTCTGCTGACATGTCCTTGTGAACTATCATTTCAAATCTTAATCACCATATCCTTTTCCCCCAGCTGTGCATGTGTATATCAATCACTTCTCAAGTTCAGAGTTATTTCATAAAGTAATTTCAACTTAAAAATACAAACCTGAAATGAACTGTATGGGGTCAATCATATCATAAAGCTCAGCTTTAAAGCAATGAACAAAACTTTTTCATTACCAGGGGAAAAAAGTCTTCATTAAATTTTTAAACTGATATAATAATAACAATTCTGATATCATACTCACTCAATATTCAAGATTTGCAAAAGAATACATTGTTCATCCACAAAGTTTTCTGGTTGTTACGAATTTTGGATGAATTTACACCATTTTCTTTTTAAAATGATGATTCAGAGTAAGTGTTTATTGTGTTGTGTTTGTTTTATTCATTCAAAAATTGCTAGTAACATAAAATCTAAATGAATCTCTAAAACTGGAAGAACATGTAAGAAATAAACAAATGAATCATAGTTGACTAATTAATGAAAATAGCACTGTTTTCCAATGCAGAGCATAACATCATCATTGTCCGACTGCCCTGGGCAAGTGAAATTCATTCAGAATTTGCCCAACAGGGAGAGTGAAAAGTCTGATGGCAAGTTATTTTTGTTTGTTTTCCCCATTACTCCATCCCAAACTGGAGTAACAGCCATCAGAAAGTTTAGACAGTTTCAGGTCTTGATTCCAACAGTTATGTGGAGACAAAAAGAGTTGTGCTGCAGCTCTAATTTACATGACATGATACTGGTTACAATATTTTGAAAGCCAATGGGTATTAATCTCATCTGGTCAGACTGGGAATGGGATAATGCTGCCTGTAATCTAGTTTTCTACTTTGCACACATGCACGCATGCATGCATGCACGCTTTCAACTATGCAGTTGCCTAAACTGTATGATTTACACAACACAAAAAAAAAAAATTTTCTGGTCCTTTAGTACATCTGTGGAAGTAGAGAGACAGTGAGTCTGAGTGAGAAGAGTGAGAGAGAGGGAGGGAGGGAGATACAGAGAGAGAGAAAGAGTGAGTGTGAGTGTGTGTGTGTTTGTGTATGTGAGTGTGTGTGTGTTTGTGTATGTGTGTGTGTGTGTGTGTGTGTGTGTGTGTGTGTGTGTGTGTGTGTGTGTGTGTGTGTTGTGTGTGTGTGTGTGTGTGTGTGTTTCTGTCTGTCTGTCTGTCTGTCTGTCTGTCTGTCTGAGTGAGCAACCAAGCGAGCAGACCGAGTACGTGTATATGTCTCTGTGTGTGTGTATTTGTGTGCATGTATCTTTGTGTGTGTGTGTGTGTGTGTGTGTGTGTGTGTGTGTGTGTGTGTGTGTGTGTGTGTGTGTGTGTGCATGTAAATGTGTGTGTGTGTGTATGTGTATGTGTCTCTCTGTATGTATGTGTGTGTCTGTGGGTGTCTGTGTGGGTGTATTTGTGTGTGTCACTCTGTGTGTGTGTGTGTGTGTGTGTGTGTGTGTGTGTGTGTGTGTGTGTGTGTGTGTGTGTGTGTGTGTGTCACTGTGTGTGTGTGTGTGTGTGTGTGTGTGTGTGTGTGTGTGTGTGTGTGTGTTTCTGTCTGTCTGTCTCTGTCTGTCTGTAGTTGTGTCTGTCTGTCTGTCTGTCGATTGCTCGGTCGGTCTGTGAGTGTGTGTGTGACTACAGTGAAAGCAAATTTCTTCATTGCGGGCAAGCACAAGACCGTTCTGGACAAAGGGAAACTACTACCCTTAAGCCTTGCATAGGGACACATCTGCCAGTTTCCAAATAACAGGCCCTTCATTTCAAGAATTACCCATGTTTTTCCCCCATGTCTCAGTAAACATAAACCTTGATGAACCTGTTTTCAGGATGGGACTCTCATGTTTACAGTCAGAATCCTATTTTCTGGCTGAGGTAGCTAAAAGGAATTCAAAGCCCTCAGTTAAAAATCACCGTCAAAAATGGCATGCCATCACAAAGAATTCAAAGCCCTCAGTTAAAAATCACAGTAAAAAATGGCATGCCATCACAAAGTATGAGTAACATGATTATACTGAAATACACTCAGTTCTTAAGCCCATTTACTTTGCTTTAAAAACTTAACATGGAAAACTGGGAACAATAGCTCTCCTAAGTTGCATTGAATGTAAAAAATGCCCTTTTTTGTTTCATGTCATGTTCTCTATTACAACAATGACCATCAGCACACCTTGTATTCCCCTAACTCTTCTCCGAGAACCGTAATAATTCTAAATATATATAGCAGTAAAAATGAAATAAATGCATCTGCTTTAATTAGAACTATGTGAAAAGGATTCATGTGCTTGTACTCAATAGAAATTGATTCAGACACATTTCTTCCCTTTATATTTATATGAGTGATTGCAAATTCTCAGAGAAAACATTAATCTTTATAAAAGCCTGCAAATGTCTGAAATTTAATAGAAAACAAATAATTAATTAAATGATCAGTGCAATACCTATACTAGGTGTTACAGAGTATGAACTATAATCCATTATGATTAAGTAAGAACAAAAGTAGAATATTTATAATTCAAAATTAAGTAACACCTGTCCAGAAAGCATTGGTTCATAGTGAGTCTATCAGCTGACCTTACCTTTCCAATTCTTTCAACTTTTTTCATGGTGAACAACAAATAATATTTAGACGAGGCTGTTTTAATCTTTTTCTATTTGTTTTTACCTGTATAAAAGACTGACGGACAGAGCCATCAGCATAATGAAAATAAACATTTTGCAAAAAAGTATTAAGTAGTTAACCAAGTGAAAATCAAACACTCTTCTCCCATATACGTTGACGGGAAACATAACAGCTGGTCACCTTCTGCTAAATACAATGACCTAACAACTGCATTCTTATTGTTCTCTTTTTTCTTTTCTTTTTTTTCTTTTTCTCTCTTTTTTACAAACTTTTTCATTCATCAATTTTTTTTTTTACTTTGTGTATCCCATTCACATTCAATCTATTTATTATCAGACCTTTTAATTTTGGGGAGGTTCAGCAAATTTTTCTTGGATGGCTAAAAATTTACTTTATGCCACGCTGCTAGTGTAACATCAGCACGATTTTAAAATATATATATATACTTAATGCCTAACTGCAGGATCGCAATGAACAGTCAATGATAAAATACTGAGACCACTTGGGACAGCGCATACTTGTGCCACTTATGGTCAAAATGATCATGGATCTGCCTTTTGATCTAGATCAGCACCATAATCAGATGCTCATAACATTCAATGGCTTATATCTTTCCATCAAGTTTCCTTTTTTAAAAAATTCTTCAAATTTGTTTAAAATTGTATGAACAAATCATGGATATCTCTTCAATCAAGATACACACCACTGATCTGCAACAAAACTCAATGGGCCATACCAGGCAGTATGGTGAAGTGGTTAGCGTTGCAGACTCCCAGCTGGGAGGTTGTGGGTTCAATTCCCATCAGAGCCATGTGGAATTTTTCTGTCCCCAACCAGCTCCTACCCAGAATTAAAATTGTTATGGGCTAAACTGGGAAGACTGGGACCACACAGCCGAGTTTCATCCACTGAATGGATGCGTCTCCAAGAGTGTTGCTCAAATTACCTGCAGCCAGTGCATGTGTCTGTATTTCTCAGGCCTGGTCAATGCCTGGATATATTATGAAAACTTGTAAGTGTAGTAGAGTACAGCCCAGTCATGCAGTCTCAGACTAGAATGGAAATCTGTAGTATCATCTTCATCATCCTCATTCTCATCAATCAGCATTAAAAAAAAAAAAATCTCAAATTCTGTGGCCCTTCATGCCTGCTCTCATGGTGACCTCAGTTTCAATGTCCTCTCCACCTCTATGAACTTGGTTTGATTCCATCAAGGTCACCAGTATCAGCAAGTTCATGGGGCCTGTCATTGTACAGATGTGATGGTGCCCTCCGGGAAAACAGCTCACTCACACCAACTCCACGACTTAGCAATTACTGTCGTCATTAGGGGGCTTAGTTGGTGGTATGTTAGTTGGTGGTATGTGTATGTTAGATCAGAACAGGCACCACTGAACACCACATAAGTGACTCAGCAGCAATGCAGTGTCTTCTCCGGTATGTTGCCTCTTGATGACTTGACATTGACTGCTACCAGTGGACCGCCGGTGCCGGGGCTGCGGGACGGGCCAGGTTGTGGCTGTGGACAGGGGGTCAGAATGAGCTGTGTGGGTGCAATGCCACTGAGGTGGCACAGAAGATGGGACAGCAAAAAAAAAAAAAAAAAAAAAAAAATCAATGGGCCAATACAGGGACAACATTCACTCTTTCCACCAAGTTTTCTACAAATTATCAGTGTTTTTGTAATCTTGGTAACAAACAGATGAACCATAATCCTACACTGAAAACATGTTCTGCTTGGTGGAGGTAAAAAGTGGCAGAAAGACCCTCAAATGGATACGGACCCTCAAAGAGATAAGCCTCAGAAAAGGTTCTAAAGGTTTTTAATTTTTTCTCCAACAAAAAAATTGTCAGTCACAGCAGATTTATCATACCCATTACTAGCTCCATAATTTTTGCCGTACTGTCATTGAGAAGAAATTTAAGCATGAGAAACAGCTGTGTGAGTTCGTGAAAGGATTGTACCACATTTTCACTTTCCTTTTGCTAAAAAGTTGCAGACTTACTCGTGACCTTTCATTACTGATTTAGCTGAATGCAGCAAAAGCTTTCTTTATTTCATTCAATTACATTCCCTGAGACTCTCTCAGTATGAGATAATATCTGTCATCAAAATGAACAGCCATCGACTTTGAGATCTCAAGCTCATCTGTTATCTGTAAAACCAAAAGAACTTTACAGTTTTGGATATAATTTACCTAAAAGCTAGTAGAGATGAAAATTTTTTTTTTTTTTTAATTTTGAAAAGGCAGAAAGATCTCTCAAAAGAAAAACTAAGTACTGGCGACATTTTGTATCATTATGAATTCCTTCAGATTCTTCTGTCCTTTAGTATACACAATCATTATGATGATTGTTCTGGCAGTTTAATGAAATGATGATCAGAGCACAAACCATCAAAATCTTTAGATTTCAGGTGTGCACTAATCATTTGTTTAAGGAACTTATTTTCCTGGGTATCAATGACCTGACCTCCAGGCTAGTGTAGCACACTCTGGTGACAAACCCTGAGCGTTATCCATGCCCTTCTGATCACTATCTTGCCAATATTTAGCTACATTCAATCCTACCGTAAGTCATCTATACTATCTAGTCATTAGTCATGGGAGTCACAAGTGAAACAAGCGCATCAACTTTTTCTCACCCTTTTGTCTGTTTTGATTCTTATATTCAGTTATTGTTGATCTTGCCACAATGTTATTCTTTCTAGAATGGATGCACCCTCTGAGGCCAAAAGTGTCAACTTTATCAGATTGTTCATCATTGTCGGTAACTTGAACTTGACTTTCATGCCAAACTATATAAATTCAACGATCATCTTCTCTGTGTGTGAGTGTGTGTGTATGTGTGTGTGTGTGTGTGTGTGTGTGTGTGTGTGTGTGTGTGTGTGTGTGTGCATCTGCATGTTATGTGTGTGCAGGCATCCATCACAATAAAATGTCACAGAATCAAAACAGATCATGTTGATATGTTACAATAAAACACTATCAATCCAATGTATGAGTAATTCACTTCAATGCCGAAAATCTTAATCATGCTCGGATTTTAAAAAGTCAGATACTGTTCCACACATTCTGGATATCAACACACTGCTCACAAGGAAACTGACTTTCCTGTCTTTAGTTAACCGTCTAAATCTCAATCAGGATAATTTGCCATACTGTTTGTGTTATACTTGAAACATAATTCAGCAATGTATCCATACAATACACGTCGCTGAGCTTGCTAAGCACGATAAAAATAGCTTGTGACATCTTTCACCAGTTCCTCCACATCAGAAATTTGAGAAACTCACCCTTCAATTCCAGTCGTTTCCACAACACCGGCGAGTGAAACACACTCCACAATCTGAAACAAAAAATTAATACACATACTCAGGAAGAGTTGCTGTCATTTACAGTGCCATAAATAAAATCGATTCCAAATAAATACTTGGGCACGTCTTTATTTTTACCTTCCATGTTCCATGGTAGACCGATTCCTCGAGCGCCATGTTGGTGTTTACATTATTCGCGCATGCGCAGTGTGTGGTGCAGACGTCTGCTTGTTGACTTACTACAGCAAAAGATTGGAAACGAAGTTTCGGTTTTGTTCTCGTAGAGGTTGTCAGTCCTTACGAGCGTAATGTGTGTGTGTGTGTGTGTGTGTGTGTGTGTGTGTGTGTGTGTGTGTGTGTGTGTGTCTGTCTGTCTGTCTGTCTGTCTGTCTGTCTGTCTGTCCCTGCGTCCCGTGTGTGTGTGTGTGTGTGTGTGTGTGTGTGTGTGTGTGTGTGTGTGTGTGTGTGTGCGTGTGTGTGTGCGTGTGTGCGCGCGCGCGTGCGTATGCGCACGTGTGTGTGTGTGTGTGTGTGTGTGTGTGTGTGTGTGTGTGTGTGTGTGTGAACTCGTGCATGCATATGTGTGTGTGTAGAACTCTCTCTGTCTCTCTCTGTCTCTCTCTCTCTGTCTCTCTCTCTCTCTCTCTCTCTCTCTCTCTCTCTCTCTCTCTCTCTCTCTCTCTCCTTTTTCATTTTTTTTTCATTGTATTATTTTCAAATGTATGCAATTATGTTTTACCATACCCTCTACATGTGTTCATGCCGTGTTAAAATTATCACATTTTGTGCATTACTTCTTCTTTTCATTTCTGATGTTCGCCCTCTCCTCCCCCCCCCCCCCCCTCCCTCTCTCTCTCTCTCTCTCTCTCTCTCTCTGTCTCTGTCTCTGTCTCTCTCTCTCTCTCTCTCTCTCTCTCTCTCTCTCTCCTCTTCAATTGCATGTGACTATGCTTCGTACCTTCTACGTATTTTCATACCATATGCCATAGATATCAATAATAATTAGATATGTTGTGCCTTGTCACTTTTTCCATTCTCTCATCAAAAATGATATTCATTGTGCTTTAATTCTTCTTCCCATTTTTCATGTCCGCATTTTCATGACTTACTTTGACTTAGTCCTCTGAATTCCCTGGGGAACATAGGGCCGCCACCACACTCTTCCAGCGGACACGGTTTCGGGTGATCTTCTTCAGCTCGGCCCACGTCATTCCGGCGGCCTTCACTTCTGCGTCGGTACTCCATCGCCATGTCTGTCTTGGTCTTCTCACTTTTCTTTTGCCCTGAGGGTTCCATTCAAGGGCTTGTCTTGTGATGTTGGATGGAGACTTTCTGAGGGTGTGGCCAATCCATCCCCACTTCCGTTTTCTGATTTCTAATTCTATTGGAACTTGCTTGGTCTTGTTCCACAGTTCTGTGTTGGCAATAACATCTGGCCATCTGATGTTCACAATGTTTCGCAGACATCTGTTGATAAATGTTTGGAGTTTGTGGGTGTTTGTCTTTGTTGTTCGCCACGTTTCAGAACCTTACAGAAGGACAGATTTCACATTTGAGTTGAAGATTCTGATCTTGTTGTGGAGTGAGAGGGCAGAGGAATTCCAGATAGGCCGTAGTGTAGTAAAGGTGTGCCTGGCTTTATTGATGCGGCTCTTGATATCCTTATCTGTACCTCCATCTTTGCTGACCACACTGCCGAGGTAGACAAACTTGTCAACTTCAATGATGTCTTCCTGTTGTAGTCGTAGTGGGTCTCGTTGCTGGTTGTTGACTCTCATGGCTTCTGTTTTCTTTGTGTTGATTTAGAGGCCCGTCTTTCCTGCTTCTTCTGCTACCCGGCTCATTTTCATGCCTTATGGAAAATATTTACATGTTGTGCCCTTTTCTTCTCTCTCTCTCTCCTTCCCCTCTCTCTCCTCTCTCTCTCTCTCTCTCTCTCTCTCTCTCTCTCTCTCTCTCTCTCTCTCACTGTCTCTTCTCTCTCTTCTCTCTTCTCTCCTGTCTTCTCTCTCTCTCTCTCTCTCTTCTCTCTCTCTTCTCGTCTTCTGTCTCTGTCTCTGTCTCTCCTCTCTCTTCTCCTGTCTCTGTCTTTCTGTCTCTGTCTCTGTCTCTCTCTGTCTCTCTCTGTCTCTCTCTTCTCTTCTCTCTCTCTCTGTCTCTCTCTCTTCTCTCTCTCTCATCTCCCTCTCTCTCTCCTTATGTTTCTCATTCGTCTCTCTCTCTCTCTCTCACTCTCTCCATTTTCATGCCTTATCATATTCGTTGTCTCTCTCTCTCTTCTCTCTCTCTCTTCTCTCTCTCTCTCTCTCTCTCTCTCTCCTGTTGTGTGTGTGTGTGTGTGTGTGTGTGTGTGTGTGTGTGTGTTTGTGCGTGTATGAGCGTGCGTGTGTGTGTTCCAAATTCTGTGCGTACTTTGTCATATTCATTATTCTGTTTTTATACATGCTAATTGTTGTACGTTTTAGTACACTTCCATTTCTGTTGTTCCTCCTCTCCCTTCCATCCTCTCTCTCTCTCTCTCTCTCTCTCTCTCTCTCTCTCTCTCTCTCTCTCTCTTCTCTCTCTCTCTCTCTCTCTCTCTCTCTCAAATTCCATGTCACTTTGCTGAATACCTTCTACGTATTTTCATGCCTTATGAAAAATGATTATATGTTGTACCTTGCTCTCTCTCTCTCTCTCTCTCTCTCTCTCTCTCTCTCTCTCTCTCTCTCTCTCTCTCTCTCTCTGTGCGTGCGTGCGCGCGTGCGTGCGTGTATGTGTGTGTTCCAAATTCTGTATTTATTTTGCCATATTCATGTTATTGTCTGTTCTTATACACGCTAATTGTTGTACGATATAGTATATTTCCATATGCTCCCCCAGCCCACCCCCCACCCCCACTCTCTTCTTCCCCTTCATTATTATTTGTTTTCTTTTATTTTTATTTTGTTTTTTTTTTCATTTCTCTTCTATTTCCATTTGATGTTCCACTATAATTGCATGACCGCTTTGTTTGTTTGCTTGTTTGCTTCTTACATTATTCCATTTCACTGCATGTTGTAGTCCCTACTCGGGCGAGGACTGGATGTAAAAAAACGCGTCAGTGCTTATCCATTATCCTCGTAAATAAAGAATTTTGTCTTGTCTTCTCTCTCTCTCTCTCTCTCTCTCTCTCTCTCTCTCTCTCTCCTCTCTCTCTCTCTCTCTCTCTCTCTCCTTGTTTTAATTAGTTCCAAACTCTGTATTAGTTTTCCGTGTTAATATTCTTAGTCCCTGAACTGTAACAAAGGCCAGACGGGAAAAAAAGCATCTTCTTGCTTATCTGTTATCTTTGAGAATAAAGATTATTAATCAACCAAATCAGTCAACCAGTCAACCAGTCAACTAGTCAATCTCTCTCTCTCTCTCTCTCTCTCTCTCTCTCTCTCTCTCTCTCTCTCTCTCTTACATTAGATTCGTTGCTCGCGATGCGCACTGGCAACAAATACGCAAATGTGCAACAATCTGACACTGCTCATTGGAGGTAAAATAATGAGCCACGTAGAGCGCAGTTTCCCTCTGACTTCGAAAGAAAGTGTAAAACATTTGAAATGAAAAAGTGATTACAGTCAGTAAGTGTATTGCATTGACCGTATCTTGTTCCTTGTTATTAATTTTCCTGTTCATTCTGTTGCTTTGCTCTTTTTTTTTTAAATTGTTTCTTCCATACAATCATTTGTACCCAGGATTAATAAATAGGCTATAATTGATTTTGTCACTTTGTGTGCGCGCGCGCGCACGCACACACACACACACACACACACACACACACATACACACACACACACACACACACATACACACACACACACACACACACATGCACGCACGCACGCACACACACACGTACAGAGAGAGAGAGAGAGAGAGAGAGAGAGAGAGAGAGAGGTGTGTACACACACACACACACACACACACACACACACACACACACACACACACACACACACACACAAGAGTTTAAAGTTCAACAATTTCTTCCTGCAGCCCCGTTGTTTGGGAATAGAGAATAACAAAATCATTTCAGCGAATTGTAAGACAAAGCACCCTGCTTGAGAAATGCTCCAAGGATATACCAAAAAAAAAACCAACAACAACAACAAAAACAGCAGATGGGCATAAATCGATCATTTTCCCTGACTTCATATACCTTGTTCATTTTAACGGAGCAGACTTGTTTGCGCTGAAATAATTATACAATACAAACCTCGATTCAACAGAGAGAAATCAAAAGCTTATTCAACGCCTACCTTGTGCTGAAGTGATTGAAGATAAGTGATTGCTCGTTCATTTTCGTTGTCCTATTTGTCTGTATCTTGCCTGAAGGAGACCTAAGAGGTCGAAACACGTCGTGTTTTGTCTTGTGACTCGTTTGTCCACGTTTTTCTTGGCGGTTCGCTAACATTTATTTAAGATTTGTTTAGATTTCCGCCTGCAGTCGTCTCACTCTGCAACTCAATTTTCAGTATCAATAATGCACCTTCAAAAACACAATGGAACCCATCAGCTTGTGTATTCCCATCATTTATATAGAGTATTCGTTTCAAATGACTCGCATTTTCTACTTTTCCTTGCAATTTCCTTGTCTACCCAAAACAATTTCAAATTCACGAAAAATGAGTGACGCCGATACGCAGATACTAGATAACTGCAATGCATATTTTTCTGTTCCAAATGTGCCTTAAAACTTCTGTACAGTAAACATCTGTTGCTAGTTTCAAGGACGACACGCTATTCATTCTGACATTTTGTTGGAGTGAATCAGTGATACTTTCATAATTCAGAGACTTTGTGTGTGTGTGTGTGGGGGGTGGGGGGGGGGGGGGGGGGAGGGAGGGGGGGGAATAGCTCAGTTGGTAGAGCGCCGGACTCATGATCCTGGGGTTGCGGGTTCGAATTTCGGTACAGGGGGATTTTTTTTCCCTCGGAGTTAACATTGGTACTGACTCCATTCCCCATACAGTCATTCGAATGAGACTATAAACCGAGGTTCCGTGTGTGAACGCACGCACAACGTCTCGCACACACGTAAAATCCCATCACCAACTTTCGGAAGAGAAGGCCAGTTTGGCCGTTGGTATGGATGACAAGTTACACATAGCATGCACCTTCCCCGAAGATGGAGTATGGCTGCCTTAATGGCGGGACAAAAAACGGTCATACACACACAACTCCACTGCCTGTCTATACAGGCAGTGTCCGCAGGAGTATCAGCCTGCGTACGCAGAAAGAAAGAAAAGAAAAGAGACTGTGTGAATATCCTATACACTGACTACCAAAGCCATTTTTAGTCATAGAATGTTATATGTGTGAACCAACAGCAAGAAAAATATGATATACTTCTTTTGTATAAATCGTACAGAATTTCATGCAAATGCGTGGAATCTTTCACCGAATTTTCATCAATAAATAAATGACATCGAAACCATTCTTGAATTAATTTGAACAGAACGCGGATAGATTCTAGTTTCACCATAAATCATATTAGGCCTACCTCTATGCAATCGAAATAGATATTTCATAAATCTAATTGGCAACAGTTACTGATTACGTAAATATTCAAACCCCATATCTTACAACCATAAAGTAAAGCAAGATCCACTCATACAGGCTTGGAAAGATGCAATATGGTATTGAGAGGAAAATCTTGGTTTCCGAAATAATGAAACCATAGCTTTCTAAATTCAATTCCATTCTGTTTAATGCTTAAAGAAATTCTTTGCCTTACAAAAGAATTTCATAATTATCTAAATACATTCACACTTCTAAGCATTTATGGCAATATAAAACATGTGTCTTGGATTCTTACTTCATGGAATACAACCATTTTAGTTTTACACTGATAGACATCACGTTTCCATTGATCATAGCAATGTTGAAGAGTATCTAATGTTTTTTTGTGTTTGTGTGTGTGTGTGTGTGTGTGTGTGTGTGTGTGTGTGTGTGTGTGTGTGTGTGTGTGTGTATGTGTGTGTGTGTGTGTGTGTGGTGTGTGCAAGCCTTCGCCTTCAGTCAGAGAGCAAAACTGTACGCAACTTCAGATGAGAACTGAAATCAAAGTGAAGGGAACTTCAAAGCATATTCAAATGTGTACAATTTGATTTATAAAGCACGGTCCAATATAGCCCACACAGATTCGCGGGCTCCAAGCACACACACACACACACACACACACACACACACACACACACACACACACACACACTTTCTTTCTCTCTCTCTCTCTCTCTCTCTCTCTCTCTCTCTCTCTCTCTCTCTCTCTCTCTCTCTCTCTCTCTGCGTGCTCGCGCGCGTGCGTGCGTGCGTGCGTGTGTGTGTGTGTGTGTGTGTGTGTGTGTGTGTGTGTGTGTGTGCGTGTGTGTGTGTGTGCATGCGTGTGTGCGTGTGCGTGCATACGTGCGTGCGTGTGAGTGTGTGTGTGCTCCCCCCCCCCCCCCCCTCCCCTGTGAATATCATGTTGTCCATGAGGGCATGTCTTGAGGGCATGGAATCTTCTTCTTGAGGGTTTGGAATTTCGTTCCAGACCCGCGGTGAGGATCCAGGTGCCACATGCATACAGGAAGGTGGAATGCACCAGCTACGCAGGAGCCCGATCTTTTGTCTTATTAAGGTGCTATCGCCCTTCCAGACGGGTTTATGTCTGGAAAGTGCTGATACTGTTTTTACTACCCTTGAGAGGATATATCTGATTTGGATCCCTCATTGCTAATCCTTCCGTATATGTTTTAGTCTGGACGGAGCTGACGCTGCATTGGCTGTCCTTGAGAGGATTTCTAGTTTGGATTCGTCATTGCAAATGATGGATCTCGGGTATTTGAACTGCTGAACAGTTCCTAGCTTCTGTCCATGGACAGTTATAACACTAGTGATGGTCGTTTTGTGACTGATCCCAGTATAAATCACTTATGCTCAAATATATCGCCAATGGACAATTTTGAAAAAAAAAAAAAAAAAGATGACGATGACAAATAGAGGAAGGAAGATTGAAGAAAATAATTTGAATGAAGAATCAAAATGAAGAACGGATAGAACGAACAATGAGCATAGGGAAGGAAAGATGGATACATAGAGGGAAGCAAAAGGATGGACAGACAGAAGATGAATTTAATGTGAGGCTTAGTAAACAGATGGGAGAAAGATTGAAAGTTTGAAAGAACAGAAGAAGCAGATAAGAGAAGGAGTAAGGACGAAGGAAAGAGAAAAATTAAATGTGTAAAAAGAGTGTAGATGAAGAGAGAATGAAAGACAGATTAAAGGAAAGAACGAAGGATGCCATGAATGAATGATAAGAAGGAAAGAGGGGTCTGATAGAGGGAAAGGAAGAGACACGAACGACACGAGAGAAAACAGGATGTGTGAAGGTCCTGCACGCAGTGAAGGAAAGAGAGGGTGGATGGAGGAAAAGGAAGAACCCGATGGATAGAAGTGATACATTCCTCAGGGCGTTGGATGTCTTGTGACTTCCAGCTGAAGTTGTTCATGGCTTGTAGTGAAGATGAGATAGATGGCAGTGTCATCAGCGAACAAACGGTAAGGTTTTAGGAGATGGAGGGAGGGGCGTCACTGATGCAGATCCAGAAGAGCACCGGATCAACGACTGATCCCTGTGGGACTCCTGAGGGTACCTTGATCAGGTCTGATGCACCCCGTTTACCACTGCCTGTGCTGTAGAAGAGCATTAAAAATCCACTGGTTGACTTGCCCCTGTATCCCATGGTGCAACTTGTGGATCAAAGACTGTGGTTCACACTGTCAAAGGCTTGAGTGAAGTCCACGATGATGGCGTCTGCTTGATTCCCTTGCTCATGTAGTTAAAAACATAATTCTTATGTGAAGTCAAGGAGATGTACATTATAGGCTGTTCCGGACAGAGCGTAATTGTTCCTCTCAAGATGGTTATGAGGGCACTGTCTTGGGTTACTTGTGTGTGTGTGTGGTGCGTGCGTGCGTGCGTGCGTGCGTGCGTGCGTGCGTGCGTGCGTGCGTGAATATTTTTTTGTCGCTTTGTTGTAATAGCAGTAACTTGGAACCGGCTCAAGCCTAAGTCTTGAGGCTTCTATATGCATCCCATCTTTCCATGTTCGTCGAGAGATTTGCGATTTGCATGGCACACCCTAATTATCAATTAATCATTAAAATGAAAACTGTATTGCTGAAATGTGTAAATGTGTCCTGGAGATTTTTTTAACATATCAGTAGATGCTTGAAAATATAAAGGTAAAGAAAAAAGGTACCTTTCAGAGAATCCTTCAACGTTTCGTGCTGTAAGCACTTGGTCACGAAGTGAAGTGTTGAGGTTGTAGGGGAAGCTGGCAGGTTTCTTGTGACCACAGTTCAGCCAAAAAGGTAGGGGAGGGGGTGGGGAAAAGGTGAAATGTGTTAATATGGTCAACAAAAGGGGTGGGGCAAAGAGGGGGTGGGGAGAGGTGGGAGGGAGAGGACCATCTGGGTGGTGGTTTACAGAGAAAGGGGAGGGGGTGATGGTAAGGAAAACATGGTATAGAACATGGTATAGAACAGGGGGGGGGGGGGGGGGGAGCAGGAGGGGGGAAGGAGGGGGGGGGGGGGTTGCAGCTTGAGAGAAACAAGTTTATTCCCTGACATTGAGTCCATAAGGACTCAAAGTGCCAAGGCGTTGTATTAGCTGGCTTTCCATGAATTTGCGGTATTGGCCCTCTTTTTGTCCATTGCGCCAAAGCGCTGCCACTCTGATGTGCGACAGGTTATGGTGTTCAGAAGTAAAGTGGTTTGCCACTGGTGTATCTTTTCCTGTCAGAATGTTGTCCCTGTGTTCTTTGAAGCGATCATTGAGTGATCTGTATGTTTCTCCTACATACATCATAGCACACAAGGTACAGGTCAGGACATAGACAACATTTTGAGTTGACATGTGAAATGGGATTTCACCTGAAACTTATGATCTGATGGGCCTTGGATAGTTGTTGCAGGGTTAATAAAAGTACGGGTTTTACATTTAGGTTTCTTGCAAGGGAAATTGCCAGCTTGAGCAGAAGGGTGCGTAGAGTGGAAGGCAGCATGCACAAGATGGTCACCAAGGCTTTTGTCCCTCTTGAAAGCCACTAGTGGAGGTTGGTTGAATGTATCTTTCAGTGTTGGATCGTTCCTGAGGATCGAGAAGTTGCGACATAGAATGTTTTTCACAGGTATGTTGTGTGGGTGATAGGTCAAAGTCAGTATGCATCGGTCCGTCTCTGCAGCATCCACTTCTTTGCTTTTGAGAGCTTGGCATCTTGGAATTGCCTTGGCTCGTTCCAGGGCTGATTGTATCAAGGCTAAAGGGTAAACTCTGGCAGTGAAAAAAGTAGCCATGGTTGTTGCCTCTTTCACAAAAGCCCTGTCTGAGCTACAGAGTCTGCGCAGCCTCAGGAACTGGGAAAAAGGGATGCTGTCTTTCGATGCAGGTGGGTGGCTGGATGAGAAGAGAAGGTACGAATGAGAATCTGTTGGTTTATAATGTACTGTAGTATGGAGGGATCGTGATGAGAATCTGTTGGTTTATAATGTACTGTAGTATGGAGGGATCGTGAGTCTTTCTGGATGTTGGTTTATAATGTACTGTAGTATGGAGGGATCGTGAGTCTTTCTGGATGTTGACAAGTATGTCGAGAAAAGCAAGGGACGAGTCAGAAATTTCATAGGTAAACTTGAGGGATGGATGAAAGTTGTTCGCAAACTGAATGAAGTCAAGAAGTTCTTGCTTAGGGAGCGTGAATATGCCAAAGCAATCATCGATGAATCTGCTAAAGACTTCTGGTAGGTGTCCAGGAAATTGGGACAAGATCCGGGATTCAACGTAGCCCATGAACAGGCAAGCATACGATGGACCCATTCGTGTCCCCATTGCAACTCCCTTTGTCTGTTGATAAAATTCATCACCGAACTCAAAAGTGTTGAGGGTCAAGACAAGCTCTGTCAAGCGTAAAATAGTAGTTGTGTCAACTTTCAAGGAACTCAGGGTCATGAAGTGTTTCACAGCAGACAGTCCATCTTGATGCGGGATGTTAGTATATAGTGAAGTAACATCCATAGTAAACAGAAAACAGTATTCAGTGTCTTGTGGGAAGAAGTATTTGTTCAGGATCTGTAGAGCGTGATTAGTATCTTTCACATATGTTGGCAAGGATTGGACAAGAGGCTGAAACAACTGGTCAAGGAACTGGGAGACTTGAGCTGTAGGGCAGGAGCAGGCTGAGACAATAGATCTGCCTGGGTTATCAGGTTTATGAATCTTTGGTAGTAGATAGAATTTAGATGTACTGGGTTCTTTAATGATGGCTCTTATGGCTTCCGTGGGTAGAATGTCATTGGAGACTAGTTCTTTGATAGTTTTCCTCACTAGTGCGTTGTCTTGCTTAACTGTAGAGGTTTTAATGGGAATGTAGTTTGTTGGGTCACAGAGTTGACGTCTGGCTTCCTTTTCATAGAGGTCTTTATGTCAAACCACCACAGCTCCTCCCTTGTCTGCTCGTTTTATGATAATGTCTGTTCTCTGCTTCAGTTCACTTAATGCTTGTTGTTCTGCCTGAGTAAGATTGGATCTTTTCATAGGAGATGGGTTCAGCTGGTTGATTTCTTGTTTGCTTTTTTCTATGTAGTAGTCCAGAGCAGGAAACTGTCCATCTTTAGGAGTCCAGTCACTCTGTTGACGAGGAAAAAGCTTCCCTAGGTCATCTGGGTCAGTTTGGGTGGTGGATAGAGAGCAGTTATCGAAGTAGGCAGCAAGGCGAAGACGGCGAAAAAAGCGCTGACAGTCGTACAGCGTGTCGGTTCTATGAGTATGGGGTTGTAGTGGGACAAATTTCAGACCCTTAGGTAGTAATTGTCGTTGGGCATCAGTAAGGGGTAGGCTGTCAGGGATTGTGACAACAAGGTTTTCTTCCATTGGTAGTTGGTTTTCCTTTGAGGGAGTAAAAGGTTGTTTCTTGGGTGAAAGTTTCTCAAGCTTGGAAGATTTCGTTGTTTGAAGGGAGGTATGCAACTGACGGTTGGCGATCTGTGTAGTTTGGATAATCAGTTGGGAAGTGGGCTTGCTACACAGGTTATCAAGCTGATACCTCAGATGGCATTTAAGGCGATCCAGTTGTTGAAGTGATACGCTATATACCAAATCAGTAGATGGTATCGTTTTATGTTCAGGTGAGTGTCAACTCTATCACTCAAGAATTGTTAACGCTTCCTTTGCCTCCTTGGTTCAGTGTATCTCAAAACTGATATCGTCTAAGTCATTAAATCATTTGGAAGGCCTCAATCAGATCGTCCTTTTTAATTAGAGTAAATTCAGCAATATTAGTATGTCTTACAATTCCATACTTTTACAATCTTCGACCATTTTGGCTGATCTTCTCCGCTGAACTCATTGAATAGATTGTAACTGGCGTGGTATGGATACCAGATTACATTCCCATAGCTGAACTGCGGGGAGAACCATTCACTTCTATACTCATAGAACGTTTTCTTGTCTAAAAAATAAAACTTCGATTAATCTGATTTACTTTGTTGACTGCCTTTTGAATGTACATGTCAAAGGTCATATCATATTTTTCATCATTTTGATTTAATGTTATATACGGGACTATCTTTTCTGTTATGCACTATTTTGCATTTGGATATAAATTATATATATATATATATATATATATATTGTGTGTGTGTGTGTGTGTGTGTGTGTGTGTGTGTGTGTGTGTGTGTGTGTGTGTGTGTGTGTGTTGTGTTATATATATATATATATATATATATATATATATATGTATATGTTAAAGTATAAATCCACCAGTCGCCGTGGCGAAGTGGTTAGTGTCGCGGATTCCCATTTGGGAGGTCGTGGGTTCCATTCCCATAGAGCCATGTAGGTTTTTCTGCCTCGACTGGCTCCTACCCAGGGTTGAGTTTGCTACTGGCTGAGTTGGGAAGACAGTCGAGTTTCATCCACGTAATGGATGTGTCTCCGAAGTGTTACTCAAATTTCCTGACCAC
The DNA here is from genome assembly GCA_033310375.1 of Conus canariensis. Taxonomy (NCBI): domain Eukaryota; kingdom Metazoa; phylum Mollusca; class Gastropoda; order Neogastropoda; family Conidae; genus Conus; species Conus canariensis. The sequence goes on along the minus strand of CM065714.1, from coordinate 72,256,579 downwards.
CACTGCGGATGTCTTCTTCTTCTTCTTCTTCTGTAGAGTCTCCACAATCAACAGGCTGATTATTATGAGACTGTAAAACGGGGGATCTGCTGGGGAAAAAACTATTCTAATTCCTATTTCATTAACATGAAATTAGACACATTCATACCACAAAGTGACCCCCCCCCCCCCGCCCCCCCCCCCCCCCCCCCCCCCCCCATCTTGCCTGCACAAAAAAAAGCAACAACAACAAAAAAAGGTAAAAGCTAAGTGCAGAGCTGCCAGCAGGCTACCACGGTTGCTTTTCATCCATTACTATGGACTAGTTGGCAGTAGGCAGCTCAGGCCCGCAACATCCTACCAGTCATCCATTCACACAACAAGACAGCTTTATGTAGAAATCTACTGAAGATGCCTGTTGACCCATGACACAAATGTGTCAGGGGTTTGGCATCAACAGTATCCTGGGGGAGGGAGTTCCAGTCCACAATTGTTCTTGGGAGGAACGACATCAGCCGGTAGTCGGTGTCTGCAACTAGTTATTTAAACTGCTGATCATGACTTCGATGCTCTCTCTTCTTGGGAGGATGGAACTGCTGTTTCAACCTCAGGCAGCTGACTAAGTTGTTCTTGATTTTATAGAACATGGAGAGCCTTGCTTTTTCCCTTCTGTTCTCAAGGGACATCCAACCTAGAGTCTGCAGCATGTTGGTAACGCTGGCAGTACGTTGGTAGCAGTTAAGCACAAAGCGGGCTGTCCTACTCTGGATTTTTTCTAACTTAACCTTGAGCTGTTTTTCACAGGGGTCCCAGACAGATGCCGAATATTCCAGCAGAGGCCTAACAAACGTTTTATAGGCTTTAGCCTTTATGCTAGGGGAGCTGATTTTCAAATTACGTCTGAGAAACCCCAGGGCCTGGTTGGCTTTGGCCCTGTCATGCAGTCTCAGACCGGAATGGACATCTGTAGCATCATCTTCATCATCCTCATCGATTAGCGTAGAAAAAGTCTCAAATTCTGAGGCCCTTCATGCCCTACTCTCGTGGTGACCTCATTTTCGGTGTCCTCTCCACTTCTGTGGCCTTGGTTTGATTCCGCCTTGGCTTGATTATGCCATTGACTGTCTCAGCCTTTCTGGAGACTGATGGCAAAATTTCCTCCAGCTTATCAGTGTGTTGACCTCTGCATTTGTCTTCGTCCTTGCCTAAACACACTATTAGGATTACTCTTGCAGTCACGCCTGTATAAATAATATTGATCCTTCCTTTGTCTTTGAAGTTTATGTGATAATTTTGCAACTCTCAAGAAATATGAATTCGACTGTTTCTTGACTAGAAGAACTCTAGCGTGGAGTGAATTTGATTCTTAACATTGTTTTACTTCGGAGTAAAAGTCTTGTTTCATAACTGTTATGCAGAAATGGATTATGTGCACTTAGAGAAAAAATTAATCTCGTGTAAACAGTAAACAAGTGGGGTAACTTTTGCTCCCATAAGAAAACCTAACACAGAGTAACTTTTATTCAAGACTGGCACAGCCTTTTAAACTTGAATAAAGTCAGACAAATACATAGACGAACAATCTAATAATGGGGGAAACACCACGGTATTATGGACTGTGGTGTGTCTCTATTTGACGCCAGGAGCGCAGACACAACCAGCCGTGTCTCCCTGATGAGCTCCGATCCAGCGGACGAAAGGCCTCGGAGCAGGCAATACACATATATCTGCCTTCAAAAGGGATTACGATGGTTCCCTTATGCAGCTAGTGAAGAGTTTTCATATCTGTAATATATTTTCTTAATTTCATGTTCCCAGTTTCTCCATCTTCAACCCCCACCCACCCACCCTCCTAAAGTCCAAATCTTTGACAAGTCATTACTATGAAGACAGTTGAGTTGTTGGCGTGCGCTTGTTTTTTTCCCCCACTATTAGATTGTTCGTCCATGTATTTATCTGACTTTATTCAAGTTTAAAAGGCTGTGCCAGTCTTGAATAAAAGTTACTCTGTGTTAGGTTTTCTTATGGGAGCAAAAGTTACCCCACTTGTTTATTGTTTACTGTTCCCTGCCTCATTTCATTTCCAATTTAATCTCGTGTACTTCGCGATTTCTGCGAGACTTAAAGTTGAGTCTGCGTGTTTCCGGTCCAATCGGTTGACTGACCAAGTTCTGTCTGCTGTATGGTTAACGATTTTCTGTGTCGCGGCTGCTAATGTGAGTCGTATGCTTTCGTATCTCAAAGCATGTTTAGAACTATGAACTGTCGATCGTAAATCATGTCTTAGCATATATAACGGTCAATTATGTTGACATTCTTATTCAGATTGCTTGGATGGAAAACCAAACCGAAAGTTGGTCGTCTTATCAAATTGAAATTTGCAAAATCATGCCGACTGCTTCTTCTTCCTTCTTCCTTTGAGTGTCCACAATCAACAGTTTGATTTTTTTGACACCGCTGCTGTAAACGCTGCACGGAAATATGTACAATTAAGATCAACTGGAAGTGGGAGGGAGAGAAAGACAGTATTTGGGTTTTCTTTCTTCTGCTGCTTGAGTGTTTATTTTTTGAAAATTTGTAGTGGTTAAGATCCAGCAAATCCCGCAATGCTGCGTAGAACTCTCAGTGCGACTGACACAAGTGACAGACGATTGACCAGGCTGTCATAAAAGCAGACGTTGTGATGGTTCCAGTCAAGGTTTATCAGCTGCTAAAAGTAGTTGCTTGGTTAACAAATGCCAGTGTGATCTTGCTAAACTTCTAAATGGTAACATAGATGGGTCAGGAATACGCATACTAGTTTTGTACAGCCTTCTCTCTCTCTCTCTCTCTCTCTCTCTCTCTCTCTCTCTCTCTCGTTTAACAGCATCTGATTTTAATGGGTTCTATATGCTATGCTTATGATGACAGGATGCTTATGATGGTACAGGACTGCTCTAAAGGCAGATGAAGACAGTGCTTCTCTGGGTCCTCCCCGGTACCTTCGGGTGTTTCTTTTTCTTTTTCTTCTTTTCTTTCTTCATTCTATATGCTATGCTTATGAAGAAAGAAGTGCAGGAGAGGGCTTAAAAAATGTTTTGTTTGATAATCTTTGTGATTTCAGGAATTCTAATTTCTATATGAATGTGTATGCGCGGATGTGTAGAATACATTTGGCAGGAGTCAGCATTCTTTTTTTTTTTCTTTGACAAATTCTTTGAGGTAGTATTTTCTGTAACATTGCTCAGGTTTGCTGGCTTGAGTGTTACACTTCCTGGTTATTTTATTGCTATTATGCTATGAACAACTTCAACAAGACTGAGTGAATGGACAGTCTGGCATAAACCAAAAAAATGTAGGTATGCAATGTTTGTTTCTGTTTGTCTCCTATGTAAAATTTTTTTGTTTTTGTTTTTTTTTTTTGATTCTTCAGTTTAACGTTTTCCCACTAAAAGTGATATCAGATGATGTGAGTATGTGTGAGTGTGCGCGCACGCAAGTGTGCGTGTGTGTGTCTCTGTGTGTGTGTCTGTCTGTCTGTGTGTGTCTGTGTGAACATGTACATGCCTGTATGATTCAATCACAATAACAAATAAGCAACCCCCCCCCCCTCTCCCCGCACCTCGGGAAAACATTATTTTAAGTGAAAAAAAAATCCAATTACACAATATGTAAAACTATAAGGAGAGCGTCCAGTGGACCACTTTGTCAGTTCTTGAACACTGTCGATCATATTTGGACAGGTAGTACGATGCAGGTCAATTAATGTGTAGAAGGATGAATGGTTAACCACTCAGAAAAATGTTAAACAAATTTAAAGATAGATACCAACTGAACTATGTGACAAACTTTTGTAAATTGTGTAAAGATAAAACCAGTCATTTAATACTCTAGATAGAGACTGGGAACCGGATCCATCAGATGAAATATCATCACCAGTTTTGCTAATAACCTCCTTTGCTCTTGGACAGTAAATTAATAGATGTTCAACTCCAAGTCTTTCTCCACACATACATATAACAATTTTTGCTGAATTTTTTTCGAAGTGAATTCAAATGCATTCTATGCATTAAGCTTTGTATTTCTCTAGGTATGGAGGCAAGGTCGGGTCTTGATGAGGCCAATAGGTATTTTCCAGAATTGGGTTTAATACAGTTGTGGTAATTAAAAGTTAATTTCTGAGTTTTCTAATACATTTCTAAAATTTTTACTGGACGCTTCGTTTATTAAAGAATAGCATTCACTTAAATCTAAGGGAATGTCAAGTGGTATTGATCCTTCGACATTTCGGGCTGCCTTTCTTGCATCCTGATCGACCCTCTCACTTGCTGAAATTCCACAATGAGAAGGTACCGAGCAAAATAAGTATTCTTTTTTTTCTTTATGTGTGTGTGTGTGTGTGTGTTAAAGCTAGCATGACAGTATTCTGGGTTGTCCTGTGGGATGCAAATTTTGACCATGTGGATTTTTTTTTTCACTTAAAATAATGTTTTCCCGAGGTTCGTTCTACTGGCATGTGGTGATTTTCGTCATGATGATCCTGACACTGACACTGCAATACCATAGCTGTTTGTTATCTTTCTTTGTTTTGGCTGATTGTTTTTTATTCAATCACTGAAGAATTGATGTGATTCATAAACTACTGTAGCATAGGGCTATTGTCCTCAAATTTGTACAACATATTGCAAACCATTTATTACACGGATTCAAACTTCTAAGTAACACAGATGTCTTTTTACAACTTTATTCTGATTTTATCAAAGAAAGAAGAATACTTATTTTGTCTGTATGTATTTGCTTATGAATGTTTTCATCAGTAAATAAATGACATCGAAACCATTCTTAAATTAATTTGAACAGAACGCGTATAGATTCTAGTTTCACCATAAATCATATTAGGCCTACCTCTATGCAATCGAAATAAATATTTCATAAATCTAATTAGCAACAGTTACTGATTACGTAAATATTCAAACCCCATATCTTACAACCATAAAGTAAAGCAAGATCCACTCATACAGGCTTGGAAAGATGCAGTATGGTATTGAGAGGAAAATTTTGGTTTCCGAAATAATGAAACTATAGCTTTCTGAATTCAGTTCCATTCTGTTTAATGCTTGAAGGAATTCTTTGCCTTACAAAAGAATTTCATAATTATCTAAATACATTCACACTTCTAAGCACTTATGGCGATATCAAAAATGTGTCTTGGATTCTTATGAATGTTTTGGTTCTATTCGTTCTACTGGCATGTGGACAACTTCACTCTTGACACATTGTAGATGGAACAATTCTAGCAGTTAAAAAAAAAAAAAAGTGAAGAAGAAAAGATACGTTTTGTGACTCCACCATAAGGATGTTATAAAAATAACTTTCTGAATACTTCTAAATCATATACTTTCAGAATATTTCAAAATGTACACATTCTGAATATTTCTAAATCATACATTGCCATATTTTTGGTCAGAGTTCTCTCTCTCTCTCTCTTCCCTTTTTTTTTTTTTTTTAAGCAGAATTAGATTAGTTATACATGTATCAAACTTATGTCATAATAAGACTCTACAAGATGCAAAGCATATAAACGTACTCCCAGTTTATCCTGAATACATGTGAGATATTTCATAAAGAAGAAAAACCATCTTGGGCTGGTGTAACCATTAGTAATGGCTATTCTGGTAAACATCGGCCATCATCTGTAACCTCTAATAAACATACTTACAAGTTTTCAGAAAGATCGGCCAAGAACTTTCTGAGATTTTCCATAAAGAAGAAAACCATTATGGGCCATTAGTAACTGCTATAATGGTAAACTTAAACATTGGGCATCATTCGTGACCCATAATAAACATACCAACAAATTTTCAGAAAGATCGGCCACATACTTTCTGAGATATTCCATGAAGAAGAAAAACCGTTAGGGGCCGTTATAGCCATTAATAACAGCTATAACGGTAAACTAAAACATCGGGCATGATCCGTGACCCATAATGAACATACCTACAAATTTTCAGAAAGATTGGTACTTTCTGAGACATTCCATAAAAAAGAACTGTTATGGGCGGTTATAGCCTTTTCATAATTTAAGATGACTTCATGGATGTCTCAGTGATCACATATGAATTATCTATTTCAAACTGAATCGTATAGTACTTAGATGAACTTACATTATACAGGTTTGCTGCTTGTTCTGTCCTATTACTTCTAGTCGTTTCACTTTACTTAAGCTGAGAGGGACTAGAAATGTACTTTTTGGGGCGAGCCAAATATAAAGTGAACCAAATTTTCAGTATAGTCAAATTATGCTTTAAAGGCCAATCAGACCATTTGTTTGAAGTGAAATTTTGGATTATCTCTTTTTTGGTCAAGTATTATGGGCAGTACATGCATGCTTTATTAGTCTCAGTACATAAGGGATCCTTTAATATGTTTATTGGTAAGTAAGTTTTGTGTAATTGTATTATACATATTGTTTTCAGAATCATGGGTGATAAGGACATCACAAACAATCCATTTGCTGCTCTTTTCCCAAGCTTGGAACATCTGAAGCAGTATCAGCAGACAACGTTTGACAATGATCAAAAAGGTACATGATGTGAATATATTCACTGTTTCCATTTTCATTTCCATTTTCTTTATAAAAGTTCTGGCTATCACATAAGATGCTTTACTTAACTATTCATTTTTTTTATGGCTGACAAGGAGTGCTTATTCAGAAGTTGTCGAATGCTGAAGCTTACGTGACATCCATTGTTAGCATTTTAAATGCTGATTTGGTGAAGATTACTTTTGTAATTTTTAACCATTTTTTATCCTGAAAGGAAGTAAAATTATTTTTCGTTTTGAAGAATCAGTCACTGTCTATTTTTTGATTATGAAATCAAATATGTAAACTTATATGATTTTCATATTCACTGAAAAGTTTATAAATGGGTATTCAGTTAATATACAGTGTGTTACACACACATACATGCACATGCACATGCACATGAACATTCTCATCTTAGTTGTAAGTACTCTAATATTAGCAATTACCTGATGCATCCATGTATAGCAGTTTGTGAATAACAACACCCATTCACTTTTGGCACACAGTGTGTTCACCATTTTACCCAAAATGTTCATGATCATCCACACCAGTTAAAATACACTTCTAAACTGCAAACCCTGCTGAATGTTTTTGGAATTACCTTCTTGTGAAAACCATTCCTGAAGTCCCAAGTTGGGTGAAAAAAAATCAAAATTCCAAAATTTTCTTTGAAGACATCTTGCTTGGTGTATTGAGTGTGTGTGTGTGTGTGTGTGTGTGTGTGTGTGTGTGTGTGTGTGTGTGTGTGTGTTTAAAGCAAATGAAACAGTCTGGAGTAAAAGCAAAATAATACTCTGAGTGTCTGCAACATGAAGTAGTATGTTCTTTAGCTGATGCAGTGGGAAGTAAGAATACTTGCAGTCAAAAAATAAAAAAAAACCCTGCCTCCTTCATGTATGGGTTCCTGAAGTTGGACTTCAACAGGTTGGCACATAATAAAAGTGATGTATAGTGTATACAGTTGCTCGTTTGTTTGCTTGTTTTTATTTTCACTGAGAAAGACTTTTATAGTTTTGAGTTACAGAATGGGATCAGCAAGCAGAGAATTTGTTACTGAAAGTTTCAAAGTGTAGGAGGAAGAGTTACAAAGAAGCCACACCATATATGGTTTAGTCTGCAAGCAATGATGCCTGATTGATGAAAATGAAAAATAGAAAAATGAAATGTTGTTAGATATTGGGGCTTTCAGGTACTTCATTTAATTTTGCCTAATGTTTATAGCAAGGTAGCTCAATAGTGACCACAAATCCAGTTTTATTATTGGATTGCTTTGACATGATGACAGTCACTGTCTGCAGGAACAGCAAATGAACGGAAAGAAGATGCAGACAGGCTTGATTCGGTGAAAGACAAAGTGCGGGAAGTGCTGGAAATGAATGCCATTGTTGAGTCGGTCTTCCTTGTGACTTTCGACCCAGGTTGGTCTTGCAATACTAGGGTTTTTTGTTTTGTTTTTTGTTTTCAACTCCTGGATGTAGTATTTTATGTCACTGGCTTAGGAAGGGAGGTGGGGGGTCTGGTGATGGGTTATTTTTATTTATTTATTTATTGTTATCTCATCTTCTGTTCATTCCCAGTGTCATGATCCTCATGCTGCTTGTTCCAGTTCCCAATACACAGCCACACTCATATTCTTCATTAGAACAAAGCGTAGAGGACCCTAAAATAAGAGGCTTTTTACCATTGATCGGTATGGATGAAGATGATACTGTGTAGTTCCGTTTTGGTTAGAAACTGCATAGTAGGGCTGTACTCTGTGCTTCGTTGCATAATCTATTTTTGATTTAATCAGGGACCTGCGAAGATCCCTTTCTTCCATTAAGAAAGGGTGAACACCGTAGTCGCACCTTCTCGCCACGTTAATGTGGGTGTTTCCTCAGGGGGACATGGGGCAGGTTGTTTTCACTAACGCGGCACGGGAGCGGAATACTGGCGCTATATCAAAACTAGATCCCGGCCTCTCCAATCAAGGAAAGCCGCAGGCTAGACCAGTCCAGATGGAGGAGTAAGGCCCCCACCAAAATGGAAGGAACTGAGTGAAGGCCCACCGGCGTGTGGATACGCCCTGACACTGCTCCAAGCCTTACCCCAGCCATGGGTTAAATGGCAAAAGCATCCAGCCTGCCGAAGACGGAGTGTGTCAGCTACGGCGCAGGTCCTGGGGATAAATTAGGACACACACGCATCAACGATTATGGTCATGCGTCAGACTACCTTATTGTCATGGCGTCGTCCCTATCAGCGACAACCGGGGAGGGACGGAGCCGGGCCCTTAGCCTCAAAGGGGCCCACCCAAGCGACCGGTGCCTCTGTTAACCTGACGGTCGGGGGAAGCAGAGTAGAGCGACTGACCAGTCACGCAGCTCTACGACACAAAACCTGGCCGGGGGGAGCGGAGTTACAGGCGCAGCTTTGGGGAGCCCGTTCTGACCTGGAGAAGACCGCGGGCTTCATCATGGCGGCCGGGTTACAAGTCTGACGCATCCAGCTTCAATCGAACGCAGAAGAAGAAGAAGATTTAATCAGGAACAAGAGATACAGAAACTTGCGGTGTTGGTCTGTTGCGTAACATTCATTGTGTAGGTGAAACTCGACTATGTGATTATGGTTTTCCAGTTTGAACCCACGATAGTGCACACAATAGCCCAGGGTAGGAGCGGTTTAAAGCTGAAAAATTGTCAAATATTAGACTCCGATGGGACTCAAACTCACAAACTCCCAGCATGCAACCCATGATACTAACCAATGCTCCATAATAGCTGGTAATTGTGTTTTCTAGAGATGCACTGTAAAACTGGTATGTACTGAAAAATCTATGTACACGTTTGTGGGTTCAGAAAAACAGTTTGTTAACTGCAAATTGACCGTAGCATAGAAAGCATTTTGCTGAGGTTTTGATTAGCAGCTGTTTGTTTGCTTGCTTTCCATATGATTGAGAAGGTGCAGAGGTAAGGAGAGGAACGGGTAATTGTTAAGCATTTAACTACTTTGGGTTCCTCTCAAATTCATTGTTAATCTAGAAGACTTGTTTTAAAAACCAGTCCTGTAATGCAAAATTAGTTAAAAACAGGTCTGGATTTCTGAATCAGTACCCAATTTAATAGTTCCCTTCATTCATTGTTGAGAGGCTCGTAAAGAAGAGTACAACACAGTTATTCATGTTGATGGTAGTAAGACCTGCAACAGGTAGACTCATAAACTTTTATTACCGCATTGTATTTAGAGGGTAGTGTACAAACTGGGTTGACAGCTGTAAATATAGATGTGAAGATCAGTTTCAGAGTCATTCATGAATCAAAGCACCTGTATTACCATATAATCATCCTGATTCAGTGTGTGTGTGTGTGTGTGTGTGTGTGTGTGTGTGTCCAGTAATATTTTCTCATTTGTTGCACATAACAGAAATACTAATCTTAACATGTTACTGAAGATAGATCTAGTTGCAAAGCGAGAGGACTGCAGGCGGAAATCTAAACAAATCTTAAATAAATGTTAGCGAACCGCCCAGAGAACGTGGACAAACGAGTCACAAGACGAAACACATGAATAAGACAATCACCAGCAGACTTTGGTCTGTGAACATCTTGTCCGTAGTGAAAGAACCTCATGCTATCTCACCATTCACTTAAATGTCGCTGCATTATGCAACATATCTTAAATGACACGATGCTGTAGCTTTGAATAAGACAGAACTGTACAGAACCTGATAAAGACTGAAAAAAGGCATAATCTCTGTCATGTCTATAATTTTTTTTTAACACCAAGTGACCACAATAAGATTAGTTAACAGGACCATCACTGAACCGAGTTTGAAGCAAATCACTGAACCAAGTTTGATTAATTCTGAAGCACGTCTTGTGACTCGTTTGTCCACGTTCTCTGGGCGGTTCGCTAACATTTATTTAAGATATGTTACTGAATATTGATAGGATGATGTGTTTTCCTCTTTTTCTGGAATTGCTGTATTTCAGATCTGAAAGTCAAGCATCAAGCTGCATTACGGTATAATACAAACTGCATTTAGAAACATTGGAACTTGGGTCGTGCTTCAGAATTAATCAAACTTGGTTCAGTGATTTGCTTCAAACTCGGTTCAGTGATGGTCCTGTTAACTAATCTTATTGTGGTCACTTGGTGTTAAAAAAAAGTTATAGACATGACAGAGATTATGCCTTTTTTCAGTCTTTATCAGGTTCTGTACAGTTCTGTCTTATTCAAAGCTACAGCATCGTGTCATTTAAGATATGTTGCATAATGCAGCGACATTTAAGTGAATGGTGAGATAGCATGAGGTTCTTTCACTACGGACAAGATGTTCACAGACCAAAGTCTGCTGGTGATTGTCTTATTCATGTGGAATAGCAACTAATATTCTCAGCCTGTAGTCTGTATGTGGATCAAAGTTGCCAGGGTTCAGGGAAGGAGTTCGGTTTGTTGTTTAGTGGGCTCCAGTGCAGAGGTGAGAGACAGAGGGGAGTTCTAGTTTGCAATGGTCTTTTATTCCTCTTTACTCCTTATTCTTGTGATGGATTTGATAGATTTGTATCTCTCATGAGTCTGAGCTCACTTTGTTGGTGATCATGATGAGCTGACATCGCCGTGTTTCTGTATACTGTATTCAGACAAGTTGACTTTTTAGAAGAGAAAAGATATGTATTCATTTTATTTAAAAAAATAAAAAAAAAAGAAAAGAAAAGGAAGACAAATCTGACATCCCAATAACTCTCCAGAGAGAGAACAAAATTTTCCTCTGCATCTAAACTATCAGAAAGTGAGGAGGTAGTGGGACATAGCCATGAACGATGAAGCATCACTGACGTTGCAAACATCCTGTTCTGAACATGCAGACAGTGAAATGCAATAGGCATACTTTGACCCAGTTGCTTTCACCCCCTAAATCCACCCCTTGCATGTGCAACAGGGTCAATTTGTGACACATTCAAACATGAGCTACATTCTCAAGTAGCATCTGAATTTCATTGCTGGGTTGATCAGTATGTAAGTTCAGATCACATCTACAGTTCACTCATCAGATACTCTGGACACTTGTATCTATCATTGAATCTGAAGCGGTGAAAACAATTGCCTTTTTTTTTTTCAAGAAAGTAAATACATAGGAAGTATATCCAGGGCAAGATGATCAAATAGATCACAATTCTGGTCTTTCAGTATCCTGCTAGCTATATTGTAGACAGGATTAGGATAAATAATTTGAGTGACTCGATGCACTGCATACGTGATACCCAACCAGTCAAGCTGTCACATGTGCAGGCATCTGAACCAAATATGGTTCTTATTTATTATATTGTTGCACCTGCACTTTAATGTGCCATTCTGATGTAGTTAACACATCATGACTGATGAATCTGAATTAAACATGGTGATTATTTATTGAATTATTGCATCTGCATCTTTATGTATTATTTTGATATAATTAACTCATTATAATTGATGCACTCAAGATTAAGTCAGCACAGTCTGGATTGGAGGAAGAACCATCACAATCCTTAGACTTGCAGATAACATCGATGGCAGAACTTGTCAAGCTTGTTAAACAGCTGGGTGAAATGTCGACAATAAACAGCAATCTGGAAATTTTCATCAAGAAGACCAAGTTAAAGGCCAGTCATAACACCACCATCGGTACTGATATAACTGTCCATGGTCTGTTCAACAATTCACTTAACTGGGATCCACCATTAACAGTGAGGGATCCAAACCAGAAATCCTTTCAGTGACAGCAAAGACAACTGTAGCACTGTCCAGATTAAACCCTGTATGGAAGGACAAGAACCTGTCCATGAAACACAAGACCAGGCTCCTATATAAGCTGGTACGTCTACCTGTGCACATGACCCTCACAGCCTCACAAAGAAGAATCCAAGCCTTTGAAATGAGATGTTACCGCAAGATACTAAACATTAGATATACTGATCATATCACCAATCAGCAAGTGTGTCATACCATCAGGCAGCACATAGGTTCATACAAATAGCTACTGACATTGGTCAGGAAAAGAAAACTGTGTTAGTATGGCCATGTTAGGAGATCTAATGGTTTTGCTGAAACATTCCTTCAGGGAACTGTGGAAAGAGTGCGAAGAGGGGAAAGACATAAAAAACAAAAGGGACAGGCAGCATTGTAGAGGGGACAGACAAAACATTTGCAGAGATCGAGGCCCTGGCATATAACCGAAAGATCTGGGGGAACCTGGTGAGCTCAGAATTAAGGAAGGAGAGGAAGAAGAAGCTAATGATATTAAGATCTCTTGAATTTTGTTCTTTGTTGTTTACAGATCCTCAGGGCACTTCTTCACGACCATCAAGGTGTGTGTATCTGGAAAACTTGGCAAAAGCCCATGGGAATCAAAGCCATATTAGTCCGGATATTTTGGAGCAAGTGAGTACCATTGCTGAGTGTTGATGACAAGACATCTTTTAGAATCAAAGGAAATATATCCATTGTGCTTCATACTTTCATATCCATGTAAAACAGTTTTTGTATGAGAAGTGATCATGACGTGTGTGGTTGTGTGTGTGTGTGTGTGGTTGTGTGTGTGTGTGTGTGTGTGTGTGTGTGTGCTTGTGTGTTCCTGAAATAATGGGACACTGCAGTGACTGATAACTGATGGTTAAGGTGCTTTTCTACATTTGAATAATGGAAAACATATCAGTTGTGTAATCACGCAAAATACATTTTTGATCATTTACACGTAAGTGCAAGAAGTCATCAAGATGAGTTGTATAATTGGCATCATTTGTTACCATGAACCAGTATTCTGAAGACATGAAATGTTAGCATTCACTATCAACAAAGACATTCAGTTTACCGCCAGGCACCTTAAATGTTAAAAATTGATGTTTGTGTAGTGTAAACTTCAGTAGCCACTCATTGCTGTGGGAATATTTATGATGTCTTTTCAGTGACTGAGGCAAAATATCAAACTAGAGAAAGAATTTTTGCACTTGCACAATAGTACTTTTCTTTGACTATTAGTTCTTTTCAAAACTTGGTAAAATTTATTGCTTATTGTATTTCTGTTTGAATGTTAGTTCTTTTCCAAAGTAGGTGGTGCCTGAATACTCGTATCTCTATTTAACTTTGATTCTTTATCAGAGATGGTGATGTTTGAGTGTTCATTATAATTCTGTTTGACTTTGCCTTTTTTTTGTTTTTGTTTTTTCCAAATAGGTGGTGTTTAGATACTCATTATAAGTGTATTTTATCATTGGTTCTTTTCCAGACCTGGTTTTGTTTGAATGCTCATTATAATTCTGTTTGACTATTGGTTCTTTTTCAAGCCATTTGGTGTATGAGGGCTCATTATAATTCTTTTTCACTGTAGGTTCTTTTCTAAAGCAGGTGGTGTTTGAACGCTCATTATTGTTCTGTTTGACTTTTGGTTCTTTTTCAAACCAGGTTGGAGTGTTTGAGTGCCTTTTACAATTTTGTCTAATCATTGGTTGTCTTTTAAACCACCTGATGGATTTTTTTAATCAAACTGTTTGAGTGCTTGTCATAATTCTGTTTGACTTCAGTGTTTGAGTGCTTGTCATAATTCTGGTTGACCTTCAGTTCTTTTCCAGATTATGTGCTGCTTGAGTGCTAATTATAATGCAGTTTGACCTTTGGTTCTTATCCAAATCAGGTGGTGTTTGAGCGCATCATGATGGAGCCAGAGGACATCCAGGCACACGTATGTATGACCAGGGATTTGCCGCATGAGGTGACGGCTGCTGTCAAAGCCAGTGAGAAAGAGGAGCTCGTCTACCTCTCTCACTGTTACACCCGATGCCAGCAGCAGCAGAAGGAGTTCAAGGTGACAGTTTGTTCTTACCTTTCATAGTGTTTTTGTCTCATGTTGTCTTCTGTTTTTCGAATGGTTTTATGCACCTAGCAACTTGACTGTGTTACTCCTTTCTGGACTAGATATGAACGATGTGATATGTGTTAGAAACATATAGATTTAGAATATTTGGGTTGTATCTTTTTATGGTTTGAGGGGGAAAAAAAAACCATGCATATACCACACAAACACTAGAATGTTAAGGGAGAAATTCCCAGAAAAGAATTAATTGGAGTATTTTAATGTTAAAAGGACTTTTGGTCAGGAATGTAATATTTGATTACGTAAAGCAGGTTATTGCGTTGCAGGGCTCCACTGTTCAAGGTTACATGGTTGAAGTCCCATAGCCTAATGGCATTAAGGGGAGTGAAATGTGATCAGTCACAGCATAATGGAAGGTAGAGCCCAACACTCTCTTTTTCCTGCCATGTTCTTCCCTGAAGTGAGTCAGGTTCTCATTTACTGCTGAGTGGACAGGGTGAGTTTTCACCACAGTCATGAGCACCAGCTCCACAGCTGACAGCTCTAACCATTTAATTGCGGACACCTTGATTTCTTTGTAAAATCACTCAGAACACAGTTCCAAACTGTCTTTAAAGTGGCAGGTTGTTTGTCACTGTTCTTTCACCAATCAAGACCTGCACAGCAGATGCTGGGAATCTGTCATCACACTCCCATTCCAACTCCTGCACAAGTTTCTCATTCCCTCCCCCCCTCCCCTTCCTTTTTCACTCTGATTCCTTTCCTTCAGTTTTGAGGCCTGTCAGTTTGTTTTCCATAATACTAATGTTAATTATTGCACTCTTTTCTGCAGACAAGCGGAGCCATGAACAAGTACGCCTTCGCGGTGCAATGTGAGAAGGTGATCATCATGAACGGCAAGATGTGCTTGGAGCAGCCCTCGTGTTTTCATTCACAGATCTTCACAAATCAGTTCATCAAGATTCTTCATGACCACTATGGTTTGGATGGTGACCGTAAGTAGGCTTGGAAAATTTTTGACAATGAGTAACAACTGGAAGAATTTGTAATTTCATTTTGTACGTGTCACCTTTTAGCATGATTTTTTTTTTTTTTTTCAAAGGACGAAATATTTTTTTCCCTTTAATGCTGACCCTTCTTCTGTACCATTTCAGTATTATTTTCACTATACTGCTCATTCCAGCTCCCCATCCATAGCCATAACCTGTTTTGTTCTGCCACAGCCCTGGCACCGGTAGTCTACAGGGAGCAGACAGTGCCAAGTTGTTACGAGGCAGCCCACCAGAGGAGGCACTGCACTGCTTCAGAGTCACTTCTGTGGTGTTCAGTGGTGCCTGATCTGATCCAATATATGCAGGACACTACCTACTATGGCCCCTGCTGACATCAGTAATTGCTTGGTCAAGGACCCTGCATGAGTGAGTGTCTCCCTCCAAAGGGCACCACCATGTCCATCCAGCAACAGTCCCTATGAACTCACCTCTACCAGCTACTTCTTCAAGGGCATAGGTGTAGAGAGGAAATCAAAGCTGATGTTACCATGAGTGCAGAGGTTGAAGGGCCACAGACTTTGAGACTTTTTTAAATACTGATTGATGAAGATGGTGATAATACAGATGATGCTTTGGAAATTTTTTTCAGCCTGAGGCTGCGTGACATAGCTATGCTCTACGCTTACCATCATGATATATTCTGGCATCAGTCAGGCCCATGAGCTACAGGCACCTGCAGTGTTTGTCAGGAAATTTTGGCAGCGCTGTCAGAGAGGCATCTGTTATGTAAATAAAACTTGATTGTATGGTTCCAGTCTTCCCAGCTGAGCCTATAGCAAACTCATCTCTGGGTATGAGCCAGTCAGGGCAGAAAAATCCCACAAATAAATGGCTGTTATGTGAATTGTACCCACAACCTCCCAGCTGGGAATTTTTGATGCTTACCCACTGCACCTGGTTTTATGAAGAAACGTGTACGTGAAGGTGGTTCTTGGAGAGGGGAAGGAACTGTCGGGAGATGGATGAGAGGGGAAAGCGTTGAGGAAAGAGGAATGGACAAGTGGAGCAGCGTATTTACAAACAGTTAATGCAGAGGATCTGTAACTTTCTTCCTCCAGTGAATAGCAGGACCAGCAAAATAAGTATTTTGATATTTAAATGCTTTCAGATGTCCGGAAATCTAGGTCTGCTCGATTATGTGGACAAGTTACACCACATCCATGATTTTACAATAGCAGAGTTTAAGTGGTAATAATGTGTTTACAGGTTTTACATTTTAATTACGCACCTCTAAGAGACAAAAATATTAATTGAACAGAAACAGATAATTGATTCTTTCATAGTTATTTTTTAACCCTAATTATTCATTGATAATCTTGCATTATGTGACAAGCAGGGTCTACAGAGGGAGTGGAGTTCCTCAGGAAAGTGTGTGAGGAAATCCATCAGACTCAAGAGGAAGTCACTCTGCAGGAGATCCTTACCAAGGTCCTGGAAGCTTTGCACAAGCAAATGAAGGAACAGGACCTGATTCTTGTTGCGAACTCCCAGCCGTTCCGTGTGCTTCCGTTCTTTACTATCAGCCCTACCCTAGCAGAGGTGTGTTCAGTTTTGAAGTTCTCACTTCAGATGTGTTATTATGAACAAAAGGCAATGGCCCATGGAATGCAGCCATTTGTTTGTTTGTTTTTTTTTCTCGTTCCATTTGTTTATTGATTTAGAGAGAGGAACCCTATGTAAGAAAGATGTCAAGCCAGCAAGTATCCATGCATTACAGTTTTGACAGGTAGCAAGTTCCATGCAAAATTTACCACAATTTTTCTGTGAAACATGGCGGGTAATGAAGAAATTTGACCATTGAGGTTCTTTTGTGGACCCGGCAGTAAGGAATATGCTAATAATAACTATTCCTATGCCGAAGATTTTGTCATTTTTTTGTCTGCACAGTCAAAAAACTAAGTACTATTTAACAGAAGCATTTTCTGCCGGTTTCTGACAGAAATGTTGTCAGCAGCTGACCATGCAGGAACGCTCTTCAGGTGTGTGTGTTTGTGTTGATAGCACAATACTGCTGAAATTGTTTAGGAAACTAGTGAAAGTAGTAGTACATGTACCTGCTACTGATGTTGTTCAGGGGGAATGGCAGTTCTGTTCATTTATTCACTTTTCTATTGAGATCCTTGCAATTAAAATGTTTTTTTCATTATTTCAATTTGATTCAGATGTATGTTTGTGTTTGGTGGTTTTTCTGTGTGGCAAAGTTCAGCGCAAACATTTATGTCCCCAAAACCACATGGGCTAAAGGACCAAAGTTTAGTTGGTTTTTTGTGTGTGTTTTTTGGTATAAGTGAAGATCTGTACTGGTTCATTGATGTAAACTGTTTCAGAAGACAATGAATTAAAATTCAGCATGTAGCTATCCATCACATTGGATAGAATAATGAGTTGCAATTATTGGTGCTTGAGTTTACATTTCCATTCCTTCCCTTCCCCACAGTGTTAGTATCCGTCATTGTTGAAAACACCTACATCATTTATCCCTGCTATTGTCTTTCTCTAGTGCATGTGTGTGTGTGTGTGTGTGTGTGTGTGTGTGTGTGTGTGTGTTGTGTGTGTGTGTGTGTGTTTATGCCTTCAAGAGCATGATATATGCATGTGAGACTGTAGTGGAGTGTGAATCAATCAACGACAGATCTTAATACACAGCCTTGATAAGATCTTATCAAGTTGTAGATTAAAGTCTATCAGCTTAAGCAATGTTTTACACACAAATTAAAATGGTGTACTCTTGACACAAATGGGATCTTAAAATCCATTATAAGGCTGTAGATCTGCTACTGATCCCTGCATGATTTCTTTGTCTTTTTGATGTATTCCACAAGGTGTTCATGAAATACAACACCCCAAAGATGATCAGCAGCGGGGTGGCTTATGAGTCCACACTGCTGGGTTCCGTCTTGTCCCTCAGCTGTATCCCCAGAAGTGAGACGGGGCCATACAAGTTCTTCACCAACCCATCCTCACAGACCAAGCAGGAGCATGACATTACAGAGTCGAATCTGTGGCTGGTAAGCGTGCATGAGGATTTAAGTTATGAATTTTTTGTTTGCTTCTTTTTGAAAAATTCTCCCTCAGCTGTTCATTGTGTTTCATGTATTTGTGCTTATGTATGTGTATGTATTTCAGTGCATGTGCATGTGTGTGTGTGTGTGTGTGTTGGGGTGTGTGTGTGTGTGTGTGTGTTTCTGTTAGTCTGTGGTCTTTGGGTAAGTGCACAAAGAATCATCCATATGTTTTTTTCGAACCAAGGTTTTGCCTTAAACTAAATGGAAATGTGTGTATGTCTGTGTAAAATGGTCAATTGGTTGAATTTGATGTATTCTTTATTTAATAATTATAAGGGTTTTTCTGAAAGGCTATTTAGGAAGCTCTCCACACCTTGTGTTACTAATGAAGACTTTTTGATATGATTGCTGCTTTGGTGCTAGTGTGATGTTTGTGGCAACACTTGCTGTGCTTAAATGTAGCTGTTCTGACTTCATTCTGACCACTGTCACAGTCTTCAGACACTCTCCTTTCCACAAGAGATCTCACACAGCCTGTCAGATTTCACTTTTCTTGTCTGGAGATTTCTACTGAACTGTCGCATATCTGACATTGATCCTTGCAAGCAAATGTTCCCTAAGACATCATGGTTATCCTCTCTTACTTTGAAGAACTTTTCACCAGTTAGATTTAACGTGTGTGTGTGTGTGTGGTGTGTGTGCGTGTGTGTGGGTGTGGGTGTGTGTGTGTGTGTGTGTGTGTGTTGCAGCCTCTGTCCAATGTGTGTGAAGGGGCATACAGCCTGCTCTTTGACATCATCCGATTGTCACCAGACCTCCGCAGCATGGTCCTCAGCTGGCTGGGCAACTGTCTCAACGCTAATGCAGGTCAACTGGTCTCACACATCCTTCCATTTCTTGTGACACTCGAAGGTGCCGAGGATACAGTCAGCACTGTGCCCGAATTATTCCATGTGTGCTTTTTCCATCTTAAAGAAAAATCGGAATGAAGTATACCAATGCAGATGTTCCAGTATAGGGATTGCATTATCTGCACGTTCTGCCATAGCAACATGAACAACAAGTATAGGTTTTCGGAGTAAATGAGATCAAGTGCTGATGGCTTTTATTGCTTGTAAACTATATATACTTAGTTGTTTTGAATGATCACTTGACATATTTCTGGATTGCAGTCTGTGTACAAAACGGTGTCTGTTTGGGCTTTAGATAACAACGAGGATGCTTCATGAACTGCTCATATGACACTGAAAGGAAACCAGCATACATGTATGTTCAGGGGATTTGTGTCCATGGGACCGTATGAGACCTTAAAAGACAGATTTTTTTTCTTTTTCTTTGTCTATCAGGTCGCACCAAGCTGTGGTCCAGCTTACCCCAGCTGTTCAGCCGAGCATACTGCAGTGAGGGGTTTGCTCTCAACTTGTGCTATGTCATGCTTCGCCTCTCTCAGCCCTTTGCAAAGCCTAATTCACCCAAACTGTTGAAGATTCAACCTTCATACACAGCTGTCGAGATCACCAGTGAGGCTGAAGGCAACTCCTTGGGAGTCCATGCTAAAGGTAAGTTTTTTTCTAACATGAAAAGATGTATGTTTATGGTTAAATAGTATTACAGCATGAGTAATTGGTTGCTGGGAAACCATAAAAGACACTGTCCTCCATCTGCACCTGGGTTCTTGCTTCCTGAGAATGTTTAAAGCATTAGACTGGCCAGCTGTAAATGCATTATGCTCCCTTTTCCTGGTCAAATATCCAGGTGTATCCTAAATACACCATGTTTTCATAATGTGCCAGATGCAGATATACAGGAGTTAATGAAGGATTTAAAATTTTATTGGTCACAAGATAAACCAGAATCCAGGATTATGCAGAATCTTCCCAGGACATATTAGAATTCAGTTTTGTCGAAGCAAAGTTTGGAGGTCTGATTTGTCATAGGACAAAATGGAATTCTTATCTGTTGTAGAAAAATTTCAAATCCTACTAGAGAACAGGCTTGATATAGACTGAAACCTGATGGGTTCGAGGGGATATCCATTTGGTAGTTGGAAAAAGGCAAATTGCAGTTTGTACTTGGGCAAAAGAAAGTTCTGTTCTGTCTTCCAGACAAATATCACTATTTGCTCTGTTTTAGATCATTGTAGCAGAAGTACAAGTATGATCTGTCCTAGAGCAAAAGGAATTTAAGTTTTATGTTTCCTTAGAAAAATTCCAAGTTACCTGGAATTCCTTTAGTCTTTTATTTCCCAGCTTTAAGTTTTTAATGAAAGGTATTGTTAGGTAAAGTGAATAATGAAAAAAAATTGTTTTATAGGATTTGATAATGTGATCATCAGTAGGCTGATCATAAGTAGTACTTCATGAGCATTTAGTATAAACAATAATTACTGTAATTCTGGGATTCATGATCAGCCACATGTTTCCATGGTAGTTTCTCAGTTCTGAAGTCTGACTGATTGCTGAACTGATTTGGTGATGATCTGTTCGTGTGATGTTTTGAGTTTTTATTGTGAGCATTACACTCAGTATCTCTCAGAACTGCTGGACAAATTTGATAGACATTTCTCCTTTGAGACTGGGTTGAAAAGATAAAGTATGGTAAATATTAGTTAATGATTTCAAAATTCTGAATTACAAAAAAAAAAAAAAAAATGATCAGGGTAAATGATTGTAAGAAAATTGAACATTTAAATATAAATGGTTACCCTCATTGGTTTATGGTTGTAATTACCTTCAGTATAAAGGCAGAGTTACAGGATTCCTAAGTCTCTGGTAATGCTGGGTTTCTTGCAGGTTTGTCAAAGGAGACGCCTCTGATAACCTCTGACACAGTGAAGCCACTGCCAAGGGAAGACAGCTATGGTTTTATCACAGAAGTGTTTTTCATGACGCAGCAAGCAGTGCGAATGGGTTTCCATGCGGTGCATGACAAACTGGTGAAGCTGAACCAGGACCTGCATCATGTGCAGCGTCTCTACAATGAAGCCCATGCCATGGTGAGATCAGATGAAGAGGAACCTGTCCGCAGTATCAAGATTCAGATGGAAAAAGGTGATTTCCATGAATTAGCATTTGTATGTCCCTAGATGTATTTCTTAAAAAGTAAACAGAAAATAGACAGTGAACAGCAAGTAGATTAATCCTTTAACTGGCAGGGTTTTTTTTAAGTAGCATTCCTGCAAGTACCAATCTCATTTAGAGCACCAAACAAACGTAATCAAACTTTTAGAACATGAGGGGTTTTGTTTGTTTGTTTGTTTTTGAAATTACTAAGGAAATACAGCCTTTTTTTCTGTCATAACTTCTGTTTTCATCTCTAAGGTATTATTCCCCTTGCCCCCCTCCTCCCCCCCCCCCCCCCCCCCCCACCTTTCCTGCAACCTCCCCATCTGCTCCTTCCATACTGCCCCCTCGCAATCTACTCATTCTGGCTCTCACAATATATAGCCACCACAAACTGGAATTGATTTTCTCTTTTGTGAGCTTCAAATGATTATTGTTATTATCCAGAACATAACTGAACATACCTCCTCCCCCAGCAGCCCCCTTTGCTTCTTCACTGTGCTAAAAGCTTCCTTTCGCTTTCCTTTTCAGGCATGACACTGTTCCTGAGCCTGAAAGCAGCCCTGTCAGAGACCCAGCTGTTGGAGATGAGTCTCAACTTCCACCTGGCCACAGCCTCATGGTTGTGCCAAATGGCCACCCAGCCTTACGGGACAGCAGCCTTGCAGCCAATCACCTTTCCCCTGCCCACCGACACCATGCCGGCCCTCACGCACATCCCAGAGTATGTGCTGGGCAACCTGACCGACTTTGTCCTCTTCATGCACCGCTTCAAGGTCGGTGGGCTCTGTGATTGAGAGGGTTTGGTTGTGAACTACCTTTCATGTGGTTCGATCATTGTTGGTTTTTTTGTTTTTACACTGCCTGATTAGACCCAATGTGTGTGTGTGTCTGTCTTTATGTACTTTAATTCTTTTTATACTATTCAGTTACATTATGTGGGTCCTTCTGTACTTACAGTTTGTACAGAATTTTGTGAAGAATGAGTTGTTTTTTTTTCTTGCCGTGGGTTCTATTGTGTAAGAGATGACCTCAAGACAGCCTGCATCTGCTACAATATTGTCATCACTGCTGCTCATGCTCATCTCTCTCATCAGATTATCTGTTCTACCCACTCAGGACTTCTGGGGCAAAATGGCTTTGAATGGAAATCTCCTGGCTTCCACACCTTTTTTGTCAATGGTCCCCAGCTTTGGAGCTCCCTTCCATTTGATATCATACATTCCACTTTTGTTACATCTTTCAAATCCAGTTTTGAAACAATCTTTTTAAATAGGTTTTCCAGGTCTAGCAATCTTTCAGGTCTAGCAATCTTCCAAATGTTTTGTAGTTTGTTCGTGTGTCCATTTGTATGATTATGAATAGAGACTGTATGTGTGTGTGTGTGTGTGTGTGTGTGTGTGTGTGTGTGTGTGTGTGTGTGTGAGAGAGAGAGAGAGGGGGGGGAGTTGAGGAGAGTGAGAAAAAAAAAGAGTGAGATAATGTGTCTTTGTAAGTACCTAGATCCGTAATGAAGGTGCCATGTAAATGCCAGTCATAATTATTATTATCATTTTTACTATCACTGTTAATACATGATGCTCTTGGGATCTTAACATTTGATCTGCAAGACTAACGCCCAGTTTGGCGTCATATACTATACCATGTCAGACCATAGCATTCAACGGCAGTTAGCCAGCTCTGTCAGGCCGAATTTTTCCGTGGCCAATGCAGTCATAAGACAGTCACGTGCAGTCACGTGATGTCACCCCACTTCCGGCCCCGGAAGAAGCCAGTGTCAACTTCGTATACGTCATTCATCTTCGGCCTGCCGTCAAAGCAAGATAAGTCTTGTGCTCTGTCTCGCCTATACTTGCCTTTGTGTTAACATTGCTGTGTTTTGTTTCTATACTTGATTCAGTTGTGGCTTGCACTAGACCCTGAGTTTTTTTGCCGTGTGAGGCTCTTGGTGGGAGCGTATTTATTAAAAGATTTGTCCCTTTTACCGGCACTCTCGCGACTTTGTTACTCGCGATCGTCGGCACCGCTCGCCGGTCGTGTTCCCCCACCATATTGCCGAGCCTCGGGTTCAGCACGCATTTTGTGCTGGTTCCGGCTTGCACTAGACCCTGAGTAATTTTGCCGTGTGAAGCTCTTGGTGGGAGCGTATTTATTAAAAGATTTGTCTCTTTTACCGGCACTCTCGGGAGCGTATTTATTAAAAGATTTGTCTCTTTTACCGGCACTCTCGCGACTTTGTTACTCGCGATCGTCGGCACCGCTCGCCGGTCGTGTTCCCCCACCATATTGCCGAGCCTCGGGTTCAGCACGCATTTTGTGCTGGTTCCGCTTATTAAGGTTTAGTGCTCAATAACTATCACACCTGTACTCTTTACCCTTCACAGGTAGAACGTGTTCGAGTAAGGGTGCGTGACACTGATCTGCTTATTAAGATTTAGTGCCCAAGAACTATCACACCTATACACAGTGATACTCCACGTGTAGGGTAACCTGACATATTCCTCCAGGGGGAGGAACACGGGACCGCATCCTGACCAATCCGCACTTTCGCGGGTTGGGGGCTCGACTTCCGCATCCTCCTCCATACCATTATGGCCCTCCCAGGCCCATTCCAAGGACGTGTATGGTGCAGTGCACGGACCTGGACGGGGACGACAGGCCACGGCCTCTCAAGACCCCCCCAACAGTGATTCAGGTTACCCGGGTCCCCGGGGACTTTCTGCCTACACCCCAGGGCCGCCACAGCCCGTTTACCTCCCCGGGGACCGGTGGCTCTATGCCCCCGAGAGAGACCAGTGGCTTAACGCCAACACCCAGCACGACCAGCTACATGGTCGAATGTGGCACCCGGCCTCACTTGCCTGGGTCGACCTTGGTCTCCCTCCTCGGGCGCCGTCCGATCGGCAGGACGATGTCCCGGCCGCCGATTATAGGGCCACCGGGGACACACTACAGGCACCCCTCGACTTACCTCCTGAAGACGGGTGCTATGAACCCTCTCAGGACCAGTACCTCCCTGAGGCGGACGATACGAGGAGCTAGCCCCCACCTCATTGTACGATGTCCGCACGATAGAACGGTGGCGACCAGACCTCGTTAGGAGGGAGGCCGCACCCGCTGACGAAGTTCTCTCCCTCTCCCAATTCGCCGGTCCCCCCCCGGCCCAGAGATCTAGACCAATCTACCCAAGAACCCCTCAGTCGCCTCCTTGTTTACGGACAATCCCGTGACCAGGGAGATGGGCATTTCCCAGTCGGACCGTCGGTTGATCCCCCACCTGCCCCCCCTACTTCCGGCACCATCTCCTTTAAGAACCTAAAGGAATGGGACCGAGTAGCCAGGATGGGCTTCCTCCACACCACGGCGGGACACACCTACTTGGACATGCCCCTTCAGCGAGCGGAGGCTCTATGGCCGGAGGACGATGGTGCCATCCCAGTACCGGGGGACTCGGGCTCTGAGGCGCACCAAGAGCCTGACCCTCGCTTGTTCAGCGATCCTTTCATGCGACACCTAGTTAACAGGATTTCGCATCACCTTTCGGCTGCGGCGGACAGCGCAGCCAGAAGCCACTTCAACTGCTTGTTGGTCGCGAGAGATGCCATGCTGGCGCGGACCTCTCTCTCCCCGACGCTTAAGGCAGCCCTGCGATGCATCCCGGGCCAGGACCAGTCGCTCTTTGGCGACTACTCGGCTGACGTCATAGCACAAGCAGTTGAGGAATGCAAGCAGGCTGTGTCCTTTGCGCCCAGGCCACCGCCACGCCCTGCTAGACCCCCACTTCGTTCCTTCCCCAGGCACAGACCCTATCCCAGACAATCGCCTTCCCGCACCGCACGGCCCGCCAAGCGACCTAATCTTCTCCCAAGGCCTAAGCCAAAACCCCATCAGCAAAATTTTCGGTTAGGCCAACAGTCACGCTCCCGGAGCTGACTAGGGAGACAGCCCGAGGGGGACTTAGATCAGGTAGCACCCCCCCTCGCCCTATCCCCCACCCACCAGCCCAGACCCTCGCCCCCCCTGGCGGGCAGCCTCTCCCGGCATGCCCACCAGTGGAGACGCATGCGCCTCACCCCTGGATAGTGGCGGTGCTACAGGAAGGGTTTCGCCTTCCTTGGGCCCACGAGCGTCCCCCCCCTCATGCTATCTCCCCCTCCCTCCCCCAACGAACCCTCCCCCGCCAAAGCAGAAGCTCTTCGCACGGAAGTCCAAGACCTCATCAAAAGAGGGGCCATCTCGGAGGTTTCCCACCCAAACCCCGGCTTCTACTCTCACCTCTTTGTGATCCCAAAAGCCTCGGGAGGATGGAGGCCCATTCTAGATCTTTCGCCCCTCAACAAGTTCCTCAGGCCCACCAAGTTCAAGATGGAGACCCCCACCCAGATCCGAGACTCCATCCATCATCGCGACTGGGCCACATCCATAGACCTGAAGGACGCCTATTTTCAGATCCTGATTCACCCGGCCCACAGACGATTCCTACGGTTCGTCTGGCAGACCCCGGAGAGGCCTGCACGCATAGTGGACCTCATCTCCTGCCTGTCACAGGCACCCCACACCTCGGCCAGAACCCTGTCCTCCCTCCTAGGAATGATGGAGTCCCTGTCTCCCCTCATTCCCCTGGGGCGGGTCCCCAAACGCCAACTTCAGAGGGAGTTCCGCCGACGTTTGTCACAGACCTCCGACCGCTGGGACCAGGTCATTCCCCTCGGACACTGGTTCATTTCGGCGACGGAGGAGCGGCTCACTCCAGCCACTCTCTCCACCGGGGTCCCCATCTCCCTCCCAACCCAACCCAACCACTGGAACTTTATACAGACGCCTCCAACTTGGGCTGGGGGGCCCACGTGGAGGACAGTCACGCCTCGGGGGACTGGGAGCTGGAAGCGGTCAGGCTAGCCCTTCTCCAACTCCAGCACAAGGTCGCGCACCGACTTGTTCTCCTCCTCACGGACAATACGTCAGTAGCTTGCTATGTCAACAAAGGGGGAGGGTCCCGCTCCATAGGCCTCTCCCTCAGAACAGAGGCCCTCCTTCGCTGGTGTCGCGCAACCATTGGTTTGTGCCCATGATCGACCTGTTTGCCACCAGCTTCAACCATCACCTGCCCCTGTACGTCTCCCCCGTTCCAGATCCCCAGGCGGATGCAGTCGACGCACTATCCCTCCCCTGGACGGGCCTACTGACGTATGCCTTTCCCCCCTTCCCCATCCTACACAAGGTGATCAGGAAGGCAAGGCTGGAAAGACCCAGGCTGATCCTCGTAACGCCATGGTGGCCGACCCAGTCTTGGTTCCCGGACCTCAAGTCCCTCACCCACGTTCCCCCCCTCCGGCTCAGCCCTCGCTGGGACATGCTGAGACAACCCCGGTCAGGTCTTCCTCGCTCCAATCCCAAGATGCTTCGCCTACACGCGTGGCTTCTATGCCAGCCCAACTGCGAACATCTGCATCTACCCCCCACTCGGAGAGACCCCAGTCCGTCCTAGACACACTAGCCGGGGCAGGGGCCTCTCAGGGATTACGGGACTTCGCCTCGGCATCTCGCAGAGCCAGCACCGAATCCCTCTACAACTACCGTTGGGAGAGATGGATAACCTGGTGCTCAGATAACTCTGTTCCCCATGACTGCCCCTCCAACATCCAGATAGGAAATTTCCTCTCCCACCTATCCTCTTCCCTTAAGCTGTCGGCTGGCTCCATTCGGGGCTACAGATCAGCTATCTGCACCACCATTCGTCAACTGGGGGGCCCTTCTTTTGACAATGACTTCTCCTCAGAGAGGTGTCTAGAGGAGTTGCTCTACGGGAAGCTCAGTCCCCTAGGCGCATTCCCCTCTGGGACCTTTTTACGGTCCTCGATGCCCTCAGAAAACCCCCTTGAACCCATTGCTTCTATTCCTTTTGACCTCCTCTCCTTTAAGACCACCTTTCTCCTCGCCCTGGCCTCGGCCAGAAGACGAAGTGAGATTCACGCCCTCAGCGGTGACCCCACAGATATCGCCTTCCACAGGGACGGCTCAGTCTCTCTCAAGTTCCTTCCGGAGTTCTTGGCAAGAATCAGGAACCGGGCACCCCCTCTCCCTTCCTCGTCATCCGTTCCCTGACGGACATCTTGGGAAAGGGAGAAAAAGATGGAGACATGGACCTTTGCCCCTCCAGGTGTCTCAGGTACTACTGGGAACGCACACGCCCCAGGCGCTCCTCCCAGAGACGACTCCGTATCTCCCTCAACCCCAACAATACTAGAGATATCTCGGCGGGAACTATCTCCAGATGGCTCTCCAAGACGGTGAGATCTACCTACGCTCAGGCGTACAAGGATCTCCCTGTCCTATCACCCAGGGCCCACGAGGTCAGAGCACTGGCCACTTCCACAGCGTTCCAGTACTCTGTTCCCGTGCGCCACCTGCTGGAGGCAGCCTACTGGCGTTCGGAAAATCCCTTCATTAATTTTTACCTGAGGGATATCCGCATGACCAGAGCTGATGGGTCTAAGGGGATTTCCTTTGTGGCGACCAATGCAGCCATATCGGTCAACCCCAAGAACCATTAGGGCGCTCGCCCTCCTCCGATTCCTTTAAATTCTGCTATGGTCTGACATGGTATAGTATATGACGCCAAAATGGGGAGTTTGTGTTATACTCCCTGTTTGGCTAATATACTTACCATGTCAGACTCTAATTCCCTCCCTACCTTCCCCTCTGGCGCCAAGGTTCTCGGGGTTACCATACACACAGGCCTCGCTGAATGACGTATACGAAGTTGACACTGGCTTCTTCCGGGGCCGGAAGTGGGGTGACATCACGTGACTGCACGTGACTGTCTTATGACTGCATTGGCCACGGAAAAATTCGGCCTGACAGAGCTGGCTAACTGCCGTTGAATGCTATGGTCTGACATGGTAAGTATATTAGCCAAACAGGGAGTATAACACAAACTCCCCATGTTCCACTCAAAGGATAGTTGTAGGACAGAAATATATAGACCCATCAAGATTTTACATCAGAATGCCTCTCTTATTGTGCAGATTGTAAGCAGTTACATTAGTTTTTCAGTGTATATGATCAGTTTGTGTATGTGTGTGTGTGTGTGTGTGTGTGTGTGTGTGTGTGTGTGTGTGTGTGTATACATGTGTGTGTGTGTGTGTGTGTATGTGTGCAGCCTGATATGTTCAACGTTGCGGGAGACTCCATTCAGCACATGATGACCGTGGTGCTGGTGTTCATGGGCAGTCCTCAGTTCATCAAGAATCCTCACTTGCGCGCAGAGCTTGCTGAAATGCTGGCCGCACTCCTTCCCACACGTGATGATGCCGGTGGAATGTTCAAGTGAGTGAATACTATATCAGTCTCCTCTTCTTTTTTGTTTCATTTATTCTCCTGGAACTATGTACCTCATACATAAAGCAAATAGAAATGATCTAGAACTTTGTAAATTTTATGTTTACCCCTCTGCGTGTGTATTGACATCTATTAACTGACAAATTTGTATGATGGAACACATCAGCAACATCCTCCAAAGGTCACTGGAAACAGAGTAATGGCAGGAAGTCTTTGTTTGAGTGCAGGTCAGGTATAGATTTGATAAATGCGTCGTAGAAAAACAAGTCTTTGTAAGGAGGGATTCTCCATTTGGAGGTCCTCTTTTTGTCAGACATCACTTGGTAAACCAGAGTTGTCAATGTACAAAAGACAAAACATGGTGAAAAAGAACAGAGAAGAAGAATATGTGTGTTTGCCGTAACTCTTTGCAGGCTTGCCAGGGAGCAAGTGTTCAAGGCACATCCACTGGTGTCCCACCTGGCAGAGACACTGCTACACGTGTTTGTCAGCATTGAGATGACTGGGCAAGCCGTGGAGTTTGAACAGAAGTTCAACTACCGTCGTCCCATGTATCTCATCTTGGATTACATTTGGGAGATAGATCTTCATCAGAAAGCTGTTCAGGTGACCTGTTAATAAGTGTAATGATCATAGTGAAGAGGATGAAGAGATGGTGAAAATTTGTAAGAGTAGGTAAATGACACAGGCACAGGGAAGGGTGAGCAAAGCCATTTCATGGTCAGATTCAAGAGAATAGAGAAATTTGAAATCAGGGGCATAGAGGAATAGAACATGAAGAGGATTCAGGGGGGTTGGGGAGGTGGGAGAGGGGGAGGAGAGAGACACTTTTACCAGCGAGGAATGGTTGAAATTGAAATGTCTTTTGTATTTTTTCCCGTCTGCGAGTGTAAAAGTACTGCAATAAGAGAATTTTGCTTAATGAATCTTTGTTTAATAATCAAATCACATAATTTTATTCACATAGACATACAGCAGTATATGTTTTATGTCTGTGGAATGCCCATTGGTGATTGCATCTTAAAGTTTGTTGTTATCTTCCACTGAACATGTAGTTATTGTTGATGTGTGTGTGTGTGTGTGTGTGTGTGTGTGTGTGTGTGTGTGTGTGTGTGTGTGTGTGTGTTCTGAATGCTTACAGGAGCTGGCAGAATATGCAGAAGTTCACATTGAAGACCCTGATGCCCCTCTGTTTCTGCGATTTATCAACTTGCTGGTCAATGATGCCACCTTCTTGTTGGATGAGGCACTGTCAGTAAGTCCCAAAGTCACTGTTTAAAAGCAAAAGTATTTTTTATATTTGTCCCTGAGAACTATTTGTGAGTTCTATGACTTGGTCAGTGTTTGAGATTTCTGTAGTAGGGTCACTGTGACTTCTGTGGCTGACTCAGTGTTTTATTTATTTATAGCTTGGTCTGTTTGTGGGTCCTGTAGCTGGTTCACTATTTGTAAGATTTTTAAGTGTGTCAGTGATTGTGAAATCTGCAGCTTGGTCTGTGTTTGTGAATTGGGTCAATGTGTGTTCTGTGGCTGGTTCATTGTGAGATATTCGTAGTTGTGTCAGTAATTTTGAGATCTGTAGCTGGGTCATTGTGAGCTTTGTAGCAGGGTCACTACAATCACCATGTAGGACAAAACTGCAATACTTGTAGCCATCTCATCACAAGTGGGTCGGAATGTCCATAACGTGGAAATGAAGTCAATGAGAATCAATGCATTTAAGGCAGAATGAATCACACTCAAAGGTACTGCAATGTAGGGTGCAGAATCACACACCTGGGCAGAAGCAGGGTTGTACACATGCCAGTGTCAAAGCAAGGATTGGCAAAGCCGGAGCAGCATTCCAACAGTTCAAATACATCTGGGGCTGAAGATTAGTGAGAACAAGTATAAAAATCGTTTTGTTCAACTCTGACTTGAAGTCAGTGCTGTTTATTTGGAGCCAAAATGTGGAGGATAACCAAAACCACCATCAGCAAAATACAGATCTTCATCAACACTTGGTCAAGGGGAATCCTTCAAAGCTGCCGGCCAGACTCTATCAACAACACAGAACTGTGGCGCCACATGCAGCAAAGGCCTGTAGCAGATGAAAGGTAGGATTGGGATGGAGTGGGAATTTGTTGCAAAAACCAGCATCAAGTAATACCGGACAGGATCTCATCCAGAAACGTCAAGGCAAGAAGAGGAGAATCCTTCCAGGGAGCACCTGGTGACAGGACTTTCCAGCTGACATCAGAAACAGGGTCTTCACCTGGAACCAGCTATTAGTTGATTAAGGCCCAAGACCAAGGACTCTGGCCGGCTCTAGGCGGCAGCTTGTACCCCTGGAGGGTGACTGGCCTCAGTAGGTAAGAAAGTAGCTCACTCACTGTTTGTGAGTTCTGTCGCTGTATCAGTGTTCACGAGTTTTATAGCTGTATTAGTGTTTTGAGTATTATAGCTGTATTAGTGTTTGTGATTTCTGTAACTGGGTCACTGTTTGTGAACTTTGTAGCTGGGTCACTGTTTGTGAGTTTTGTACTGGGGTCACTGTTTTTGAGTTTTGTAGTTGGGTCATTATGAGTTCTGTAGCTCAGTCACTGTTAGTAGAATCTTTAACTCTGTCACTGTTTTTGAGCTCTGCAGGTGGTTCACTGTATATTGCTAGTTTGGCGTCATATACTTTACCATGTCAGACCATAGCATTCAACGGCAGTTAGCCAGCTCTGTCAGGCCGAATTTTTTCCGTGGCCAATGCAGTCATAAGACAGTCACGTGATGTCACCCCACTTCCGGCCCCGGAAGAAGCCAGTGTCAACTTCCTATAAGTCATTCATCTTCGGCCTGCCGTCAAAGCAAGATAAGTCTTGTGCTCTGTCTCGCCTATACTTGCCTTTGTGTTAACTTTGCTGTGTTTTGTTCTATACTTGATTCAGTTGTGGCTTACAAATGTGAGGCTCTTGGTGGAGCGTATTTATCAAAAGATTTGTCTCTTTTACCGGCACTCTCGGGAGCGTATTTATTAAAAGATTTGTCTCTTTTACCGGCACTCCCGCGACTTTGTTACTCGCGATCGTCGGCACCGCTCGCCGGTCGTGTTCCCCCACCATATTGCCGAGCCTCGGTTCAGCACGCATTTTGTGCTGGTTCCAGCTTGCACTAGACCCTGAGTATTTTTTGCCGTGTGAGGCTCTTGGTGGGAGCGTATTTATTAAAAGATTTGTCTCTTTTACCGGCACTCTCGGGAGCGTATTTATTAAAGATTTGTCTCTTTTACCGGCACTCTCGCGACTTTGTTACTCGCGATCGTCGGCACCGCTCGCCGGTCGTGTTCCCCCACCATATTGCCGAGCCTCGGGTTCAGCACGCATTTTGTGCTGGTTCCGCTTATTAAGGTTTAGGGCTCAATAACTATCACACCTGTACTCTTTACCCTTCACAGGTAGAACGTGTTCGAGTAAGGGTGTGTGACACTGATCTGCTTATTAAGATTTAGTGCCCAAGAACTATCACACCTATACACAGTGATACTCCACGTGTAGAGATTGCTATTAATAGCCATACCAGTCACACGACCGGTGGCGTGTACGGGTAGTTCGAGTTTTCAGTCGATCTCTCGAGCACTTTGCACGACACCACACGGACGATCGAGATTAATTGATTTTCTCGATCGGCCACCTTGTCTCCTCTTTGCGGTCGTGTGTTCCGGGTTTGCTCTATCCACCTGTGCCCAACATGGTGAAGGACACCGCCGGGTCGAGCCACTCCACTGCTCGGAGTTCGCTCAATTTCCCGGAGAACCCGCGGGTCGATTCCATCTCGGAGCAATCCGTTCGCACTGATGAACGTACGGTTCGGGTAGACAGAGACGACTTCTCCGCGGAAGGGACGCGTGATCTTCCTCGTCTACCAAACCGACGGACGCACGACCGCGGCGTCCCAAGGCTGATAGGCAAGCGGCCACCATTTCAAAATGCCTTTCATTTGATCTGCCTGCTAGTCTAAGGGCAAAGCTCCCCTCAAGGTGCTGC
This sequence comes from Conus canariensis, assembly GCA_033310375.1. NCBI lineage: Eukaryota > Metazoa > Mollusca > Gastropoda > Neogastropoda > Conidae > Conus > Conus canariensis. The sequence continues at coordinate 72,223,734 of CM065714.1, read as the reverse complement.
CCAGAAAGTCTAATGGCAAGGCTCCCCTCAAGGGGCCCGGCCGAGCAAAGACTAGCCAACGGAATTCGCCCTCCCCCACCCCTTCTCCATCGGCCAGCTTGCCCTCTAGCCTACGGACTCGCTCGGAGACTTCTAACTATCATGCTGAGTCACGCGAATCTCGGCCCCCGGGGCACCTTGCCGAGCCGCGGACCAGCACGGGTGACGGATCTGGGATGGAATCACCATCCGTCACTCGCCTTGATGAGTCACGTATCTCTTTTTCCCCCCCAAATTGATACGTGCACTCATAGCGCTCGGCCCCACCGGGCACAGGTGCAGCCAACACCTGAGCTCGAGGAGCGCTTCGACTCCGGAAGCAGCCTTATGGTCACCCCGACGCACGACCTCGGTGGTGTCCATAATCCTGGGCGTGCGGGCACGCCGCGCCATGGGCCCGGCCGTGCCCATGCACAAGGACGGTCGACCTACCCCGATCGAACGTCACCTTCTTCCCTAGGGGTATTGGACGTTGGGGAACCGACCTTTCGGATCCCCATTTGGGCAACGTCCGCGGTCCCGCTCCTCCGGGGGGAGGATCTACCAGCGGGACCAAGGGTAACCTGACATATTCCTCCAGGGGAGGAACACGGGACCGCATCCTGACCAATCCGCACTTTCGCGGGTTGGGGGCTCGACTTCCGCATCCTCCTCCATACCATTATGGCCCTCCCAGGCCCATTCCAAGGACGTGTATGGTGCAGTGCACGGACCTGGACGGGGACGACAGGCCACGGCCTCTCAAGCCCCCCCCCCAACAGTGATTCAGGTTACCCGGGTCCCCGGGGACTTTCTGCCTACAAGAAGAAGAGGGTCTCGTGGCTACGACTCGGCGGATGTCTGACCTACGCATTCGCCCAACGCGCTGGTCAGACCTTGAGTGCGGCCTACCTACCATGGTTTTTCCCCAGGGCCGCCACAGCCCGTTTACCTCCCCGGGGACCGGTGGCTCTATGCCCCCGAGAGAGACCAGTGGCTTAACGCCAACACCCAGCACGACCAGCTACATGGTCGAATGTGGCACCCGGCCTCACTTACCTGGGTCGACCTTGGTCTCCCTCCTCGGGCGCTGTCCTATCGGCAGGACGATGTCCCGGCCGCCGATTATAGGGCCACCGGGGACACACTACAGGCACCCCTCGACTTACCTCCTGAAGACGGGTGCTATGAACCCTCTCAGGACCAGTACCTCCCTGAGGCGGACGATGACGAGGAGCTAGCCCCCACCTCATTGTACGATGTCCGCACGATAGAACGGTGGCGACCAGACCTCGTTAGGAGGGAGGCCGCACCCGCTGACGAATTTCTCTCCCTCTCCCCCGGCCCAGAGATCTAGACCAATCTACCCATGAACCCCTCAGTCGCCTCCTTGTTTACGGACAATCCCGTGACCAGGAGATGGGCATTTCCCAGTCGGACCGTCGGTTGATCCCCCACCTGCCCCCCCCTACTTCCGGCGCCATCTCCTTTAAGAACCTAAAGGAATGGGTCCGAGTAGCCAGGATGGGCATCCTCCACACCACGGCGGGACACACCTACTTGGACATGCCCCTTCAGCGAGCGGAGGCTCTATGGCCGGAGGACGATGGTGCCATCCCAGTACCGGGGGACCCGGGCTCTGAGGCGCACCAAGAGCCTGACCCTCGCTTGTTCAGCGATCCTTTCATGCGACACCTAGTTAACAGGATTTCGCATCACCTTTCGGCTGCGGCGGACAGCGCAGCCAGAAGCCACTTCAACTGCTTGTTGGTCGCGAGAGAGGCCGTGCTGGCGCGGACCTCTCTCTCCCCGACGCTTAAGGCAGCCCTGCGATGCATCCCGGGCCAGGTCCAGTCGCTCTTTGGCGACTACTCGGCTGACGTCATAGCACAAGCAGTTGAGGAACGCAAGCAGGCTGTGTCCTTTGCGCCCAGGCCACCGCCACGCCCTGCTAGACCCCCACTTCGTTCCTTCCCCAGGCACAGACCCTATCCCAGACAATCGCCTTCCCGCACCGCACGGCCCGCCAAGCGACCTAATCTTCTCCCAAGGCCTAAGCCAAAACCCCATCAGCAAAATTTTCGGTTAGGCCAACAGTCACGCTCCCGGAGCTGACTAGGGAGACAGCCCGAGGGGGACTTAGATCAGGTAGCACCCCCCCTCGCCCTATCCCCCACCCACCAGCCCAGACCCTCGCCCCCCCTGGCGGGCAGCCTCTCCCGGCATGCCCACCAGTGGAGACGCATACGCCTCACCCCTGGATAGTGGCGGTGCTACAGGAAGGGTTTCGCCTTCCTTGGGCCCACGAGCGTCCCCCCCCTCATGCTATCTCCCCCTCCCTCCCCCAACGAACCCTCCCCCGCCAAAGCAGAAGCTCTTCGCACGGAAGTCCAAGACCTCCTCAAAAGAGGGGCCATCTCGGAGATTTCCCACCCAAACCCCGGCTTCTACTCTTTGTGATCCCAAAAGCCTCGGGAGGATGGAGGCCCATTCTAGATCTTTCGCCCCTCAACAAGTTCCTCAGGCCCACCAAGTTCAAGATGGAGACCCCCACCCAGATCCGAGACTCCATCCATCATCGCGACTGGGCCACATCCGTAGACCTGAAGGACGCCTATTTTTCAGATCCTGATTCACCCGGCCCACAGACGATTCCTACGGTTCGTCTGGCAGACCCCGGAGAGGCCTGCACGCATAGTGGACCTCATCTCCTGCCTGTCACAGGCACCCCACACCTCGGCCAGAACCCTGTCCTCCCTCCTAGGAATGATGGAGTCCCTGTCTCCCCTCATTCCCCTGCGGCGGGTCCCCAAACGCCAACTTCAGAGGGAGTTCCGCCGACGTTTGTCACAGACCTCCGACCGCTGGGACCAGGTCATTCCCCTCGGACACTGGTTCATTTCGGCGACGGAGGAGCGGCTCACTCCAGCCACTCTCTCCACCGGGGTCCCCATCTCCCTCCCAACCCAACCCAACCACTGGAACTTTATACAGACGCCTCCAACTTGGGCTGGGGGCCCACGTGGAGGACAGTCACGCCTCGGGGAGTGGGAGCTGGAAGCGGTCAGGCTAGCCCTTCTCCAACTCCAGCACAAGGTCGCGCACCGACTTGTTCTCCTCCTCACGGACAATACGTCGGTAGCTTGCTATGTCAACAAAGGGGGAGAGGCCCGCTCCATAGGCCTCTCCCTCAGAACAGAGGCCCTCCTTCGCTGGTGTCGCGCAACCATTGGTTTGTGCCCATGATCGACCTGTTTGCCACCAGCTTCAACCATCACCTGCCCCTGTACGTCTCTCCCGTTCCAGATCCCCAGGCGGATGCAGTCGACGCACTATCCCTCCCCGGGACGGGCCTACTGGCGTATGCCTTTCCCCCCCTTCCCCATCCTACACAAGGTGATCAGGAAGGCAAGGCTGGAAAGACCCAGGCTGATCCTCGTAACGCCATGGTGGCCGACCCAGTCTTGGTTCCCGGACCCCAAGTCCCTCACCCACGTTCCCCCCCTCCGGCTCAGCCCTCGCTGGGACATGCTGAGACAACCCCGGTCAGGTCTTCCTCACTCCAATCCCAAGATGCTTCGCCTACACGCGTGGCTTCTATGCCAGCCCAACTGCGAACATCTGCATCTACCCCCCACTCGGAGAGACCCCAGTCCGTCCTAGACACACTAGCCGGGGCAGGGGCCTCTCAGGGATTACGGGACTTCGCCTCGGCATCTCGCAGAGCCAGCACCGAATCCCTCTACAACTACCGTTGGGAGAGATGGATAACCTGGTGCTCAGATAACTCTGTTCCCCATTACTGCCCCTCCAACATCCAAATAGGAAATTTCCTCTCCCACCTATCCTCTTCCCTTAAGCTGTCGGCTGGCTCCATTCGGGGCTACAGATCAGCTATCTGCACTACCATTCGTCAACTGGGGGGCCCTTCTTTGACAATGACTTTCTCCTCAGAGAGGTGTCTAGAGGAGTTGCTCTACGGGAAGCTCAGTCCCCTAGGCGCATTCCCCTCTGGGACCTTTTTACGGTCCTCGATGCCCTCAGAAAAACCCCTTTTGAACCCATTGCTTCTATTCCTTTTGACCTCCTCTCCTTTAAGACCACCTTTCTCCTCGCCCTGGCCTCGGCCAGAAGACGAAGTGAGATTCACGCCCTCAGCTGTGACCCCACAGATATCGCCTTCCACAGGGACGGCTCAGTCTCTCTCAAGTTCCTTCCGGAGTTCTGACATCTTGGGAAAGGGAGAAAAAGATGGAGACATGGACCTTTGCCCCTCCAGGTGTCTCAGGTACTACTGGGAACGCACACGCCCCAGGCGCTCCTCCCAGAGACGACTCCTTATCTCCCTCAACCCCAACAATACTAGAGATATCTCGGCGGGAACTATCTCCAGGTGGCTCTCCAAGACGGTGAGATCTACCTACGCTCAGGCGTACAAGGATCTCCCTGTCCTATCACCCAGGGCCCACGAGGTCAGAGCACTGGCCACTTCCACAGCGTTCCAGTACTCTGTCCCCGTGCGCCACCTGCTGGAGGCAGCCTACTGGCGTTCGGAAAATCCCTTCATTAATTTTTACCTGAGGGATATCCGCATGACCAGAGCTGATGGGTCTAAGGGGATTTCCTTTGTGGCGGCCAATGCAGCCATATCGGTCAACCCCAAGAACCACTAGGGCGCTCGCCCTCCTCCGATTCCTTTAAATTCTGCTATGGTCTGACATGGTAAAGTATATGACGCCAAAATGGGGAGTTTGTGTTATACTCCCTGTTTGGCTAGTATACTTACCATGTCAGACTCTAATTCCCTCCCTACCTTCCCCTCTGGCGCCAAGGTTCTCGGGGTCACCATACACCAGGCCTCGCTGAATGACTTATAGGAAGTTGACACTGGCTTCTTCCGGGGCCGGAAGTGGGGTGACATCACGTGACTGTCTTATGACTGCATTGGCCACGGAAAAAATTCGGCCTGACAGAGCTGGCTAACTGCCGTTGAATGCTATGGTCTGACATGGTAAGTATACTAGCCAAACAGGGAGTATAACACAAACTCCCCATTTTTCCTCTTAATTGGTGAGTCTGTGTAGAAAAATGAAGTCACTGCTGTCAACTGTTGCAGCACATGAGCCAGATCAAGACCAAGCAGCAGGAGAAGGACTCAGGGGCCTGGAAGAACCTGCCCTCCGAGCAGCAGCAGGAACAGATGGGATTGCTGCGTCAGCTGGGCATGATGGCCCGCTACCACAACGTGATGGCCAACCACACTATCCACTCCCTGCAGCTCCTCTCCACCCGCATCAAGTCAATCTTCTGGCATCCCACCTTTGTGGACCGTATCGCTGCCATGCTCAACTATTTTCTGTGCCGCCTGGTGGGTTTGCAAACTAATGCTACCGTATTATGTTTTTTTTTTCCTTTAGTTTTGCATAGTTTTGTAAGAAATTACTGGAATATGGTATACAATTTGACTTTGGGAATCATTTTGGTGAGGGTGGGGTGGGGAATGAAAGGAATGGTACAGAGTAGAACAAATCTGGTATTTTTACATCCTGTATGTACTGAAAGACACATTTTTCTTCATGTACTAGAACTTTGTTTTTAGGTAACTGTGTTATCTTCTGTGCCTCATCAACTGCATTACCCCATGCCATTTATTCTGGCTTCCCATCCACAGTCATACCCCAGCTTGTCCCACCATAGTCGTGGCACTAATCACTGTCAAGTCATCATGAGACAACCCACAAAAGGAGACGCTGCACTGTTGTCGAGTCACTTCGGTCATGTTCAGTCATGCCTGTTCTGATACAGTATACACAGGATACCACATACTAAACCACCTTCTGACAACAGTAATTGTCTAGTCATGGAGCAGGAGTAAGTAAGCGTCCCTCTCCAGAGGGCGCCACAACATCTGTCCACCAACAGTCTCCATAACCTTGCCAATACCAGCGTCATCAACACAAACTTACCAAGCCATAGAAATGAAGTCAGAACTGAGGTCAACATGAGAGCAGGGCATGAAGGGCCATAATATCTTGAGTTGTTTTTCTTTTCTTTCTTTTGTTTTTTTCTGATTGACAAGGATTTTCTGGCCTGAGACTGTGTGATGAGGATGTATTCTTCACTTACTTTCGTAATGTATCCTGGCATCAACAAGGCCAGAGAGATACAGTACAACTGCAGTGTTAGTCAGGAAACTTGAGCACATCCTTTAAGTGGTTGAAACTCGACTGGTTCCAGTCTTCCCAGTTGCCTATAGCATACTCAGCTCTGGGTAGGAGCCAGTCAGGGCAGAAAAATCACACAAATAAATGGTTGTGACAGAAATTGAATCCATAATCTCCCAGCCAGGAATCTGTGACGGCAGCTAGTCACTTCCCAGAACTTACTTAAGCACACAAGCCACTACGTAATTTCAGCACAATCCAGTTGAAAAGTTTGCATGAAAATTGCGTGGTCAGGCTCATTCAACAGTGAGGTCAATTGCGAGTCATTGAACATGTATTATTGCCACAATGTGTTCTGGCTCATAGTGAGGTGGCGTAGGTTGGGCATGGAGGAAAGGTGCACATTGCTGTAAGTGAGGGGAGGGAGGCAGGGGGCCAATGTGTCGTTTGTGGATTGTGTATGTTCATGTATCTAGGCATGACCATGTGCTGGATTGTGTGTGTATGCATGTGTTTGCAGTTAGGCACAAATGAAATAGCAAGAGATGTGTGTCCCTCATTCAAGTGTGTGTTTGCACTTGTGTGTGTGTCTATTCACTTGGCATATTGCTCAAACTGAAAAGTTGAATCTTTGAACCTTTATGATCTCTTTTTGGCATTACTGACGTGCCACTCATGTTTGCTCCTCTTTAAGCCACCACTTTTCAGGCTTTTTCCATCACAACTGTAGGGGAGGCAATTAGCAGAGAGCTATGAATATCATGATGCCACAAGGAAACCCACAAAGAGAGACACTGGCAGTCATGCTGAGCCACTTTGGTAGTATTTAATGAAACCTTTTTTTTCGTCCAGCTTGTGTAGGACATCTCCAACTAAGTCCTGTTCAAACAATAATATACCTGTCACAGAGCATCTCCCTCAGGAGGATGATCAGTGCCTCATCCCATCCAGCAAGAGCCAACATACACTTGCAGACACTGAAAGCCTTCACGTGAATGCACCTCAGGCATGGATCTGGAGGGGAAGTCATGGGTCACTGTATGAGCAGGGCATGAAGGGCCACAGAATTGGATTCTGTTTTCACTGATCAGTGAGGCTGAGAATGATGAAGGTGTTATGAAATTCTGTTTTGATCCGACATTATGTAACAGGGCTGTACTCAGGCTTCCTTGGTGGCATTAACCTGGCTTGAGAAATGTATACATCTGTAGTGTTGGTCAGGAAATGTGAACAATTTTGGAGATGGTCCCATTATAGTATGGATGAAACTTTCAGTGTTGTTCCAGCCTTCCCATTTGAGCCCATAACACGCTCAGCAGCTCTGGTAGGAACAGCATGGGCCCCCCCCCCCCCACCCTCCCCCCCCCCCAACACACAAAAAATCCCAGAAATATGTACCCCCACCCCTGCTGCAGGCCATGAGTAACACTACCACTGATCAGCTGAAATAAATGTTCTTTCATTTTTAATATTTCTGTACATAAGTGTGCTGATGTGAGCGTCTATATTTACGTTAGAAGACCTCTGTATCAATGTTAGTATTCATGATATGTACAGGAAAAAACGATGGAAAAGAGGGTGTGCTGAAGAGACTTGTGAAATTCCTCAATCCTTGTGATGATATCTCTCTAATATGGTGAGATTAACATCCAGTTGGCTGGAAGTGCTAGCAGACAAATTGTTCACAGGCTAGAGTCTGGCTCGTTGTGAAGTGGGTTTTTTTTTTCCTGGTGGCAGCTATTGACTTTAAAAATCAGAAACCTGGTCCTTACAAAATTAATTCTCTTTCTGAGTTTAACATTAAAAATACAAATAAAGTTTTATTCCTCTTAGCAGGAAAAAGTTATTGTATGTAAAGGTGTGTCTAATGAATTGGCTGCAGAAATGTGGTATTGGTGCTGAACTCTAAACAAATTCAGTTCTGCATCATAGATGCCTTGAAATTAATCAGAATTTTCCCAATCTCTGTTTTCACAGGTGGGGCCAAAACAACGTGAGTTCTCTGTCAAAGATGGTCAAGACTATGAATTCAAACCAAAGGTAATCGTACAGGAAATCATCCAGATCTATCTCAACCTGGAAGGCAGCGACCAGTTCTGCATGGCCGTTCTGAGTGATGAACGGTCCTTCACCCCCACTCTTTTGCCACAGACAGCAGCTGTGCTTCACAAAGTGACTCAGAGTCCGCACATCATCACAGACTTTGTGTCCTTCCAGGAGAAGATTAAGGTATGGCATGGCTGGTTTGGGGAAATGGTCTAATAAGAAAAACAGAGAGAGAGAGCTGCATGTGTGTACATTTAAAGGAATTAGAAAACATGATAAGTTCACTTAAGTTTACTGGAGAAAATGTCTGTTTGAAATTTTTTTAAAAAGTTTCAGTAGGTTTGTGATCTTCCTTTAATGACAAATGCTTGTATTCACCACACATCCTGATGCCTCAATGGATAGCTGCTGCATTATGTTGACCATACCTTATGCCTTTATGTAGGAGTTACAGTGATTGTGTTCTTCAGACAGTAACTTGTATTTGTTAGCATTTCAGACTGTTTGGTGAGAGAGAAAGAGACAGTGCACAAAATATTGGGATTATTGTGGCAGTTGCAGCATTGTTACAACTACTTCTCCATATCACCCTGTACTGATGTCACTTCAGTATTCTGAAGTTTGTCTCATGAATATGGCATTTCCATCAATATACTTTTCGTGATAACTGATTTCAAAGCCATTTCTATATGTTAGTATTACTTTCCTTTGTTCATGATTTGACACTGAATACTGTCCATCTTTTGTATCATCTCAGTATCATTCTTTTTTACTGGGTTTGACTGAATAGCTTGTCTGTGTCATTGTTCATGGTGTGTATATTCACGGTTTGTGTATGAGTGTGTGTGTGTGTATGTTTGTGTGTATATATCTATTATCTATCTTACTATATGTCCATGTATCTATCTATCTATCTTACTATCTGTCCATGTATCAATCTATCTGTCTATCTGTCTATCTCTGTCCATGTATCTCTATCCCTTCCAAGGCCTGTGATTGCCATTTTCCATGGTCACTCAGTGTATGCTGTCCATCTTCCATGTCTTCCTGGTGTCTTTATTCATGGGTGTGTGTGTGTGTGTGTGTGTGTGTGTGTGTGTGTGTGTGTTTCCAAGGCTTGCCATTGTCAATTGCCATATGTCACTGTATGTAATCCATTTTCCTTGTCCCGCCAGTGCCATTATTCATGGTTTGTCACTGTGTGTTGTCCATCTTCCATGTGCTGTCAGTGTCGTTATTCATGGTTTGTCACTGTATGTTGTCTATCTTCCATGTGCTGTCAGTGTCGTTATTCATGGTTTGTCACTGTATGTTGTCCATTTTCCATGTGCTGTCAGTGTCATTATTCACGGTTTGTCACTGTATGTTGTCCATTTTTCATGTGCCGTCAGTGTGATTATTCATGGTTTGTCACTGTATGTTGTCTGTCTTCCATGTGCTGTCAGTGTCATTATTCATGGTTTGTCACTGTATGCTGTCTATCTTCCATGTGCTGTCAGTGTGATTGTTCATGGTTTGTCACTGTATGTTGTCCATCTTCCATGTGCTGTCAGTGTCATTAATCATGGTTTGTCACTGTATGTTGTCCATCTTCCATGTGCTGTCAGTGTGATTATTCATGGTTTGTCACTGTATGTTGTCCATCTTCCATGTGCTGTCAGTGTCATTAATCATGGTTTGTCACTGTATGTTGTCCATCTTCCATGTGCTGTCAGTGTCATTAATCATGGTTTGTCACTGTATGTTGTCCATCTTCCATGTGCTGTCAGTGTGATTATTCATGGTTTGTCACTGTATGTTGTCTATCTTCCATGTGCTGTCAGTGTGATTATTCATGGTTTGTCACTGTATGTTGTCCATTTTCCATGTGCTGTCAGTGTGATTATTCATGGTTTGTCACTGTATGTTGTCTATCTTCCATGTGCTGTCAGTGTCATTATTCATGGTTTGTCACTGTATGTTGTCTATCTTCCATGTGCTGTCAGTGTCATTATTCATGGTTTGTCACTGTATGTTGTCCATTTTCCATGTCCTGTCAATCTCATTGTTCATGGGTCCTGATAGTCTGCAGCACATCTGTTGTGTCTTGTCAGTGTCCTGTATACTGTCGATCTTCCGTGGCCTATCTTTCAAGGCCTGTCGGTGTCACTCATGGTTTGTCACTGTATGCTGTCCATCTTTCAAGGCCTGTCGGTGTCATCATTCATGGTTTGTCACTGTATGCTGTCCATCTTTCAAGGCCTGTCATTGTCATCATTCATGGTTTGTCACTGTATGCTGTCCATCTTTCATGGCCTGTCAGTGTCATCATTCATGGTTTGTCACTGTATGCTGTCCATCTTTCATGGCCTGTCAGTGTCATTCATGGTTTGTCACTGTATGCTGTTCATCTTTCATGGCTGTCGGTGTCATCATTCATGGTTTGTCACTGTATGCTGTCCATCTTCAAGGCCTGTCGTGTCATCATTCATGGTTTGTCACTGTATGCTGTCCATCTTTCATGGCCTGTCAGTGTCATCATTCATGGTTTGTCACTGTATGCTGTTCATCTTTCATGGCCTGTCAGTGTCATCATTCATGGTTTGTCACTGTTCTGTTCATCTTTCATGGCCTGTCAGTGTCATCATTCATGGTTTGTCACTGTATGCTGTTCATCTTTCATGGCCTGTCGGTGTCATCATTCATGGTTTGTCACTGTATGCTGTCCATCTTTCAAGGCCTGTCGGTGTCATCATTCATGGTTTGTCACTGTATGCTGTCCATCTTTCATGGCCTGTCAGTGTCATCATTCATGGTTTGTCACTGTATGCTGTTCATCTTTCATGGCCTGTCAGTGTCATCATTCATGGTTTGTCACTGTATGCTGTCCATCTTTCATGGCCTGTCAGTGTCATCATTCATGGTTTGTCACTGTATGCTGTCCATCTTTCATGGCCTGTCAGTGTCCATTCATGGTTTGTCACTGTATGCTGTCCATCTTTCATGGCCTGTCAGTGTCATCATTCATGGTTTGTCACTGTATGCTGTCCATCTTTCAAGGCCTGTCAGTGTCATCATTCATGGTTTGTCACTGTATGCTGTCCATCTTTCATGGCCTGTCAGTGTCATTCATGGTTTGTCACTGTATGCTGTCCATCTTTCATGGCCTGTCGGTGTCACTCATGGTTTGTCACTGTATGCTGTCCATCTTTCATGGCCTGTCAGTGTCACTCATGGTTTGTCACTGTATGCTGTCCATCTTTCATGGCCTGTCAGTGTCATCATTCATGGTTTGTCACTGTATGCTGTCCATATTTCATGGCCTGTCAGTGTCATTCATGGTTTGTCACTGTATGCTGTTCATCTTTCATGGCCTGTCGGTGTCACTCATGGTTTGTCACTGTATGCTGTCCATCTTTCAAGGCCTGTCGGTGTCACTCATGGTTTGTCACTGTATGCTGTCCATCTTTCATGGCCTGTCGGTGTCACTCATGGTTTGTCACTGTATGCTGTCCATCTTTCATGGCCTGTCGGTGTCACTCATGGTTTGTCACTGTATGCTGTCCATCTTTCATGGCCTGTCATTGTTCATAGTTTGTCACTGTATGCTGTCCATCTTTCATGGCCTGTCAGTGTCATCATTCATGGTTTGTCACTGTATGCTGTCCATCTTTCATGGCCTGTCAGTGTCATCATTCATGGTTTGTCACTGTATGCTGTCCATCTTTCCAGGCCTCTCAGTGTCATCATTCATGGTTTGTCACTGTATGCTGTCCATCTTTCATGGCCTGTCGGTGTCACTCATGGTTTTGTCACTGTATGCTGTTCATCTTTCATGGCCTGTCAGTGTCATCATTCATGGTTTGTCACTGTATGCTGTTCATCTTTCATGGCCTGTCAGTGTCATCATTCATGGTTTGTCACTGTATGCTGTCCATCTTTCATGGCCTGTCATTGTCATCATTCATGGTTTGTCACTGTATGCTGTTCATCTTTCATGGCCTGTCGGTGTCACTCATGGTTTGTCACTGTATGCTGTCCATCTTTCAAGGCCTGTCGGTGTCATCATTCATGGTTTGTCACTGTATGCTGTCCATCTTTCAAGGCCTGTCAGTGTCATCATTCATGGTTTGTCACTGTATGCTGTCCATCTTTCATGGCCTGTCGGTGTCATCATTCATGGTTTGTCACTGTATGCTGTCCATCTTTCAAGGCCTGTCAGTGTCATCATTCATGGTTTGTCACTGTATGCTGTCCATATTTCAAGGCCTGTCAGTGTCACTCATGGTTTGTCACTGTATGCTGTTCATCTTTCAAGGCCTGTCGGTGTCATCATTCATGGTTTGTCACTGTATGCTGTTCATCTTTCAAGGCCTGTCAGTGTCATCATTCATGGTTTGTCACTGTATGCTGTCCATCTTTCATGGCCTGTCAGTGTCATCATTCATGGTTTGTCACTGTATGCTGTCCATCTTTCATGGCCTGTCAGTGTCATCATTCATGGTTTGTCACTGTATGCTGTTCATCTTTCATGGCCTGTCAGTGTCATCATTCATGGTTTGTCACTGTATGCTGTCCATATTTCATGGCCTGTCAGTGTCATCATTCATGGTTTGTCACTGTATGCTGTTCATCTTTCATGGCCTGTCAGTGTCATCATTCATGGTTTGTCACTGTATGCTGTTCATCTTTCAAGGCCTGTCAGTGTCATCATTCATGGTTTGTCACTGTATGCTGTCCATCTTTCATGGCCTGTCAGTGTCATCATTCATGGTTTGTCACTGTATGCTGTCCATCTTTCATGGCCTGTCAGTGTCATCATTCATGGTTTGTCACTGTATGCTGTCCATCTTTCATGGCCTGTCAGTGTCATTCATGGTTTGTCACTGTATGCTGTCCATCTTTCATGGCCTGTCAGTGTCATCATTCATGGTTTGTCACTGTATGCTGTCCATCTTTCATGGCCTGTCAGTGTCATCATTCATGGTTTGTCACTGTTCTGTTCATCTTTCATGGCCTGTCATTGTTCATAGTTTGTCACTGTATGCTGTTCATCTTTCCAGGCCTCTCAGTGGCCTGACTGTCACATCACATAACCATGCTCAGGCGTATTCTGTTGCATTGTCCTGCAGTCCATAGAGAGCTATTAATATCTGGTCATCACAAGTCCACTTACCAGAACAGACAGTACATTGATGCAAAATTACTCTGACTGTGTTCATTGGGCCTTTTCACATTGTAGTAACATAATCAACATGTGTGTTGTGTATGAGGACTTGGAGGAGCAGAAGAGAGAGGAAGAAGAGCAGCTGACAGATGCCCCAGAGGAGTTCCTTGACCCGATCCTGGGGACTTTGATGGCTGACCCAGTCCGCCTGCCCACCTCCAACACCATCATGGATCGCTCTGTCATAGCCAGGCACATCCTGAGGTTTGTTCTTTTTGTGTGAATGTAAGGGATGAGAAGGGTAGAGGGAAGGCAAGAAGATATGCTTGCCAGGAAGAAAATGTCTGTATTTCAGGGAAGATGTATACTGAGGTGCTGCCGGTTTCTTTTTAGGAACTTTTATCTGTTTTGGATGCCAAGTTCTTGACAGAAAAAAGTACAAAATCAGTGCCATGAGGAAAAAAGAAAAAAAAAATCTGACAAGATGCTATGCTGACACCAGCACATGCACACATGACATGTCGGCAGATAAACTGACGATCAGAGGGGGAGGGGAACATGAATGTAAGTGATCATGATGGTCATTACCAAATTTACAATCATTTTTCACCAACAGTCTTATTTTGTACACTGTTGCTGCTGTCTGCGGGAGATCTTTAAATATGGACTTCCACCCACTCTTTTCGTTTGATCCTGTTGCAAATGTTATTGCTCCAGTGTGTGAGATATTGATCAGTGTGAGTCTCTTTGGAACTGTGAAACAAGAGTAATGTTAGATCACAAAAACTGTGGTATGAGAACAGAAATCCCCTGAAAAGTAGAAAGTTTATCCTTGTAAAATCAGATAGTCCTTGTGAAATAAGATGGCTGGTCTAAGGAAAATGAGGCCGTTGTTCCACAGAAAAAGTAAACAGTTGATCCATGGAAAATGTTGTTGGTCTACAGATAAGGAGACAGTTGGTCCATGTAAAGCGACAGATGGCATCTCCTGTTAGTTTTACAGGTGCTTGTAGTATCGTGATTAGTTTTTTCCAACAAGATGGATTGAAAAAAATATCATGAAAATGTCTAATCTATTTCTCTGTTGTTTGCAGTGACCAGTCTGACCCGTTCAACCGACAGCCTTTGACAATGGACATGGTGGAACCTGCTGTAGACTTGAAGGACAGAATCCAAAAGTGGATCAGAGAAAGAAAAGCCAGTTCCTAGGGTCAGGCTTTGTGTGTGAGTTAGTGAAATGACTGGTCTTAAATGAGTGGTTTGCAGGGAAAATGCAGCGTGCATGTGTGTTGTAGAGATGACTGTACAAGAGTCTCAAAGAGAGAGCCTGAGTTGAACTATTAAGTTGGAGCATCACCTTTTCAACGGAACTCATTGGGCTGTATCTTGATTTTTGCTTTAGGCTGTGATTGTGTGTGCCCTTTATGTAATAATTTTTTTTTAATAATTACTCTGAAGTAATTTGCCAGTACATTGTTTTACTGGAAATAGCCTCTTGGAATAGCACAATGGTGCTTGCATGGATGGCTGAATACTTTCTCAAGGGGCAAGTATGATTACTGTAAAAACGGCTCTTTTTATACCTTAGCAGTAGTTGCCAGTTGGTCTGGGCTTTTTATGTATTTAAGCTGTCCTTGTTGCTTTTTTTGGGAGGGGGATGAAGGGGGGAGATTGTTGTTGTTGTTTATTCATGTGTGAATAATTGTGGTACCTCAATGCCAAGATGTACCAATATTTTATTTCACCTAAGCTCGATGTGAATGTGTGAGATGGAGTTGTACTTCCTGTGCCCACCCCATGGCCCTGACCCACTTTGAAAATGAATTTTTTTTTCCGTTTTTTTTTTTTTTTTGGGGGGGGGGGGAGGGGGGAGGGTAGGAAGAGAGGGGGAAGGTGTGTGTGTATGTAGCAGATTAATGCTACAATTTGAAACGTGCTTACCTCTGAAGTTTAAATGAAATTTCACCTACTTGTACAGAGACACAAGAGATCATGCGAGAGAATGTGTGCACTTTCCTCAGTTAGAACTGGACACATTAGAAGGCTCCTGAATAAGAAATCTGTGGGTGAGTAATCTCTAGTTTTCAGGAGAGTATGTTTTTACTGGTTTTTTTTTTGTTTTTGTTTTTTTTTTTTCATAAATATAGGGGGAGGGTAATCAGTAGTGTTTAGGAGTGTTATGCCTTTGGTATGTGAATGTATCGGGTGGGTAACTACTAGTGTTCAGGGTGTTAATATGTTACTAGTGTTTTGGTATGTAAATCTATTAGGTAGGTAATTACTAGTGTTCTGGAGTGCAATATATTACTGGCGTTTTGGTGTGTAAGGGTATTGCTTAGGTAATTATCACTATTCATAAGTGTGATATGTTACTGATGTTTTGATGTGTGAATATATTAGGGGGGTAATTGCGAATGTTCAGGAGTGTAATATGTTACTGGGTATTTTGATGCATGAATGTATTGAGCAGGCAATTGCTACTGTTCAGGAACATACCTTACTTGTGTTCTCATGTGTAAATGTATTGGATGGGTAATTACTAGAGTTCAGGAGTGTAATATGTTACTGGTGTTTGGTGTGTTGTACATTGGTGGAGGGGGAAGGGAGCAGTTACTGGTGATTACTAATGTTCTGAAGTATAATATGTTAGAAGGTTTTTTGTGAATGTATTAGTGTGGCACATGATCACTTGTGTTTCTATATATCATGGTGAATTTCCTCAAAAGCATGCAACAATGTTAACAGTAGTGGACTTCGAACATGATTGAACCTTTTCTTAGTGCCCCTGAAGTACATTGGCATGGGGATGCCTGGCTCTTTTTCAGTGTAAATAGTACAAATTGTGTCCCCACTTTCTGGAAGGTCTGTGATAGTAGCTATCTCTTTGCTGTCATTCTCTTTGACTCTGCCTTTTGCTTCCCTTGTCGTTTGTTTTGTCTTTACTATCGACTACTGGTTTTCTGCTGTGACGGCCTGTTCTCCTGCCTTTCTCCTTGAAATTCTTTTACAATTCTTTTTTTCTGGTCACAGTAGAAGAGGGTTTATCTTTTTGTTTTAATCTGGCGACTGCATAGTGAAAATGTACTCACTAAACAGAGTTAATGCGAATGGCTCTGCAGTGTGTATTTGCCCATGTTTTTTCATGTGTATCTTTTGGTACATTTAAATGTTTTCATAATTTTTTTTCATTTTTACTGTTATTTTATTTTAAATCTGAGAACGATAATGTATGCACAATGGTTGATGGTACCAGATGCTAATCTTTGTGTCTGAAGGATGCCACTAATTTAGCCACCTCATAATGAAGGACTTACTGTCTTTGTTGTTACTTTTTCAGGATGTGCCCCCCTTTTTTTTTCTTTTTCAGGATATGATTTATTTTTAAGCTGTGTGTTGTCAGCCCTGAAAAGTCGTAATGTGATCAGCTGGGCAGTAGTAGTAAAAACTATAAAACTTCTCTATACCTGCATTTAATTTCTTGTTTAGATACGTAGCTTCCCACATTTAGGAGCCAGATGGTTCATCATCTGTCCTACATCAATAACAGTAACAGCATTATCAACTTTAGGGGTTCTGCTTTCATGGACCTGGTATTTTGATGGAATTCCTTGTTTATCAGAAATTAGCACTGTTTCAACTTTTAACATTCAGGTTGCTGTGTGAATGTTAGGAAATCTTGTCGTTTGTTTATATTCAGGGGATGTCAGTCAGGGTTCCTCTCCCCCCCCCCCCCCCGCTTTTTCTGCTCAGAAGGTATATCTGGATTAGGAGACATGGTAAGCTCCCGTGTGCTGCTAATTATATTTTTGAGAATCTTTATAACGTGGCAATATTCCACACCAAGTAGGAATAAAGCACTTACTTGGATAGGCAAGTATGAGGAACTAACATTTCAGGGGATGTAAGCTAGCTTCCCCCCTCCCCGCTCCACCATTCTTGTAGCAGACACTGCATTGCCAGCTAGACTGAAAAGAGTTGAAACCTTTTCCTTCGTCAAACAGTCCAGCTCCTTGACAATGCAGTTACTGAGATCAGTAAGGGACTGACACGATGATGTCCCATATGTCTTGTATTGGAACAGCAAACATCAGCAAAGTTACACGGCAGCACTGCAGCTTCTTATCTGGTGTGTTGCCTCTTGTTGACGATAATACAGATAGCTTCTTGTAGTCCACTGCTGCTGAGGCAGGGGAACAACACTGAGTGCGGCCGTGTACAGGGAAGTGGAATGAGTGGCATGGGAGGAATGCTGCTGAGGGGGCACAGAAGAGGAGACCGCAGTTTGGTGAAAAAACATGGGTGCGTCTCAGAAATCCTGTGCCACTGTTTGAGTTTCAAAAGTGTACCATTGAACGTGAAGCAAAGCATTTCTTTTTACTATTATTTAAAGGTGTGGAGAAATATTCATCCATGTCAAGTAAGGCAAAAAGCAGTCTTTGATTCATGAGGCAGATGGCAGGTTTGTATATAATATCTTTTCCGCCAGTTTGTTTTGAGAATTTAAGAGCAGGCTGAAAATGAGGTTGAACACTATTTTCCTGGATGGTGGTTAACTTCTGTGATAACTGGTATTGCCTTCAATTCAATCAATTCCGCATGGTAAGAAAATTTAATCTTACAGGGTTTGTTCTTATTATCAGTGCAGTTAAACCATTATTTGTAGTGAAGCAACTATGTGCAGACAGTCCGTCAAATCAGCTGAAGTGATACCACCATCCATACTGAAAATGCCTAAATACATGCCCTGGTTTGGGGTAGAAAATAAGCATTTTCACTATTTGAAATTTTTGGCAAATTTCTATAGAAAAAGGCACATTAGTGTATAATTTTTACCTTCTTGCTGACCACATAGTTTGAATACTGAATTTGATTTTCTATCAGTTAACCTCCAGTTACCTTGCTAAAAGAATCCTCCAAGAACTGTTGGATTAGGGAAATGGAAGGGATAGCGGGAAAAAACCTAGAGGACTGAAACATTGTAAAAATGGACAGGGCAAGCATTTGTAAAGACTCAAGCCATTGCACACAGCTGATGGAACTGGAGGAATCCGGTGAGCTGCTCTTCAGTGTGATGCCCCAGTGACTTCCCATGGAGTGAAGAGGGAAGAAAAAGATAACTTGGCCCAAGACATCTCTTTTCTGGACAGAGTTCTTACACATGTAATACCTATCAACCGTTGCATTTGCCAGTATACTGTATTTCTTCCGAACCATATGACATCAATAGGCTTATACTTGTTACGTTTGAAAGAAAACAAATTCATCCTACATGCATGTGTGCATTTTAATTCCGGTTTTAAACTGGGCACTTTTCATGTTCCCCGACACTCAAGTGGGGGTAGGTAGCTTTGTAGTGTGCCAAGTGTTTTTCAACGTTAGGAGACAAGCGGTTTGTTGGTGGTGCCCAACATTCATGACAATACCAGCGAGGGAGAGTTTGGGAAAAGGAGGGAGAGGTTCAAAGTTAGTTGTGTTCCCATCTGGAAATTCTTTGCAAGTATTTTCCTCTGTTCTGTCGCTTCACTGGTTTGCCCTTTTTCTTCACTTTCATCCTTTGTGTCTTTTTCATCCACCTGCTTTAGAGTCCTTACACTCTTCTGTGTTCTCTCACTAAGTTTTAATATGCTATTCCATTGTCATCTGACCACTGGATAGTGAGGCTGTAAGCACTGTCCAGACCGAACTCTGGCTGTCCACTCTTCAGCGTCTTATTTGCCTGTGTGGCCTTTTTTTTTAATTTTCTGGGTTTTTTCAAACACTTTATAGCTGTACTGCTTTGTTTTTCATTATTTTAAATTGTTTTTAAAATCTGAAATTGGGGTTGTGATTAATCAGGTGGAATGGGTGTTTTACAAGCCCTGTGGATATGGAATAGTTTTACTATTTTGTTTTGAGTTGTTGTTAATAATTATGTTGTGTGGCTTGTTTGTGTTTTCTTCCCATGACAGGGCTGTTCTTTTCCTTGTGGTGACAGTCCTGAAATGCCTGTGCCTGATCAGCTGCCATGATGGCTGCATCTTGGCCAAGATGGAGCAGTCAGCATAGAAACATTGCAACAACAAGAAAAAATGGGGAGTGCATTTACTCGAGGGTGGCACGTTCAAAGTTGTCACTTTTTAGGTGTTGCAGAAGTTCTGTGGCAAAAGCTAGCCATCATATTTCTTGTATCTATTGATTTGTATAAAAGTTTTGTATATACGCTTGTTAGGCTTGGAATGTTGTTTACATGTTTGTGGGTGTGGGAACTGTTATGCATGGTCATTAGAAAGTTTTGTTTGGGGCGTGGTACCATTTTCTGGCCAAGTCATATCAGTACAGTTCTCTCTTTCTTCATAAAGCAAAGTGTATAGAAGACAACTGTAATATACAATAGGTCTGTCAAATTTCCCCAAAAATATCGGCAACTGTCTGTATAATTTTGTCAATATCGTTAAATGGCATGTGGCTGTGCGAACTTGTATTATTGTTCCAAGCATCTTAAAATGAACCACTGAAATGTAGGAACAATTCTGACACTTTCTATGGGAGCATACAAGTGTCTAAAGGTGAAAATTGTTAACAAGGAAACACAGTTGTGGTCACTTTTTATTATGACAAGCGTAAAAGGGGGTCAGCAAAATGGGGAAAATCGTTGTGAACCCAAGTTTTTTTCCCCTTAAGAATAATAACTTTTCTGAAAAAAAAAACGAAGTTGTTATCCTTAGGGATAACACCGATAATAACTGTTTTCCTTTGGAAAATAGGGGAAAAGACTTGTGATCCAAAGGGAAAGGAGTTTGTTATCCTAAGGAAAAGAGTTAAGGTCTTCAGAGGAAACAGGTGTGTCTTTCTTTACCATTATGGCCTGTTCATGCCTAAACAATCTTTGATATAGAATGTCTCTTTTTTTTTCAAACTTACAGTTGGCTCTGGAAGTGTTTTCCACATAATGTTTTGCCAACTTTTGTGATCTGACAGTGCTGCTGTAAGTAGAATGATAAGTACATTCTGTGCGACTTATCTCCCTAAAGCTGTCATTAACTGGGCAAACTTTATGTTCATGTACCAAGATCAGACCTACTAGTCAGTCTTGGTTCATGGAGGAAAAGAATAATCACCAGTCTCTGGGATTTTGCTATAGGAAGTAACCCAATAGAAGCTCTCCTGAACCAAAATTGATTTTAGTGGTCTATTTTTTCTCTACTCAAGTTACAATTTCACTTTAATTTGCTCTATTCTTTGGTGATGATGTTTTCACAACAGTTAAAAATCCAGTAGGCCTAACAAAGTGCTAATCAAGCACCAACAATTAGTTTTTGCAAGATCACCCGATCAAAAGCACAATGTATAGATTGATACAACTTGATGATCACTGTGAATAAGATCACAATTATACAGAGTTCAATGAAAGAACAAATGGGGCATGGTTACATCAGAACTGTCCATATAAGTGGTTTCATGAGGATTGCTGCAGGATGGATGTAGCAACATCCTTCAGAGGGAGATACTTACTTGCAACGAGTCCACGCTAAAGCAGTTATTATTGTCAGCGAGGGGCTTAGTAGGTTGTATCTTGCATATGGTGGATCAGAACAGGCACCACAAAACACCGCCAAAGTGGCACAGTGTAGTCTCTCTTCTGGCAGGCTGCCTCATTTGTAGCTCGCTGTGGACAACTGGTGTGATCTAGTTACACCAACCAAGGGTCCACTAACACCCTTTAGAATGTCACTTGCAAGGCTGTTCTGAGATTTGTTGTTCATTTCATTGATAATTTGTTCAGAGCGAGTTTCATGGTTTTTTCCTTTTCATGTGGTGACGGTTCTGGTCAGGTCATGTGTGGGTCTGGACTGAATTCAATAAAATAAGACATGTAGGAACAGTGTTTAGTCTGTTTTACAGTTCTGAAACTTATTTTAGCTTGTAAATATAAACACTTGTGCAAGAAGAAAATGTGCCTGAAAAGTAAATAAAGTGAATTAAAATGTGTTTCAAAAGGATGGATCAGTTGGATATTTGCTACGCAACTGCAAAGTTGCTAGAATGAAAAGCTGCATCTTTACATGTAAAGGTTATTTGGGGGTGATGCAAAGTGGTTGAAAATGTACTGCTTTCTCATCATATCAATAACCAACAGCCAAATTGAAAGGCTGTGTCTAAAGTAGCATGGATTATTTTGGGGATGACGCAATGGTGTTGAAAAAGTACTGCTTTCTCATCATATCAATAGCCAACAGCCGAATTGAAAGGCTGTGTCTAAGTAGCGTGGGTTATTTTGGGAATGAAGCAGTGGTGTTGAAAATGTGATGCTTTTTCATACCACTGACCAACTGCCAAATTGTGGATTAAAAAAAAGAAGATGCAGGAAGAACTGTGTCAAGATAGTTGAAATTTGGCACTATTTCTATAAGAGAGGAACTTGCACCAAGGCAGAAGAAAGGGACCATCTGCGTGGTATAACTTTCTAGACCCCCTTTCCCCACTCCTCCCCATTATCCATTTTCAACTTGCGTCTAACCTTTCTTCCATTTGGCATTTGTCATCATGGAAATGACAACTGAAATGCACAGAACCCCCATTTCCATCCAATTTTTGTCACAGGATGCAAGAGCTTGCAAGTGTTAACCATTCACACTTCAACTTCACACATGTCGAAGACAAGCGTCTGTCACTGCATTTTTGAAGAAGCTTTTACTGTCAACGAATACAACAACTGAAGTTCAGCTACAGCAGACATCTGAAAACCTGTTTCAACCCGACTGCTCATACCATGTTATATTGTACACAGGTAACAAGTAGCACCACATTGAAATTCACCCAAGGATTTCTAACACGGCTAGCTATTTTTGTTTCCCCAAGACTGAATAGTTTTATCCAAACTCCAACTTGACATTTTCTGAGAATAGATGGTGATATGTTTTACATACTGTACAGTCGACTGTTGTTCCCTGTGATCAGATTAGTTATCAGTCAATACATATTTGCACAGTAGAATGTCTTAAAAACAACACAAGTTACACTGTTATTAATAAATATATATAGATAAATGCATCAAAGAGTGCATTAAAGTACAAAAGTTAACAAGACTGAACTGAACACCTGATCTACTTGTGAGTGATATGTGTTATTTTGTACAAGTCGGAAGGCCACTTTCCACTTTTATGTATACGCATTACATATTCCAGTACCAATATTATAATAAAGCATCAATATAAGAATCGTTAATCAATCTACATCAACACTACAAAGAAAAACAACAAAAACAGACAACAATAACGGGTAGGAAAGACACTGTAAACTGGCTTCATTTCCATCCAATTTTTTTCCACCGACATTTACAGAAAGGAGAAGGAAAAGAAGCAGTCTTCTAAATCATCAGTTCACATTTTGCATGATCTATCGACAATTCCTCAAGGCAACTGTATTTTGCATAATGGAAAAAAAAATAGACTGCATCATTCTGCTGCCTTTGCACGGACTTCTCTGCACAGTAGATATGGGAGCAGGATAAATTGGAACATTCTCCTCTCTTTGTATGGAGCTCTCCATAATGTAGATCTGAGAACTGGTTAATCTGAAACGGTCGCTACCAAGCTGTCTAGATAGAAGACAGTGGAACTGGTTAATTTGGATCATTTAGTAAACATGAGAACAGCTTAACATAGGAACTAGTTAATTTGGAAAATCCCTCCAACATACATGGAACTCTCAACACTGGATAAGAGAAGGGGATGTTCTACTGACATTCTGGAGTTGTCTTAATTGTAGATACGAGAAATGGTTAATTTTGAGACATCCCAGTGACTTTGTATGGACCTTTCCAGACTACAGATATAGGAAATGGTTAATTTGGAACACTCTACTGTATTTGCATGGACCTCTCCAGGTTACAGGTATGGGAAATGGTTAATTTGGAACATCCTACTCTATTTGCATGGACCTTTCCGGTTTATGCGCAGTGGTTACTGAGTTTGCATGGACCTTTCATGGGAATTGGTTACCTTGAAACATCTTTCCATCTGTGTATGGTGTTTTCTTAAAAGAATGGACTCTAAACAGATATCAGCTCCTGATATGGCACCCCACCCACTCCCGTTCCGCCTATAATCGACTCGGCTGTAAACAGCATTGATCGACTTGACAACCGAGTGGAATATGGGAACTACTCAATTTGGTTTATTCTAATGACTTTGCAGCTCTCCGGATTGTTTTTAAGGTGACTGGTTCATTTAGAACATTGTAATGACTTGTGTGTTGAGCTCTCCAGATTGCTAACATGGAACTGGTTAATTTGGAACATTTTCAGACTTGGTATGGATCTTTCCAGATTGTGTATTAGGCAAATGGTGTATCTGGAACATTCTGTGTTTGTTTGGAGCTCACTAGATTGTAGATATGGGAATTGGTTAATCTGGAACTCTGTCAACTTTTCATCCAGCTCTCTAGATAACGGACATGGAAGATGGTGTTATGGATACTGTAAGAAGCAGTGACAGTGAAAACTGCTGATCTTTGTCTATAAGGGGCTATCAATAAAGGCTCGTCAAAAACCTCAGTTTTCAATAAGTTGTGTATATAAAGATGTGCACCACAAACTCCCAGATTTTACTCAAATTAAAGAATTCAACTAAAAGCGTCTTGCCTTTATTAACATGTATGATGTGTTTATATGTAAATGAATTTAGGTTACTCAAAATACTTACCAAGTATGTGCAGATTACATAACAGTGTAGGTAGGACAGGTGACTACTTTATACACACCTTGTGCATAAGCACACAACACACTCTATTATCATTACTGTGCAGCTAACCTATATCACATGCACACATTAAGTCACTCAGTCATTTTTTTTTTTGTCCACACATCACTATATTAACATTATCTGTCCCTATACCAATTTCCTACACACGACTGAATGAGACATTAAGGCAACAGCAGTCATGGCTACGTTGAACTGGTATCCTTTGGGTCATAACTATATGTGCACAGCAATTTTTTTTCTCAAGCATTCACGGTGATGCAGACATTCTCATCAACAGGCAAAAGCATTATGTCAAAAGATTTGCATTGATGTATACATAACAACAGATGGTCTAGTTGTATTGGTCCAAACGCAATATCCTACAGGACTGATGACCTTCATGGGCAAGTTTTTGCATTTTTCTCTGCTCCTCAGCAGACTTGTATTTCTTTTCAACAGAAAAAGAAAACAGAAGGATTCTGAAAGGAAAAAGTAATGCCTACATAACTGCTTCGAATAGGTGTGAAATGATTTCATTTTTATTACATCTTGAAATGATAATGCATCATGCAAAAAAATCATATGAGACCAGTTCTTAAAACAGTAACAAAAAATAAAATGTGATAAAGCTACTGAGAATGGAAATGAACTAATGATAATATATAATTATCACAGCACTCAATACAACTTGTAACCTTGTCTCCAACCACCTGCACCGACAGTCACGCAAACATCAAAAGAGAATTTTTTTCAATCGTCTCGAGGCAGGTCCAAACAAGTACTAATGATCAAACAGAGAAAACCATCCCTTTCTCATCATGCAGTGAATTCTGACCACAGTACAGAATACTCTACCAGCACAAATGACTACTTGCACAAACTTTAACCTTATACAGGCTCCAAAGAACCAGCCACAAAGAAAGCATCATGAAAGGGGCAAACAGTGGCTATATGACTATACAGCAGGCTTCATTTTTCTGAACGTTTCAGCTGCAGTGAGGAGACGGCCGTCAAGGCTCTGCGTTCCCACAGTTGCTTCTGCACACAGTGTCGCCACAGCTCAGCGGGCGTGTTTCTTGCAGAAGGCCTTGCCAGCCCTGGCCACGAAGGGCTGTCCTTCTAGGGACACTTGGCAGGTCTGCACATGGACAACAAGAAAATAGTACTCATGTGAAAATTAGTAAAAACCAAAACTGACTATTACTGCATCATTCATTTATCAAATACCAAGCTTTTGTGAAAATCTGTTCATTTTCAAAATGAACGAGTCCAACAAAGATTCATATTACAATACGTAAAGAGAACCAAAACTGACTGTGTTAATGTTTTCACATCATTCATCTATCAAATACCAAGATTTTATGAAAACCCTTTCATTTTGAATGAGTCTGACAAAGATTTTACATTTACAAATATACCATCCAATGGCATTTAACATTTCATATCTCAATTACAATGCATCCAAGTTGAAAAGAATTGAAATGACAGGGTTTTAACAGCTTATGAGATATTTATGAAATCCAGCACAGGAATGACAAAACAGGAGGAAAATGGAACAGCACAGCAAAGCATCGACCTACAATAGAATACACAAGCTGATATACTTTAGATGTCAACAAAGTGTAAATTTGACCTTGCAATGTTATCTATAGCCTTGAATGCATTGAAATTCATGAGGATTGGATGCAAACCTCAAGCTCAAGTTTCTTTTGTGCCATATTGTGACCCTAAACTTTGACCTCTGACCTCATCTGAGATTACAGCTTTCACCATCAATATGACTGTCCCCAAATTTTGCCAGGCTGGATGCCAGACTCAAGTTATATCCTTCTGTCAAGGTTCCTCGGTTACGCCTGGTTCTGACTTCAACATAACTGAGTGTGAATTCTCATATAGTTCATACTCTCAATAAGAAGTTTGAAGAACAACAGTTTTTTTCCCAGTTGTGGCTGGTGAGGAAATGCTAATGGTGCAGTTTTTCATGCACACTCGGTGCATCCATGACTGGCACCAAGAGGCTCACCATTTTATGTCTGTGGCCTGGGGGGAAAGTTAAACATTTTTTATTCCTTTACGGATAGAATTACATGAAAAACAATAGTACATGAAAATCAAATCCTAATGTAAAAAGGTTACAATGATGAAGACTGTTGCATCTATGTCTAGTCCAAACAGCCAAAACAACTGTGAAGATTTCAACAAAACGGCCTGTCATGAAAATTCTAGATACATCCTTGAATGGACGTGTTCTGTGCAATATGCACAACTGTGTAGATTATGCATGCATGTGTGCATATCTATATTCGTATATGCGCTAGTCTCTCTTGCATATATGTATGTACCACGACTGCTGTAAGAGGTGAAATCTTCGCTCCATTATCAACCACTTCCTGAACAAATCTGGGGCCATCTTAAGACCTGTAGCACAGTGTCAGTACTGCTGTTTTCAAATGGGAACTCTTTGAAGACTTTTTTTCTAATGCAGGGGCAAGGGACTGCTTGAGAACTGTTACACCCCTGGTGACAACGGAGGTAAGTGTGAATTTTT
Organism: Conus canariensis; assembly: GCA_033310375.1. Lineage (NCBI taxonomy): Eukaryota > Metazoa > Mollusca > Gastropoda > Neogastropoda > Conidae > Conus > Conus canariensis. The sequence goes on along the minus strand of CM065714.1, from coordinate 72,197,091 downwards.
GGAGTTGCAAGATGACTTACAGCGCAGTTGAAGCACTCGGCATGGAAGTTCTTACTCATGGCCTCCACCCACCGGTCGCCTGGCTCAATAGGGAAGTCACACCCAGCGCACATGGTCTGGAACATGGCTGTCCAGTCTGAAACACCCATTTCCTTACTGTACAGTACCACCAGGACAGGAAAATACTGAAAATGAGCATGTCCTTCAATGATTGGGAATATATGATGCTGGTACTTTTTCAGCATATATCTTGAAATCATTGCAGCTGCAGCAACAGAGCTGATAAGAATGACTCCCCACTCACCTCCATCCCTGGTAAAGATATTCACATGTAAATATAACCTATCTACATCACAATTCCAGCTAAAAGCATCATGGTGATAGAATGTGCACATGTATGCAGTTCGTAAAAAGTATGGAACTAAGCTCATCAATACATCTAAAGATAACATGTGACTAGATCAATGTGACAAATGCAACAAACACCACAGCAAAGTAGCCGATGTAGGATCATACAAGTCTCTATTCATCATGAAAACTTGCTTGTTCAATCTATTCTGAGAGTCAGTGATATCAGAACTCATAAATAACGCACCATGTTCATCATGGCATGCAGCTGTGACATTCACTTTATTACTGGCAGACTCTTCTTTCATACAGTTCATGTAGCTTGTGAACTAGCTATGGCAGGGGGGAAAATACAATAAAAATCGATGTCATTTTGGTCAGAATGAATAACGAATCTTTTAACTTTCTTTCTTATGCCTTTTTAGCTTTCAATTGCCTCCTGACAGAACTAAGCATCCCAGACTCACCTTTCTCACAGTACGGTTTGCCTTCTTCAATGTGGAACTGGTTCCCACCAATCGGCAGTTTGCAGTGAGTGCACAGGAAACACTCCGGGTGCCATGTGGCTTGCAAAGCATTCACACATTCCTGTAACACAACACAGCACTGTGAACCAATACATCATCTGTTGTTTGTTTTCTTTGGTTGGTTGTTAGGATGTTGGCTGGCTTGTTCGGGTGTTGGTTGGCTGGTTGCTGGTGATGCTATTGCCCTCTTGAAAATGACCAAACACACTTATGTGCATTAGAAGTCTGATTCACAAGATCGTGTCCAGTTTGTTCTTGACCTCTCAGTTGCTAAGTCTCTCTGAACTGGGCCAATGGCTGGATCACTCTGCCTGCATGGCTGAGGGAATACAGCTAGTACCTCCCGTTGCTTGTAGGTCCTACACTATTGACCTAATGCACTATAAAGTCAACATTCTATAAAAGGAAAATACCTTTTCTACATCTTGATGAACGATTTCTCACCCCAAGAATGGATTTGTTGCAGTTCTTGCAGCGTGGGGCCAGGTAGCGCTCGTAGTCCCTCTCACAGTACAGCTGGCCCCCTTCCTCCACAAAGCCAATGTCGATCAGCTTTACCCCACACTGGGGGTTGGCACACACAAAGTGGTCAGGACACCAGCAGTTCCCCATGGCAGTCACAAAAGGACCTCTGCACATACACATAGTTTGTAATAATAACGATAATCATAACTTCTAAAAGAAAAAAGGACAGTATGAAGCAATTCTTTCAAATACAGAATTTATAACAAAATGAATCAACTCGCCAGGCTTTATGGATTCCAATCTGGTAGAGTACATTTCTAACCACTGTGTGAAAAGTTTGAAAATTATTTTCATTGCTGCTAAATTCTACGTTGGCGGGCCATTAATTATTTGTTGTTTTTTTTTCATGCAAACGCATGCAATAATTCAGCATTCAGAAAGTTAGTTCTTGTTTTGAGATGTCTTTGTAGTTCAGCTTAACCACATGAAGGCAGTCCAGCTGGTCCGAATAACTTAACTTTTATTTTCACTTCCATGCATTTTCTACCAACATTATGCTTGTGGACAAATTTCTTGCAAGCACACACACACACACACACACACATACACAGAGAGAAAAAGAGAGAGAGAGAGGGCCTGACCTGATGGGTGCGCCACAACCAGAGCAGACGGGGATACGTCCAGTGCCACCAGGATTGGTCACTGCCTCGCCAACACGACCCCTCTTTGCACCAACTCCAGTGGGTTTGGGGGCGGCTCCTCCCCCGAATGGGCGAGGTCCCCCTGCCACTGGGGCCGGGGGTGGGGCAGAGGGTGTCCAGGTTTTCGCCACAGGAGCTGACGGAGCAGGCTTTGGCTGGAAGCCACCACCAGCAGGTTTGGGGGCTGCAGATGAAATGCATCACATACATTTCACATACACATTCATTAATAACATTATTAGCTTTAGAGCAAAACATTGCTAAACCAACATTTATTGAGCTGAAAAAAAAAAATCAAAACAACTCTACAGGTATTAGGGAGAACAGAGACCCCAACCACACAAAATCATTTCCTCTCAGGGAAAGTAATGGTAGGCACAGACTGAAAGACTTGAATTCCCACACACTTTTTAGTATTAGAATATGCAAAATATGTCAGGAAGTCTATCGCTAGACAGTTTTACTTTTTTCAACAAAATATATTACTCAAAGGCACTTACTATTTGTAAATAGTAATGTCACATTGCTCATGTTCAGTAGAAAATTAGTAATAATCTTGCTGCACAGATCCTGCATCTTCTAGTTTCTTGTCTGAATGTGCACAACACATCTGTGCAAAAAATCAATGGGGTTGTCAGAGGGCCAGATTTAATCTTTACTCAAAGTTTCATTTCAATTGATCTTGTAGTTTCTGAGTAATACTGCCGACAAAACAGACGTGGGTAAAACTGTAATTTCCTTTGCAACAGTAACCGACAACCAAGAGCACTCAACACAGAAATTCAAAGTACAAATACTTCATAAAAACAGTAAGGACATGTCAAAGTACACATGTTTGCTTAATTATAAACATTTAGCACTGCTATGATCAGTCTCTCAGGAACCATCACAGATGAACAAAAGACAGGAAGAAAGCACAGATGAGAACATCCTAATAGGGAAGAATGTTAGAAGTACACATCGGTCAAGTTGTTCCATATCAATGTCCCCACACTCAAAGAGGCCATGCATATCAGTTTCATTCGAATGTCTACAAATGCATATAGGAATTTTGAAAATGTCTACTGTTTTAATTGACACTAAACCCTCTGGCTCCTACCTCCAGATTTAGGGCAGTATCAGAATGTTTTGCTCTTCTTTGTAATATCAATTACAAAGAAGAGCAATCAGATGAAATAATTTTTTTTTTTTTTTTTTTTTTTTTGCTTTGTAACGTTGAATAAGTTGGCAAAACTTGAATTTAGGGACCGTGTTCATCACTCAACATATGGTGACAATTTGAGTAAAAACAGTTTCAGAGATCATGTTTACCTTCTTTTAACTTTTTTTTCAACATGCACATCATGTTTCTCCACAAATATCCGTCACAGAACCAGTATGATGTAGCTATGTTGATTCCCGAGTTACCTCAAACAAGATCTTCCATGCCTGACCTTGCAAAAATACACTGATAAAAGAAAAAAAAATGTGCCTAGGTAGTCAGTGGCTGTTCCCAGATGGTTCTGCAATATGTGCAGTGAAAGACCAGCAATTCTCACATGGGATGATAAGTGAATGTAAATAATAGTGCATCTGGTAACTGAAATAAACACTGCACTTGCCAGTGAACTCATGAAGATACTCGGGAGCCCCTAAACTCAAGTTTTTCCCCAAGTGCTCTATTTTTTCCCCCAAAGTGCTCTATCCCCCCCCCCCCCCCCCATTGCTCTATTTTTTCCCCCAAAGTGCTCTATTTCTCCCCCAAAGTGCTCTATTTTCCCCCAAAGTGCTCTATTTTTTCCCCCCAAAGTGCTCTATTTCCCCCCCCCAAAGTGCTCTATTTTTCCCCATCTGAACATGCTTTACCTTTTACATGTGCTGTACACCAATTCCTTCAGCTTACATGACATAATGCTTTAAACCAATTCCTTCAGCTTAATGCTTTAAACCATTCCTTCAGCTTAATGCTTTAAACCAATTCCTTCAGCTTAATGCTTTAAATCAATTCCTTCAGCTTAATGCTTAAACCAATTCCTTCAGCTTAATGCTTTAAATCAATTCCTTCAGCTTAATGCTTTAAACCAATTCCTTCAGCTTAATGCTTTAAACCAATTCCTTCAGCTTAATGCTTTAAACCAATTCCTTCAGCTTACATAACACAATGCTTTCAACCAATTCCTTCAGCTTACATAACATAATGCTTTAAACCAATTCCTTCAGCATAATGCTTTAAACCAATTCCTTCAGCTTACATAACATAATGCTTTCAACCAATTCCTTCAGCTTACATAACATAATGCTTTAAACCAATTCCTTCAGCATAATGCTTTAAACCAATTCCTTCAGCTTACATAACACAATGCTTTCAACCAATTCCTTCAGCTTACATAACATAATGCTTTAAACCAATTCCTTCAGCATAATGCTTTAAACCAATTCCTTCAGCTTACATAACACAATGCTTTCAACCAATTCCTTCAGCTTACATAACATAATGCTTTAAACCAATTCCTTCAGCCCACATAACACAATATTTTAAATCAATTCCTTCAAGCTACAGCCAGCATATTTCAAAACTTCTGAATGTATTCTGTAGCCTTTTTTCTTTTCTTTTCCTTTACTTTTTTTTCCTCCTTCTTATTCTTTTTTTTTTCTTTTTAAATATCAATCCACATAACTGCAGAGTTTGTCACAGACAACAAGCAGGTAACAGCTGTTCTTACCAAACTGTGGAGCAGGAGGAGCAGCATTGCTGAAAGAGAATGAAAATTCGGGTTGAATTAAAACTATTGAACACTGTCATCATTTGCCATTTCTTTAACATATCTTGACCTTAGCATACTGTGCATGACAGAATTCACTTGTGGACCATTCCTTTCACACATGCGTGAGCATGCACGCACACACACACACACACACACACACACACACACACACACAGAAGCCCAGTGTGTCAGCTGATATGCATCTCTTTCGCTATGTTAAAGCTGCAATCATGTCTAATTTACCTGGGGAAAAAAAATCTCTCCGAATTTTGGTTCACACAAATGAACTAGACAATCCTACAACCTTAGCTCACAAATCCAAAATTTGGTTAATCCTTAACAAAAACTACAGTCCTACTTCAAACTCAAGGTATTCAAATGAATCTCAGTCGGATGTTTCATCTTTGGCAGATACGATCCAACATTGCTTTCAAGATCAGGAATCATGGTTCAACAGAACAAACATGTCGTACATTTGAAACCAAGTTCAGTAGCTATGCCAGCTTTGGATCACCTGACTTGAAACATGCACCACGGTACTCACTCACATGGCCATGAGAACTGAGCAGAAACGAACCAGAAAACATATTGTAAACAACAACACAAAGTGGGTGATGGAGGGGAGGGGGGGGGAAAGAAAAGAGGTGTGGGATGAGAAGGGAGCGTAGACATCCATGGCTCATCATCTGTGACAGTGCGGCAAAGTCCTTGCCAGGATCCTCAGCCTTAAGTGTAATCTAAAAGCACATTTCTACAATTGTGAAGTGTTAAACTTTTGCAAGTGCAGTAACTGGGGCATTCTGCTGATACATGTATGCAAGCATGCCGGCGAAACACTACCAAAAAAAAACATGGGGCTAATCCGAATAAACACTGGCCTCGAAAAACAATGCACATGATGTCACAGTCTTAGTGTTTTCTTTATAACATTTTTAGTTCCACATGCACCGGGTATGGCACTTTTCGATGTGATAAATTACTTCACTCTACCCCTAGTTTTTGCATGCATTTCAACAGGAGGATACCTAACACTTTGGAAATGCAAAAATAAAGTAATTCTATCACTTTTCCTTCTGAAAAGGATACTTAAGTTGGATACCGCTTTCATTTCTGGGAAGCAAATGTTATTATATATACAAAATAAACTTTTGAAGAGAAAAAAAAGAAATGCATGCCATAAATCAATTATGAATAAGTACACCATGTTTTGACCAGGCTGATTTTGAAAAGGATACAATTTTGATAAAAAATGTGATTCATGTGTAAAACTAGATTTCCTTGGCAGGCTACAACCAGTGCATGATAAGATACCAAAATGTCTTACTTGTGTAACAAAAACAAAGGAATTTATGAAAACAATTTCCTTCTTAACAGAAAAATCTGATGAAATCAAATTCCCCCACACTTACCAATGCAAACAATTCAACAGAAATAACTGACCGAAGCAAATCAAAATCTAGAATACAGCTCTGGAATACAACAGTCAATATCACATGAGCACCGTGCACTGTTCCCCACTACAAGCATGTCATGCTCTTTCAAACACTTCATTCGCTCAGAGTTTGCATCTGTAGCTTAAAAAAGTGGCATTTTTGTATGCAGAAAAATCTGCAGTTTTTCGTTCTTTTTTCCCTTCTTTTCTTCAAACTGAGTACAGGTGAATCTCTATCAAAAGCAAACATCAGGGATTGATTACTTTAACAACAAAAACTTCTACACTGTTGTTGTTATCTCACAGTTATCCACACACATGCGAACATATACCAAGGAACGGATGACAGGTTATTGAAAAGACATTCTTTCAGATGTGTTAATGGCAAGTGTTTGACTTCTCATGCTGCAACAATATTAACCTGACAGTATCAAATCATCACATGAATGGAGACCAGTGATGGCGATGCTGCGTGGAGATTCACCTGTACCTTTCACACTCCACATGAACGCTTACCACACCAACCACCTGGGTTGTTCACTACACCCCACCTGTCCAGCTGCTTCTGCAGCTTAAGAAAGGAGCGGGAATGAGCCGTCTTGTCGTCAGCATTGACCCCCGCACCTTTCTCCTCCTCTTGAATCATTTTGAATGTCTCTGAAGGATAATACTTTACAGCTCCACCATTTTGATGGAGGTTCTCCGGTGGAGGTGGTGGCGGTGGTGGTGGGGAGGGCAGAGGTGCTTCCTTCACTTGTGCATGAGGAGGTGGAGGTGGGGGCGGGAAGTTGGTGCTGGTATCACCACCACTAAAGAAACATGATACCCAAGGCATGCACATACAGACACACACACCAACCAAAAAAACAACAACAAAAAACAAACAAACCAGGAATAATGCAGTGCATGGTGCAAATTACTATAATTTGTGATGCTTAGCAATGAACAGTCAGACCTTTTTTTCAATGATTATCCTGCCAAATTTTTTTTTTCACTAGCAAACATGCAGGTCTGATTCCTAATAAATTACAAATTCTGAGTAATGGGAAACAAATTTGATTGCTTATGACCTTGCATTGACCATAAACATGTTGAACTTTTTATCATGCTCATCTGACTCTTTTCAAATATCATGTTGAAATTTTAGAGGGTTCAACACCCAGTTTCAAGGCATTTCAATGACACAGTGATGGAACTGCAAGGAATAACTGTTGAAACTCTGAAGGCTATCAGAAGATCTACGTCCTGGTCATTGGGAATAGCGAAATTCAACTATGACAATGACCACAATGATGATGACGAACTGGAAAGAACATTTTGTGACTCCTGTACGTACAGCAAAGTGAGACTTAACCAAAAAAAAGTCTTTGATGTTTCATAGAGAATGGTAATAAACATTTCTCCCTGTCCTTGCTGGTTCCACTCTGACCATGCCCCTTGCCCCCTTTCTGACACCAACATGCTCGTCTTCTTCTGGTTCACCTCACTGCAGGTGACACTCAAACAATACGAATCACTGAAAGGTCTGACTGTACACACAGTAACACTGTACACACAACAGCACTAATTTCTAATTCATCTGCAGAGTTAACTCTGTTCAAACAAAGCCCCGCAGCAAAAGCAAAACTAACCATGCCCTGAATGATTCCCCTTGTCATGCAAGCAGTGGACATTGCAATTCACTTTCCCAACTGTTGCTAAGCAAGAACTATCCGTGTTCCTTTGCTTTTGGTCCAAACTACCGCTGACAATAAACTTACTGCGTCTGAATATTTCATTCCAGAAGAAATGTATCAATGAAAACCTTATGACAAGAAGCAAACAAAAATGATACCTGGGCAAAACATAATTGTATGAAAATTTCAAAACAGCAGTGATACATGTTTAAGAAAAGTTAAAAGATGACACTGAGAGGGAAAACAGAGGAAGGTAAACAAAGAGGGAAAGAGATACTGAGCATCATTACAAATTCATCACAGTTCAATCTTTCTTTAAAATACAAGATATGGAGAGACAAAGAAAGAAGAAATAATAATCATGGGGACAAATGTTTGAGATAAAAACAGAATCACCGTGTTTCATCCTGTACACCCAAGCCATGCAGAGCAAGACAGACTGAATTCTATATGCGTTCAATTCATTCCAAGAAAGAGACACAAGGCCAATGCTGTCATCAATAATTGGGTTACATTCTAACTTACCACATTCATGCGGTCAGTGTTGGTGTGCAGTCTATTTTTCCTGTTTCACAGTGACCCCTTTTACCAGAACCCATTACGACATGCACACCACCACCTTCTGATCTGCAATGTATCTACAATTTTCACAAGTTGCTGATTTGGGTAGTTCTATTTCCCAAAGAACCACTCAAAATATTCTGTAACTCTTCAATAGTTAAGAAGTGAAATAACTTTCAATAAACATGAAACTACTGTACTACCTCCAAAGCTGTTGTGGCTGGACCACTACTTCTTACTTTATATTGCATCTGTAAAGTCTACTTATTTTTCTGTGAAAGTGCATAAACCATGGAGTGTTAAGCCAAGTGCTTTGACATGTCACATGTACCTACTGCAGTGAGAGTATAAAATGATGCATGTTGAGCTTTTTTATATTAAAAGAATAATACCAAGACACTATTTTTTAAAAAAAAGCACATCATATACATAGAAAGCATGACACTGATTACAAACTTCTTACTGGCCGTGTGATTTCTTTACTGCATTATGACAACAGGAGTCATGAGCAGCCTCTTAAACTATTACACAGGAACATGGAGACAGGGAAAACACCACCACCACCACCAACAGGATCCTAGAGAATATCTAGCCAATTTGTTTATGCAGATTCATCAACAGATGCCATCTGTCCTCAACTTGATCACACAAATAAAGACATTAATCTTTCCAATCATTTTATGCATTTCTTTTTACCCTTCTTCATTGCCAGTGAGCAAGAATTTGGACTGGCCCTCAAACTGGGTCATCACTTCGTTTTCAGAGTAGAGGCCAATGGGGGTGTTGTAGCGCTGCGACATGATGGCTTTCACCATGCCCGGCTTGCTCTGACCCACCACCTGAACGGGGCCCGCGGGAGGCTCCTCCGGTGGAGACACACTGCGCGCATGCAGGGCAGGGGGGTTGGAGGTTTTGAGGGCTTTGGGGGGCTCTGCAAAGGGTGGGTGACATCAAAGGCAAGCATGACAGGTCATCTCCATGAGTGTGGGTAGATCTGCAGTCACCTTAACGTTAAAAAGAAAACAATCTAAGGCCTGAGACTAAAGTTACACAGGACATCTCCATGAGTAGGCAATGTATTTACAGGTGCCTTCACATAAGAACATTCTGATGAGAGTTACTAGAATTACAATCACAATTTATCTGAATGTGTGCAGAGAAGTTGCCTAAACACTTAAGTCTGATCAAACTAAGATTATGAAAGAAACATGCCTTAACATCAAGACAATGCATACACATGAATGTACATAAAGTCTGTATGAATGCAGTTATAGACCTCATAACATTTTAAAAATTACATATGTAACTTACATAGGATATGTGTATGAGTGTACGACAGAGATCTCTTAACATCAAAATAATTCTCTGCGTAACTTAAATTACAGACGACATCTACATGAATGAAATTACAGATGTTATAACTTTAAGAAAAAAACACTAAATACAAAGTAAACTCACATAAGGTGCCTTTACAAGTGCCTTAACCAATATGTAAAAAAAAAAACAAATACTAATATGTTCCCTCATACTGCAACATTTTGCACGGGTGGGGGAAGGAGGAGGGGGTGGCAAAGCCAGGTGTAGTCCTTGAAAAGTTTGCAAACTAGTAAAGGGGCGAGGGAAGCAGTCCTTAAAACATTATTGGAAAGTGCCAAAAATCTGGCATGGCATTGGCCCATTTACCCTATAACAGTATAAGGCAAACATCAGTTAGCCCTTCATTTTTAGCAAATAATGACAAGCTGTTTTTTTGTTGTTTTTTTTTCTGGAAAATTCCTGGAACTGCACTTCTTTGGGGTGGGGTGGGATGGGGGTGGGGCTGTCCCAGTGTATTTGACATTTTTTTCAGGTGAAATTCTTTTGGGAAGAGAGTATGTTTTTAAAGGTAGAATACCATCAAACCACATTTGATTTTAAGCAATGTTAAACAGGGAGTCTAGTTCAATGTTGTTGTTTTTCAGAACGCTATGTAGTTGGACGACAATAGTGGTCAACTGTGGAGCTGATGGTGTAAGTTTCAATCACTTGTATGGGATCCCAATTTGTGTGTGTTGAAAACTCTCCCTGTCCACTTAGCAGTAAATGGCAGACCTGTTGACCCTACAGCTGCTATTGGTGTGTTTCTCCATTAAAATCAGTGTATTTTCCTAGCAATGTGTTCACTCTTCTTCCAAATTTTCTAATTTTTGCAAAAGCAGTGGGGTCCCTGCTATTGCTCCATCATCCAGATGCTAGTTTGCCATTTTGCGCGAATAGTCACTCTTTGGTTGTAGCGCTCAAATACAATGGTTATACACCGCAAGTGCAACTACCACTCAAGATTTTTATCTCCAGATTTTTTTTTAAAAATGTATTTCTTACGGTTTGTCTGTATTCATCCTATTTTTGCCAAACGTGTACAAATTACGGCGAAATTGTATGGGTGGACAGGTCTGAAATGGGTACCTGACTAAGTTCAGGGAAGCTTAAGGTGACAGCAGAACAGGGATGGACTCAATCTGCCATGATACTGTGCCCCAGACACGGCGTATCTCTTAACAGTTCACTACACGCTATGGCCAATGTTCTATGGAACTTTAACCTTTTTGACTTGACCTGAAGTGCATACTTCTAGAGACTATCATGACAGGATATCTACATAAATGTACATAACTGAACATAATTCATGACCAAAAAACAGATTCTCATGTGTGTAGCTCAGATTATGATGGACATACACAAGAACAGGACATCCACAAAAATGAGTCAAAGTACAGTAATTGTTTTAAAAATTTTGAATAACGAAAATTCGAATCTGCGAAAAGACCTTGAAATACATAGTTTTATATTCCTTCTTTAAATTCAAATACACATCTTAAATGAAGATGGAAATGATACCAGATTTTAATGATAAAAATAAGAACCAATATGATTCTGGTGTGAATTCTTTAAATTGAAGCAGACAGGTAAAATGAAGATGAGAACAATATTTCAATCTAAAAAATAAAAATCATAATCATAACAACCCTGATTGTTGGATTCAGGTTTGGAAGGTCCATTTCTGACTGTCAAGAGATTTCATCTCCTATCAGTAACACTGCTAAACAGCACTTTCCCCAAACCCCTGTAGACATTTTAAATCTGATTTCTCATCAGTACTGTTCCCAAATGCATATTTTCTCCACAACCATAGCCTCACTCTACCAGATACAGAATCATCTTCTTTTTCCTGTTCCTTCACTATCCTGAAGGTCTAAGGAGGTCTTACCCTTTCCGCTATCCATGAGATCTTGGAGATACTTAAAAGTGCGAGACTGATGCTGAGACGTCTTGGCTGGCTCCTCACTCTCAGAGTACTTCTCAGCAGCCGATCGCAAGTAAGTGGGCTCACTCTGCTGAGCAGGAGGAGGAGGAGGAGGAGGGGCCGAGGAGGAGGGTGGGGAGGCTGGAATGGCACTGACGACACTGGAGGAGGACGATGCATCACTACTGCCACTGTTGGGAAGGGGGCAAGACAGGCACGTGATGCACACCACACACAACACACGTAGGGGTTGAAGGATGTGGAACACGCATGCTCAAACTCCACACACACACACACAAACGCACACTGCTGAAGGCATCTTTTCGCTGCGGCCCCAACGACCATCAAAATTTCAGACTCTATCATGATGAGGTGATGATGAATACACTAAAACTCGTCCTTTGTGAAAGAAACTACAGCTCTGGGAAGCTGTCCCTGTTGTTCACAACATTTCAATATAAACTGATGATGATAAGAAATATGTATATAATATTACTGATGGCAGCTGCAAATTTGGTTTCCACTGCAGAAAAAGGTGTGAGGAAATTAAACATACACACTGGATCAGTGAATTTACAGAGAAACTGTAATACAATTTCCAGAGAACATAAACAGTGAATACAAAATTAAGTACACAATAACAACATGTACATTATTAAAATGGATTTAGAGTAATAAAATGGGTGAAGAAATGATTACATGTGTACTCTCTTCAAAATGAATTAAAAAAAAAAAGAAGAAGAAGATATGGTATTATTAGATATTTTGTACAATGTTGCTGCCACCACCAATTACTGGCAGAGAGACATGTACAGACCTTTTCATCAATACTTTTCATATCAGCCATTCTCTCATACATAAATGCATAAGTGTGTGAGCACGCAAACGCACATGCACACACACACGCACACACTCTTCTTTTGTGAAATCACATGAATACATATATCACAGACAGCAAGCGAGAGAGAGAGAGAGGGGGGGGGGGGGGGGGGGGGGTGGAGGGGGGGAGAGAACAATACATTAGATCATCTGTATGAACTTATAAAGACTTGGAAAGTGAAAGCCAGGAATTCACGGCCCTGTTCAAAGACTCATGGCTCAGCATGCATTTCCATGCCCAGTTCACATTTCCACAACTTCAGACCAATGCAACAGTTTTCATCAAAGGTTTGTTTTTGAAAAAGGTATATTTACATGTATCTATATATTGTACATGTGTATATATATATATATATATATATATATATATATATGTATGTGTGTGTGTGTGTGTGTGTGTGTGTGTGTGTGTGTGTACATACATATATAGAACAATAAATCAATTTATTCAAAACTCATCTACAAAAAGAAAACATTACACTTACGGATTTTTTTTTAAAGATATAAAACACATACTTTAAAAATCAAAATTAATTCTAAAAATCAAAATTAACCATCAAAACTAACTTAATTCATAAGAGTGGTTATGCTTCTTAATAAAGACCATCAAAAACAGCACAGCTGACCTGAATTTAATATGATAAAATTTGATCTTCAAACTGACAAATCTCTGATAACATTTATCACCACCCTCCCTGTCCCAACCAAACGTAAACAACAACAACAATAGAAACCTTTGATGAAAGTGCAGTGCCAACATAAATTTTTCAACAAAAAAAAAAAAAAAAAAAAAATTCAAAAGTTAAACAACTTCACTGCCACAAAACCGAAAGGCTGGAACATTGCACACCTCACACAAAATAAAAAGCATGGTTTAAAAAAAAAAAGAAAAAAACAACTAAAACTGAGAAAATGAAAAAAAAGGTCATAAAGCTTTCCTCAAACAAACACCATCTCGGTCACACCATGCAGAAACAAGCGATGCTACGCACCCAGGAGAAAGAGACATGTTCTGTGTTCGCTGAGACAATCCGTCATCGTAAGCCGCTGGCTTGAAGGGGGCCGGGGTTGGCTGCTGACTGCCGAACGGCTTGGGAGCGGCGTTAAAGCTCTGTGAATCATCAAACCAAACAGGGTTGACTGTATGACTCCCACTACTGGACACACAGACACGCGCACACGCACATGCATGCACACACACACACACACATACATACAGAGATGTACAGAGCTTCACCTGAGCATGACAAACATATCACCTACGTACACACATGCACTGCATCTGCAAGTCAACCAAAATTTTTATTTCCTCCCCCAAAACACACACACACACATATCCACACACAAGTTCTCCCATGTAAGCACAGTGTGCACGCATGCATATGTAACACACACACACGCGCACACACACACACACACACACACACACAGAGCCTTCAAAGTCTAATTATCATCATGTCCTTATATCCTATGAAGTCTTTCCCCTGCGACATGGAATCTAAACTAGATTTAAACAACAGAGCAAACAGACGAAGGTTTAGACACAAAATATACAATGCAACGGACGGGGGCTGTGTGTGTGTGTGTGTGTGTGTGTGTGTGTGTGTGTGTGTGTGTGTCGCGTTTGTGTTTGTGTGTGTTTATGTATATGTGTGTGTGTGTGTGTGTGTGTGTGTGTGTGTGTGTGTTTTGTGTGTGTGTGTGTGTGTGTGTGTGTGTGTGTGTGTGTGTGTGTGTGTTGTGTGTGTGTGGTGTGGTGTGTGTGTGTGTGTGTGTGTGTGTGTGTGTGTGTGTGTGTGTGTGTGTGTGTGTGTGTGTGTGTGTGAGTGCATGTGTGTGTGTGTTCATGTGCATGTGGTGTGTGCATGTTCATGTGTATAAAGTATGTATGCATGCACACACACACACACACGTGTGTGTGTGTGTGTGTGTGTGTGTGTGTGTGTGGTGCATGCTGTGTGTGTGTGTGTGTGTGTGTGTGTGTGTGTGTGTGTGTGTGTGTGTGTGTGTGTATGGTTGTTTATGTGTGTGTGTGTGTGTGTGTGTGTGTGTGTGTGTGTGTGTGTGTGTGTGTGTGTGTGTATGCACATTTGTCCATGTGCATGTGTATGTGTACACGTTTGTGTGAGTGCATGTGTGTGTGTGTGTCCATGTGCATGTGGTGTGCGCATGTTCAACATGTATATAACTATGTATGCATGCACACGTGTGTGTGTTGTGTGTGTGTGTGTGTGTGTGTGTGTGTGTGTGTGTGTGGTGTGTGTGTACACATGCTCATGCATGTGTGTGTGCATGTGTATGTTTGTGTGTGCACATCTACATATGAGCATATGTGTGAGTGCATGCTTTTGCCTATAAATGCATACCCTCATATGTGCGCACGTCAGTGTGTGTGTGTGTGTGTGTGTGTGTGTGTGTGTGTGTGTGTGTGTGTCTGTGTGTGTCTGTGTGTGTTTGCAAGCGCGCACTCACATGGTTTTTATGTTTGCATTCATATATGTGCATATACATTTGCGCAAGCTTGTACATATCCAAGTATGCGCATGCGTGTGTGTGTGTGTGTGTGTGTGTGTGTGTGTGTGCGTGTGTGAGTGTGTGTGTGTGTGTGTGGTGTATGTGTGTATGTGTGTGTGTGTGTGTGTGTGTGTGTGTGTGTGTGTGTGTGTGAATGAGCACTTGAAAAATAGTGTCTTTGGTAAATGTGGCATGACATAAAATGGTATGATGTTATACGTGCATTCATAACTCCACAGCTCCCATCATGCAGTGCAGTGGACAGCCTTTTTCCCCTTATAATCATTTATTAAACAACAATTTTAAACTGTCTATGCATTTAAACCAAAGATAAAGAAAGGTAAGTAATGACAATATCACAGTGTATAGTTAACTGAAGGGGCGGCATAAAAACTGAGCCTACTTCATACAGAAGACTAAAACTAAGCAGCCAATGGCTGCTTTACCAAATGACTACTGACTACAAGTACTAGTAATAAGAGTTAAGACACCACAAAATCTACTTAAAAACATATGCGCAAATACACGTACATGTACACACACACACACACACACACACACACACACACAAAGAGACTTGAAGTGAACACATTCACATAAAATCAAGCCCAGTGTAAAAGCTTAAAAAAACAAAACCAAGCAGACAGACAGATAGCGTTTTTTCTTTTTTTTTCATGTTCTTGTTCATCTATACTATACTACCTTTACGGTTCTAAATGACAGTTTGAGGGGGAAAAAGTAAAAGATAACACAAAACTGATTTTACACTAAGGTATCTGATTGTTATTTCAATGCAAATATTTCACTGTAGTTTGCCATTTTCAACGCAGATCATAACTGCAATCCAACATTATCAAAAGCAATAGTCTCAAAAGAATCACTTTCAAACAGTTCATGGGTATATATCAGGAGCACATGCAAACATGCACGCATGCATATGTATATGTACACACACACACACACACACACACACACACACACACACACACACACTTTGATTATTCAAATAATCTGAAAGAATAATTGTGTACTTTTTTAACTGATGAAATGCATGCATTGCAAAGAACCTTTTCAGACAAGGTACACAATCTGTACTTCTTTTCTGCACACTTTCACACTGTACCCTGAGATGGCTGAAAAGTGGGCGAGCATTCCACTCATTTTCTCCCCCAGTCAGAGGCCATTACTACTTACAGTGCTTAGAAACAAAAATACAGTACATAATAAGAAAAGATTTATGCGCCAAGCTCTACCCCTTAAAGACAATATTCGTTACGCTTGTATTAATGGATTTCAAATGGAAAGAAAACGATCTGAGAATAGGTTGTTGAAACTCGCTTTGTTCTGTTATTCATATATGCTGGGGTACATGTTTTGACCAATTCTGTACCCCCCCCCCCCCCCCCCCCTCCAAGTAACTGATATTTATCAATAAGGCTAACTACTAATTTTTAAAAGCTTAGATTAAGGACTCTACTGACGGCTGGCGATATTTATTTCAAGATGCATAATTGTAGGTTTCTCATCATATAGAAATCATCTATCAGCTTCAGCTCTGAGAGTCTCAGATCTGTGATAAGACTCCTTTTATTTCATTGTGGTCTGGTTTTCTGTCTGCATATCTATTTAAACTTCTGAATGACTGTACGTTACCACACTGCCTATGTATCAAGACATAACAAAGAAGAATACAAATAAGATTATAAGATCAACCATGCAAGTAATATTTTGTTTGCTTATTTTTCTATCGAGTCACCCATTTATAGGGCTATTTATAACTGAACAACAAAGCCATTACAACAGCGAAGAACTAAAATGATAGAAAGAACCACAGACATTTCATCACTAACACCTTTACAGACAGAAAATGATGAAGAGGTGGGCGGAAAACTGGAAGAGATGGGTGTTCTTGAAACAGGAGTGACAAAACATAAATCATCTTTACAAGTTACAAGCATATACAGCAGTGATAACACCAAGACATACTACTTTGTTTCTTTTTTTTTTCAAGCCAAGAACAAGCCAAACACAGGGATGCTTCATCTTTTTAAATTCACTCTTATCCCTCCCCCCCCCCCCCCCATCCACACCTTCCCCCTTCCTTTCCCAGCTCTCAACCATCCCCACCAACTTTTTTTTTCCAAATCACTTTTCACAGGGAAGAGCCATACCTCAAGTTTCTCACATTCCAAAAAGGCAAGAGATGAGATTAGCAGCAAGTATACAGGGTGCCAGATTAACAGATCACAGGGTGCCCGGCTATTTTCGGCTACCGCCCCCTCCCCCAACTCTCCCTCCCAGTTCCACATTTAGTTTATGCTATGCAGGGAAACAAACCTGATGGCTTTCAGTGGCCTCACACCGCTATTGAACCCCTCTTACAACACAGCAGCCCTGGGACCCCTCTTTTCTCACCCTGACAGTGGACTTCTCCTCTGAAACTATTATGTTCTATGACATTCCACCTCCACCTCAGTGATCTCTCACTGGTGGACTCTTGTGTAAAAATGACTGACTTGTTGATTCATTCATTCATCCATCGCAGATTTCTTTACTCATTTCCCTTTATTTACTTTTGCAGTTTATATGGTCTTTCTCGTGGTGAGAACCAATTTCAAAACCAATGCTTGTTCTCTGAGATACGGGCTTTGGAAAATGTTACCTCTCTCTGATGTGCCATGTTGAAGAAAACCAAGGAAAACCTGAATCACAATTTCAGCTTTGAACTGTTGGGTTGGCATTTCAGACTCCTATTTTCACAAAGAAAAGTCAAATGAGAATAAGGCACTTGGAGAAAGTAGCATGTACAGGAATGCGAGGAAGATTCCAGGTACCAACTGTCACTAGAATCCCCAGCTTGACCTTCGCCATCCACTCGAAGAGCTGTACACATCTTCTGATGACTAATGTCGTAAAGATTCTTTTTCTGATTGAAGGTGGTTATGTAGTCGTCATCTTAGGACTAATCCTTCAGCAACTCAACCTTTGAAAAACAAATAACCTGTATAAAATAATTATAATGCTGTAATTTGTTCTTTTTTCCTTTCTGAATTGCATTTCTTTTTGAGAGAGAGAGAGAGAGAGAGAGAGAGAGAGAGAGAGAGAGAGAGAGAGAGGATCCGAGAGAGAGAGAGGATCAGAGAGAGACAGTCTGCAGAAAGCAAAAATGTACAAGGAATAATTATACATGATAAGACAGATCCACGACTGGCACAATTCACTCTGACCCTATTCAATGCTACCCTTGCCTTGTATTAGCTGGTCTCTGTGCACGGATATGAATTTCACTTATGAACATAACATGGTGTTTGATTTCTGTAATCTGCTCCGATTTCAACAACTTTATGTCCTGGTATGATCTGATTTCTCTTTCTTTCGATTTGATCTTGTTGTTAGTTTCACAATTTGATTTCATTTTCATTTTCACATGGACAGAACCAATTTACTGACTGATGACTACACGGACTGAACTGACAGTTTCACAATTAGCTCTCAGCTGTTATCAAAACACAGCTTTGGAATCCCCAGTGTTCTCCTCCCTCTCCCCCCTCCCCTTCCTCCTCTTTTCTTTTCCTTTTTTTCACCTGAGTAAAGCTTATCAGTATAGAGTAAAACAGTTGCTTTTTTTTTCATCAAATACCACATGCACATGTATACACAATAACACACACACACACACACACACACACACCCCACACACACACACACACAAACTGGGGAACATACTGTGCACCGTTAACCTCCATTATAATCTTCAGCACAGGAAAAAAAAGGTTAATGATTACAAACAGATTATGTTGAATTCTCATGCTACACGATTTGACCCCTTTCAAGCAAAGACCAAGGGGAAAAAAAGTGATAAGATATGACTTTCTTCACAGCAAGAAACAAAACCATCTTTCTCTGTACAAACAAGACAGCCAGGGAGATGGAAAAGCAATTCCCACACAACCCACTGGCACTGAGAGCAAGCAAGCAGACTGTGAAGACTAAAAAGAAAGAACCAAAACCTTGTGGCTAAGAGAACTCTGAAAAACAAGAAAAGCCAGTACAACCACATCAATACAGTTGCATGTTTCCTCCTCCCTGCGTTCATTTCACAGTGAACAAAAGATCATGACACATAAAATTCTAACCCATAAAAACACCCATAGACCAAAACACAGTCAAGAACACCACGAGCTTTCACACCATACATACTAATTACCACTTCCCAGAAAGAAAAAAAATAATGCACTGATTTTCAGTCTCCTGCGAAAAGAACAATTCTACTCTTTAAAACGATTTTCAGGACAACTGATAATCAGAAATTCCTGCAGCGAAAATCAGAAATTTGTACAGGAATGAAGGTCAACAGGAAACACAAGTGCAGGAACTGTTTCATCAGAGGTGAGATTTCACAGAGACTCTGTGTGCGTGTGCGTGTGCGTGTGTGTGTGTGTGTGTGTGTGGTGTGTGGTGTGTGTGCGCGCGTGCGTGCCTGCGAGTGCATGCAAGATTGACTGTGGGTGCATGTACATGAGTGTATATGTGTGTGTGTTCGTGTGCATGTACGCATGAATGCATAAGTGCATGTTCATGTATGTGCATGTGTGAACATGCCTCTAAATGCATCTGAGAATGCTTTCAGTTGTCCAGTAGTAAAATGGCCCTCCAGCAAGTCAGACAAAGTGGGGGGCCAAAGGCAGTGACTGGGCATGGGAGAGAGAGAATAAAAAGAAAACAGGGAGCTGAGAGGAGAGAGAGAGAGAGAGAGAGAGAAGAGAGAGAGAGAGAGAGAGAAGCTTCCAACTCACCAAAACACCATGACTCACACCCCAGACAGTTTCAAACTTTAACTGCGCTCCACTCCACCCCTTCCCTTTCACCCCTACCCCTTTCACAAGGTTAGGGGGTGCTCCCTTTGTGGCTCATACAATACAGTCACTGTGTGGTCCTCGCCTGTTGCAAGACTGAGACTGTAATTAAACAAGTCTGGTTTCCACATCTCTGCCCCAGCACCAGCTCCTGTTTAAAGTTTGCTTCAACTGTGTTCGCCCCCCACCACTTTTGCATCAATGCCATGACCACTTAACCCTTTACAAGCATCACCAGATGAACTGAGTTTTGAAAGAAACCCTTAACTCAGACCAAGGATAATCCTACAAGATACGTGTTAACAATAAAAGAGTTTCAAGCTTTGAAAGAAACCCTTGATTTGGATTAGGATATCCCTCAAAAAAGATATGTTATCATAAAGTTCTATGCCCTGAAACAAACCCTAGATTCAGATTTGTACAACTTTCAGAAAGGATGTGTTATCACAAAGAGTTTTAAAACAAATTATGCTTATTTATTTGTGATGCATTTATTATCCACTTACTGGCATTTCCCCCATACTGTTCATTCTGGCTCCCAAAAACACAGCCCTTCCCATCACAGTCGCAGCACCATCAGTGGACACAGAGCCACCAACACTATGCTGCTAAAGGACCACCCACCGAGGAGAAACTGCCATGGTACCGAGTCCTTTAGTGCTGTTC
The DNA here is from genome assembly GCA_033310375.1 of Conus canariensis. Taxonomy (NCBI): domain Eukaryota; kingdom Metazoa; phylum Mollusca; class Gastropoda; order Neogastropoda; family Conidae; genus Conus; species Conus canariensis. The sequence goes on along the minus strand of CM065714.1, from coordinate 72,176,439 downwards.
AGTGGTGCCTGTGTTGATGTGTGACACACAAGCTATGCCCCTAGGCCCACTGATGACAATTATAGCTTATCATGGTTGAGCGTCTCCTATGACCACAACTCTCCAACAACAGTCTCCATAACTTTGCCAGCACTGAAGGCTCCAACAGGAGGTCGTCACAGGCACTGAAGAAGGGTGGAGGGGGGGGGGGGGTGGCAGAACTTTTGACCATACACATCAGTGTCCGTACCAAACAGAGCACTGAACCTCTTACTGCGATAATCACTTTGAAATTTGGCAAGTAAACATGTTGTCATCCCAACATGAACACCTACAGGTTATGCTCTGGATACATGAGATAACGTTTCTTGCCCACTGAGTCTGCATTTCTCATATACCGTTACAACAAGTTTCAAGCGTACTCAAGAACACTGTCTTTCGTAAAATTTGAAGCTATGATTTCTTCTATTATACTGCTACATGCTAGAACACAAGTACACCGCCGTGCGAAGTGGTTACGCGCGGACTCCCGTGAGTCTGGTTCGATCCAGATCATGGGTTTCTGCCAGACCTACCAGATTTGATCGGACCTTGGAAGAGGGACCCCAGTCGTTTCATCACTTAAGATGCTTCTGAAGTTTGCTCAAATTTCCTGACACATCAGTGCTGTATCTACGGCGTACGGATAATAGAAAGAAGGTAGAGTAAGCCTGTATGTATCTCAACGAATGAATCGTAGCATCATCTTACTCCATTCTCATCGAAGCATTAAAAAAAGTCAATCTGTGCCTTATCCTGCCTCATGGACCTCAATTGAGTCCTCTCACTCTGTGCTGGTTTGTTCGTCGGGGTCACGTATCGGCGAGTCATGGGGGCTGTTGGACGACGTGGTGGCGCCCTCGAGGAGAGCTCACTCAGCCGGTCGACTAAGATTATTCGTATAGGGCTTAGTAGTGGCCTGCGTATGTAGTCAACAGCACATGAACACACGATGACTCGCCAGTGCAGTTTCCTCGGGTTGCCTCTTGACACTGACATGACTGCCTGTGGATTCCTTGCGGTGGCAGGCGTACGGTGAGTGTGGACGGGTGTCGATGAGCGCTGTGCACTGCCTCTGAGGCGCAAGGTGACAGCAAAAAAAAAAAAAAAAAAAACACAGGCTACATCAAAATGTTGTTATACTCTGCATAGTTATGTGGGGACTGTCTTTAGCCGTGACAAGCTCCTAGCATAACATTATCGGTCTCCAAAATCCCTGAAGTCGGAGTGTGGCTGCCCACATGGCAGGGTAATCAAAAACAGTCACACACGTAATGTTCTCATCACCAGCTGATGCATTTGTACCATAGTGTTCAAGTTCTTCGGCTGTCTGGATGATCCCTGGAGTCTTTTAGCCAGGGTACGACAACAACAACAACTGCTTACATGAATTATAGATCATACTTAGCTGTGCTTCGATATGTCCCAGATTTTTTTTCTCTCTCTCTTTTTCTTTTTTCAACAAGGTGCAAACACACTTCAGGTTTTAAGGTAGGATGTATAATACTTCCACAGATTTTGAGGAAGTGGAACACTGATGAATTACAGTTTCAGCTGTACAGACAGATTGTTGAGTTGTTTATGCTTTTAATGAATCTTACACACCATTGAAGGGATGAAAAGAATTTTTTTTTTAAAAAGAAGAAAAAAAATCTGAACTAAACAAAGCTCCTCCACACCACACTATGACCACCAACCCAAGTCTTCCTCCCACACACAATGCACCACTGTCTTTTGTGTTTCTTAAGAAACATATCAAAGGTAATATTTTTCAAAACAATTCAAATTCAGAAAGAAACCAAAAGAAATGAAATGAAATTTGAAGTATCACCATGATTCAAGTGTTGGCAAGTGTGGCCCTTACCTGGGGAGGGTTGTAGCCTCCGGCATTTTGCAATGTTCCGGCGTTGAAAGATGGTTTGGAGAAGGTCTCATAGCTTCCTTCCCCTGCTCTCTGTGGGGCTCCTCCTCTGCACACCACAGCCAACAATTCACAATGATCTCCCCTCCCACAAAACAGATTGAAACGTGTTTTTTTTTCCACTGACTTTGTTTACATAACTGTAGAAATTCATCCAAGTAACAATAAATATATAACAAAGTACATGCCAGCAATACATGACTTTCCACCAGTTGAAGATTCAAGCTTTTTTCACCTCTGAATACTTTGTATATATAGTGATGTTTTCACCAGTTTCAGCACAGTAAACCTCTATCTGAGGTACATACAACAAGACATCAGGAACAATCGACACACACCCTGCCAGACAAAAAGAACCTCTCTATGCAGTTACTGAACAACACCACAAGCTTCCCCACAGGAGCATGTATCTCGCCATGACTCAATGTCCAAGACTATTCCTTGGGCCGCTGCCCAACATCCTGAAGAGTCCAAAACAGATGGCATTACGGAACAGACTGGTTACTGTGCCTCTATCTTGTTGTGCATGACTGCAGGCAGACAGAAGGGGGTGGAAGCCCTTAACAACCCAACTGTCTGTCTTGACATTCCCAAGACCTACTGGTCAGAGACTATATCATTATCAACAGACATTGTAAGTCACATCAACCACCTGTTTTCAGAGTCACAACTGACTGAAAGCAGATCAACAATGCGGATCAACAAATCAACAGTAATAAATCAATCTGAAAACATGCTAGCAAACTATTACACTGATTTTCAAAACAACAGCACTGGATTCAATAACAACAACACAACAACAACAACCACACACCCCATAAATATACAGAAAGAGCAGAAACAAACTCAAGGCAATCACTTCATTCTTAAATGCCTGGGAGTGAACAAAGTGAGAGAAGGAGATGGGAGAGAAAGAAAAGATCGGGAATGAGAGACAGACAGAAAAAGAGAAGGAAGGAGAGAGGGGACAAGGGACAGAGGGGGGGAAATGGGGAGAAAGCAAGCACATGATTTACATCATCTGAATAGTCTGAGTGGATTCTTGCAGATTCTTGCGAAGACTGAGGAAATCAATAGGAAGCATTAACATAAAATCTCCCTCCTCTCTCTCTCTCTCTCTCTCTCACACACACACACACACACAAACTCACACACCACACACACACACACACACACACACACACACACACACACACATCAGCAAACATCTCAATGACTATCAATCCACTAAGGCAAAGAGGTATGCATTCTGACAGACAGGATTCACACCACAAAATGAACACCTAGAACGCTTATATACACCGAAGTGCTTTTTTAAATTTTTTTTTTTTTTTTTAATTCTTTTCTTCTGATCTTTCCTTCTGTGTTTCTCCCCAAATGTACATGCACCATTTTTTCTCAAAGACTGCAATTTCACGATTTACACAACTGTAACATCTTCACTCACATGTAAGAATGTAAGGCTTGTTTTTCATCTCACTGATCACATAATTTTACAACTAACAGATCTTCCCTCCACAAGACTAACGATTACGAGCTGCCTTAGGATCTGAAGGAAATCTGTGTTTCTACATGGCTGTAATGATTCAAAATGAACAAATAAACAAGCATAAAAAAAATCAACCGAATGAAATGTTAACATCAAACAAAAACAACAACCAAAAAAAATTTCTTTTTTTTGCACCTACCACGTAATTTTCATAGCATGTGCAACCCAAGATAGTTTTTTTTTTGTTCATATTACTCACAAAAAGTAACAAAGGTACATCCTCAACACAGTCATACTCAGTATCATGCAACACACAATCATCAACGGGAGTTGAGGCAGAGGTCACCATGCATTCCATGCAATTCCGAGGAACGACACAAAACCTGCGACAGCTAATAAACTTTCTGGAGCTACTAGGTAATCATGACAAGCATCTTGCCAGCATACAGGTGCTGCCCTTCCCTGACAAGCTTTTCACAATGGTCGCAGGGCCAGGAGACAAGCCACACAGGACTGGAACAAAAAGATTCTGGTCCTGCTCCCCTAGCCACCTGTGTCCTTGTTATCCCCGGTCACACCCTCAATGGCTGGCCTTTCTGTGGTAGATAACCAGTACTATAGTTACAGACAGCACACACTAAGTATGTGACTCACTGGACCGATTCAAAAGGTCTGAACGACGAGATGTGCCTTTTGCTTCCCTTTTTGCTTGAATTCTAGCCCCCCCTCCCCCCCCCCTCTCTCTCTCTCTCTCTCCCCCCTACCTGTCTGTATGTATATATATATATATATATATATATATATATATATCTAGGGTATGTTGTTGTTGCTGTTGTTTTTAATAAACACGGTCTTTCACTAGATCATCATTCATTTTTTTAAGTGCTTCAAACTTCTACTGTCACTGACTTTAACATAACTAGAAATACATAAACAGAAAATGAAATGGGAAGAAGATTTGACACTTTGTGAACTTTTCCTGTGTATAAATCACTTTACCAGACAAAAGTACCATATAAAATGCAGGATGTTTCCATCCTTTCTGGACAAAACAGGCAAAAGATTTTTTTTTTTTTTAATTTCAATCAATATCAAATCAACTGATGAATAAGTGGCATATGAGAGAGGGATTAGGAAAAGAGAAAGAAAGAAAAATACCAACAGGCACGGTTGGGGATGAAAAAGTTCACTTACAGTAACTTTATTTGGCCATTAAACATTAAAGTTTAATGCCCACACCTCAAAAAAAGGTGATCTGGAAGACGGGCATAGCTGACGTAGGGAACCTACATTCCACTCCAATGATACTACCTGAATGACAAGACAATAAGATGAAAACAAAAAAACTGCCAATTTTTAGGCTGGACACCTACAGAGTCTCGCAATGTCTAACTATGAACTCAACGCTCTACTACAGGGCCCACCCTTATATGGTAAAGCTATGTTCTCTGTTTCCTTTCAGCTGAGCCTTTCAAAGGCAGATGGACAAAGGGATCAGGAGCCGATGAGCTGTCACCGTCCGGTGTGTCCAGTGTGTCTGGTTTCCAGTTTGCCCGGCTCCCACACTGCCTTACTGCCTCCAGTCAACCCTCTGTCATGTTTGGTCTGTGTGTCATTGTCTCTGTGTCAACCCCTGGCTCTTTACCATAGGAAACCCTCAGCTCATGACTCATTTCACAGGTGCCCAAACACCAGACTGACATCCGATACAAGTGGCCAGCCGTGCAATTGAAAGCTCTCCAAGGACTTGGGAGGGGGGGAGGGGGGAGGAGGGGGGGAGTGGGTGGATTTGTCTGCTTGACTCCCGGAGAATCAAGATGTTGTTCTGGGTTTGAGAGATGAGCAACATTGCAGCCGATGGCCACCTCTCTCTAAAGAGTAGCAATAGTGGTCTGCAAAGGCTCTAAAAAAAAAAAAAGCCAGTCGTTTAAGCCTTAGGACCTGTCTCCAACGGCAATTGTGTCAGAGAAAATAGTCATTTGAATATTCCCCCATCCCCACCCCCATTCCACCCCAAGTGGTGATCCTGAGCCTGTCTCAAATTTACAAAACTGAAAGTGGAAGAGGTTGAAAGTGAAAAAACTTGAAGGTCAAAAATGATTTAAGCATTCAAACAAAATAAACAAAAATGACGTAATCATCCCTGGGGAAAAAAGAAAGAGCATGGATCTCTCTTAATGCAGGCATACTTGAATGAGAAACTGACTTAGACTGGGAAACCAGACTAGACTTCCCACTTATGCAACAAAATATCTATAAAACGATCAGAGAGAGACAGAGAGACAGAGAGAGCTAGGGCTGAACCGGATTTAAAAATTCTTCACGCACAAGTCTCCGATCCTTACCAAACACGCACAAGTCTCCGATCCTTACCAAACACGCTGAACATGCATTAGCCCTTTAACACTCAATGGGGTTACTACACACAAACACACAAATTCACTAACAACCTGAACAAGTCTGTTTTAACTCGTAAACTAACACAGAATCTGCAAAACAAACACGAAATTGGCAAAACAAACAAAACACGCCGCTTCCCGGTTCTCGTCAGCACCAAGAAAACTTCACCGCACTGAGATGGGGACTGGATTATTAAGCAGACTTCGGGAAGCACGCGCGGTGCACTTGAATGTGTGGCTGGATGCAATGGACCGCAATATAAACGGATAATAAGGGTGCATGCACAGATGAGCGAGTGGAGTGGGGAAGGGTGGCAAAAGGGCGGGGGGGGGGGGGGGGGGGGGGGGGGATGCAAACGCTGTACGGGGAGGAAGCAGGAGCTGGGAGCTTTGAGGGGAAGGGGGGAGGGGGAGCACGGAGGGGAATGACAGGATGGGGGTGGAAAGGGCGGACACATCTATCGCGAGCCGCGGATCGTACGTGGAGAGGTCATGTCTAGGTCATCACTGGCTCTAAGGTCATACGGGTCATGAATCGCGAGGAGGCTTGATCACTGATCGCATGCTTCAGGTCTGGTTAGGTGAGAATGTGTGTGTGTGTGTGTTGTGTGTGTGTGTGTGTGTGTGTGTGTGTTGTTGCGCGCGCGCACGCGCGCGCGATTCGTTGCAATGCATATACGCACAACAGAGAAGAGAAGCAGGAGCAGGGGGGGGGGGGGGGGGGGGAGGAGAGAGAGAGAGAGAGAGAGAGAGAGAGAGCGAGAGAGAGAAAAGATAACATGGGTTATTGGTTACACACACACACACGAGCGACATAAAAAATGATGTACTGGTGTTGCGTTTTGCCTGATGATAAGGCACCAAACGGACGAGCTATACTGGTGTATGTGCATCACGCTTTCCAGCTGACTTTGCAACATGCACTCAAGCATCTTTCAGGAACATGGGGAAAAAAAAAAAAAAACATCTCTCTACTTCAACATGCAAAAACATACACTAAAACGAATGACGAATTAATACACACATTTGTACTGACAACGGAATAAAACAAAACAAAACAAAACGTGATGTTTCTGAAATGAAGCGGTGAGCAAAGGGAGCCAGCCACACCACACACACCCATGCGTTTACTCAAACACCCCGAGTTGAACAGTCAGCGAACTAACTCGCCAACATGAAGACACAGCTAAAGGCCGCCTCACACACAGCAATAATTATATCACACCACAGCAACAAAACACCATCCTGCTCGTTGTTAATAAGCTGGTCATCATGACAACACCTGCTACCATCAACCATCGGGTATATAACCAGGAATAGCACTCGTAGCCTTGTTTTTCACAACGGTGTTAGAGCTGCCGCACAAAATCACTCACACTAATCCGTCTGCTTTTTTTTTTTTTTTTTTTTTTAGTTTTTGTTTTAATCTAAACGCATGCGTTTTCCAGACACTTTCTACAGATGCATGAACAGACCAATGTTTAGTCACAGCTTAGCCCTGCTTGCAGTCGGCATGCAAGCATTACTTACCCATTTTGGTTGACAAGCCGCTTCTCTCTAAGTCTAAAAATGAAACCGAATAAACATGACATCACACACAGACCCAGTAAGGCAAAATCGCCATGATCAACATGAATAATCATCAACAATAGAGAAGACGTGAAGAAGAAGATGAAGAAAAAGAAAAAGAAAAAAGGAAGAAGAAGAAGAAGAAGAAGAAGAAGAAGAGAGAGAGAGAGAGAGAGAGAGAGAGAGAGAGAGAGAGAGAGAGAGAGAGAGAGAGAGACAGAAGACAGACAGACAGACAGACAGAGACAGAGAGGGAGAGAGACATACACACATACAGACAGATGGACAGACGGATGCAAAGACAAAGGGACAGACAGATAGATAATCTTTACCTTGAAAGAGAGAGACAGACAGACAGACAGACAGAGAATAAAGGAAAACATTGGTGCACATGGCTCGTGTGCCGTCGACTGTTATTTAAACACAAACATGAATAAGTTCATCTTCTTTTCACACACACACACACACACACAACACACACACACACACACACACACACACACACACTTCCTTCTTATGTCACTCCTAGTGAATAGATGTTAAACCAAAGAACTAAACACAGAGACATGTCAATGCCACACTCCCCACTTCTTTCAACTGAGCTTTACACACACACACACACACACACACACACACACACACACACACACACACACACACACACACGCACATACACATGCGCGCGCGCGCGCACCTATACACACACACCACTCCACCCAACCCCTAGCCCCCATCCCACCCCTAACCATACACATACTTCAGCGCCACACTCCCCCACTTTTTTCTTACTGTAGTGCTTCGAACATGCTGCACGCGCGCGCGCACACCCACACCCAAGAGAGAGAGAGAGAGAGAGAGAGAGAGAGAGAGAGAGAGAGAGAGAGAGAGAGAGAGAAGCCCCGTAATCAGAGAATTAGGCTCTGGATCCGACCCTTGTTTTTCGCGCTTCGTTTAATCGCGGAGTGCTTTCCATGAATCGAGTGAGATCGCGATTTCAAACTGTACCCTAGGTTAGCCACACAACAGACATCATCGAGACGAAGGAGTTCTGATTTGCCACCCTACGGGCAAGAGTCGGGCGAACACACCGTTTTGTTCATTACCCCGTGAACAGGTGACTTCGGTGAGCCCAAGACTTTGGTGAGCCCAAGATTTTACTCTGGAACTGAGAAATGCTTTGGGAAGTTCTTGAGAAATGCCCTCCTCCCCCCTTCCCTGCTCTGTGTGTGTGTGTGTGTGTGTGTGTGTGTGTGTGCGCGCGCGTGTGTGTGTGTGTGTAAGTGCGTCAGTGTGTGTGTGTGTGTGTGTGTGTTGTGTGTGTGTGTGTGTGTGTGTGTGTGACAGAGAGAGAGAGAGAGAGGGAGAGAGAGAGAAAGAGTGTAGACTGCGCACGTGCGAGAGTAGTACATCCATGAGCTGTAAATGCATGTGTGCTTACGCATTCACTGATCAGTAAATCAGGTGAGAGAGAGAGAGAGAGAGAGAGAGAGAGAGAGAGAGAGAGAGAGAGAGAGAGAGAGAGAGTCAAGCACGCATAGCACGAACGATTGAAAAAGCCAGCCCCCACGCAAAGATAACCATCGCCGGCCAAACACGTCATACGTAACGGCCTCGCGTTCATGAACTCCTCAAGATCCACGCACACACCAATCTCTCGCCACACACACACAGACACACACACACACAGACACACACACACACACACACACTTTCTAATCTTGCCTCCATACTTGAGTATGCAGTTTCCCCTCCCTACGCTTCACCTCCCCCTCCCTCCGCTTCACCTCTCCACTCCCTTCTCGCACCCACCCACACACGCACGCACGCACGCACGCACGCACGCACGCACGCACCACACACACGCCAAGCCCACTGGTCAGAATTATGTTAATACTTCCAGGCCCTTGTTTTCACACTTAATTAGCCCTAAGAACTCTCTCTCTCTCTCTCTCTCTCTCTCTCTCTCTCTCTCTCTCTCTGACGGTTAGAGCACCGTGACTTGCACCAGACAGGGAGTGAAACGAAGGAAACCGCCAGTAAGCCTTTAATGGGAGTGACGTCGACTATAAATAACATATATATACACATCTACAACTACAAAGTTTGAAACTAGGTGAGACTCAGCTCTCTGGGAGAGCACCTTGAAGGAAATCACCTGTGACGTTGCCAGGTCCGTTCCCGCTGGCACCCCACACAAAAATCGCCACT
>CM065714.1:72161835-72164335 GCA_033310375.1 Conus canariensis | reverse complement strand
TCTCTCATCGTGTTGCCCTTCTGGGAGATGTCAGTGTCGTTTAAGAAACGCATTATTCCCCCCCCCCCCCCCCCCCCAAAATCATCTTCCACTTATACCTGAAGGGAGTAAACAAGAAATAACTATCAGTGGGTAGCCCAAAGGAGTGGTGTCAAATTTGCGAGGCATGTGGCGTAAGACATTGGGGTTAATCAGCAAGCTGCTCTGTTCGCATACCCGTTGTAACTTAAACTTTCATTGATGACTGGCAGGGTTTGGTGGAGCAAAATCCGTCCTGAACCCAAGAGCTAAATGCATGGCCTGTGTGTGCGTGTGTATGTGTGTGTGTGTGTGTGTGTGTGTGTGTGTGTGTGTGTGTGTGTGTGTGTGAGCGCGCGTGCGTGCGTGCGTGTGTGTGTGTGTGTGTGTGTGTGTGTGTGTGTGTGTGGTGGTGTAATGTTATGACCCTCTCTCTCTCTTCTCTCTCCTCTCTCTCTCTCTCTCTCTCTCTCTCCCTCTCATCCTCTCTCTCTCTCACACACACACACACACATATACACACCAAGTACAAACTAAGAAGCTCGCATACATACACGCCCGTGCGTGTGTACATGCATGTGCGCTGATTTGTTGTGCCACACAAGAGACATTCACATGTTTAAGCTCTCATCGTGTTGTCCTTCTGGGAGATGTCAGTGTCGTTTAAGAAACGCATTACCCCCTCTCCTCCCCCCCCCCCCCACCCCACCCCCATCAACTCTCCACTTATATCTGAAGGGAATAAACAAGAAATAACTATCAGTGGGTAGCCCAAAGGGTGGTGTCAATTTGCGAGGCATGTGGCGTAAGACATTGGGTTAATCAGCAAGCTGCTCTGTTCGCATACCGTTGTAATTTAAACTTTCATGACGATGCTGGGTTTGTGGAGCAATCGTCTGAACCAAGAGCTAAATGCACGGCCTGTGATGCGTGTGCATGTGTGTGTGTGTGTGGTGTGTTGTTGTGTGTGTCTGTGTGTGTGCGCGTGCGTGCGTGCGTGCTGCGTGTGTGTGTTCTTGTGTGCGCGTGCGTGAAGGGGGTACGTCTTAATGTTTATGAACAACACACACACTGTGTGTGTTGTGTGTGTGTGGTGTGTGTGTGTGTGTTGTGTGTTGAGTAATGTTGTGACCTCTCTCTCTCTCTCTCTTCTCTCTCTCACACACACACACACACACACACACACACACCACACATACACACCAAGCACAAACTAAGAAGCTCGCATACATACACGCGCGCGCGGTGTGTACATGCATGCGCGTGATTTGTTGTGCCACACAGAGACAATCACTGTTTAGCTCTTCGTAAGCAAAGACAACTGAATCCCAATTTTCCCCACCCAACGACCCCTCTAACCACTTCCTGACCGCCGGTTCCTCTCCTCGCTCTTCCGCTACTCCGTCCCCAGCCCCACCCATCCTGTCCTGCCCAAACCAACACAGCTAACTCTTACTCACTCCAGTCTCTCTCTCTCTGGACAATCAACTATAAGGCAGAAACGACCAGAAATACAAAACACACACACACACACACACAACACACACACACACACACAAAATAAAAAGGTCTTGACAGATCTCTGTCTGGCTTGAGTCACTTCACTGCACCGCCCCCCGCCACCCTCATCCCCTTCTCCGTCAAAGTTCAATGCACTGCTGTCGACGTTTGCAACACTGGTGCTCAGCGAGGTCAAAGTCGGCGTGGTGTCGCCGACATGCTGCAGGAACACAGTTCCGTTACATTCTTGCACGAAGACAGGCCAATCCTCCTCGTTCTCTCCTCTCTCTCTCTCTCTCTCTCTCAGACGTCTGTTATGTGGGCCGACTCACCCAGGAAAGGCAACCGTGCAGATTCGAAACAGTTGCTTTGTTGAATTCGAAGCTTACGTTGTAGGTTAGGCCTAGCTGCCGCTGAAGAAGGAAAAGTGGGGGCGGCGGGGGTTGGGGAAGGGGGACGTGGGGGGTGAGGGAACGGTGGGCGGGGGGGGGGGGGGGGGGGGGGGGCGGTGGCGGTACGAGGGGAAGAAAGGAGGAAGGCAGCTTTGAGGGAGTGAACAATTGTGGTGGGGAGTAGATGGAAAGAAGGGAAGGGAGAGGAGTGTTTTAAATATTTTTTCTGCGCCAACCCATCTCTCTCCTCTCTCTCTCTCTCTCTCTCTCTCTCTCTCCCCTTGGGTATGAGCACACGCATACCTGCATAACCGCGCAGGTATTTCCTGACGCGCAAGTTTGTTGTGAATCGTGACGGACATTGTGAACACTTTCACTTTTCGGCACGGAGTGACATGCTGACGTCAGCATGGTGCCGCTCCCCTGTTCGCCTCACCCTCTCTCCGCCAGCAAGTTCAAAGGCCTGGGGTTGAGGAGTGGGGATGGGGGATGGAGTATATATGCACTGATCGTAGCAGAGATAGATGGACCTTTCTTTTTCCTCGATTCCGACAAGTAAATTGCGGGTTAATTTTCAACTGGAAAAAAAA
>CM065714.1:72151835-72156835 GCA_033310375.1 Conus canariensis | reverse complement strand
AATGTCTTATTGAGCCTAATCACCAGCCTTCAGATCTGCACTCACCGATCTGCTCTCCTTCAGATTCAGCAGTGCAGAAGGTAAAGACATCATTTTCTCCCTCCGTTCGTTTGTTAAACAAGAAAGGAGTAATGCGCTTGCTGTGCCTGTAGAAAAGACAACCCATGAATGAGAACTGATACTGATAAACATGTTGGTAGAGTACTGATGCAACATTCAGACCACGCTTTGGGTTGACGGCCTGCACAGCGGGCGACTTATTCTTTGGTGGCTTCGTGTGCACAAAGGAACTGTTGCGCGTCACACACTTTTCGTTATCTTCCTTCTCATTGCCAACAGCGGTTTCCGACGTCCTACCTGGTTAGAAAATGGGACGAGGTGGGTGGGGGTGGGTCCACATACACTTCCCTTTGACAAACAGAGAAAGTGAAGGGGAGGGAGGGGGGGGGGGGGGAGAGAGAGAGAGAGAGAGAGAGAGAGAGAGAGAGAGAATTTTATATGAATTCGCTTGAAGAGTAACTACACACACCCAGATACCAACACCCAAGCTTCACTGAGACAGAGAGAGAGAGAGAGACAGAGACAGACAGACAGAGACAGAGATTGAGAGAGGGAGGGAGGGAAAGGGAGGGACTCAGAGAGAGAGAGAGAGAGAGAGAACGTCGCATTTCCTTGTGTCGAGTACAAATCCAGAAACCAAAAATTGGTGAAAAAAAGAGAGAGAAAAAAGGAGAGATTGAAAGCAAGGGGGTGGAGGGTTAGAGGAGGTGGAAAAAGATAACCAGCTTTACAGCGCTGTCAGGACCAGTCTTTGTACGAGAGATGTTTTATCAATGAGCCCGCTGAGTGTCGGGACCAACGTTGCTCTGTGTAAACAACCAGCACAGCGTTTTCCTACCGTTCCCCTACTTTCTCCTGTTTACGCAGTCACGACGAAACTCAGCTGCCAAAACGGACATGATAGCAACATATTTCATGTCTTTACCTATTGCTTTTACTTACATTCAGAGTTCAGGTCCATACCCAACCAACGTGATATGGGTGGGGGGAAGAGTCTTAAAGTAAGCGAAGACCAACAGAATGACAACGCATTACGATACCCATGGCATACTGGGCATCCACAGGATTCGAACTGGCAACTCCACCTGCGAACGAGGGCTCCACAACAGAGCTGCACGGGAACCCGGTAACAATTTTGGTGACGCGTGGGCTCCATACACTTGCGTTGCGTCCAGCGACCCCAAAAGGTCAGCGGAACAGCACCGAGATCCAAGTCAAACGTTTCAAGTTCACATCCCTGACGTCTGACGTTCAAATCGGCATTTTTGCTGTCATGTTAGCATGTCGTCGTTTTGGTGGTAAAGTGTTAGAAGTACACTCCCACCATTGTGCTCGAGTGGTGATCCATGACTGCCGGATCTCTTTTGGGGTCTGTGGACATAGAACTTGAACATGCAAGCTCTGACCAAGGCAGACGAGATTCCTTTTGAAGATCAGACGATCACACTACAATACTTAGTGCTACACTGCATTTTTCTTTTTTTTTTTTTTTTAATTCGCTCAACAAAATTGTTCTGTACTGATCCCCGAAATGTGTTCTACGGATACTGATCTCCAAAAGCCACGTTCTAAAGTTTAATACAAATGAAGCCACACAATACCATCACCAGTGTTCCCTGCATTAGGTTGTGATTACACGTCATTCGCCTCACAAAGGCGCGGGCAAAAGTGACCTCCACGCTCTCTTAGAAGGTCGATGCACACATGTGGCATACGCCTGCATTTGCATGACTTGTTTCAGCAGATCTGCGACGAATTTCCCGCTGGTCATCTGACTCAAGACGGACAAGTCATCTATAGGGGCGCCCCGGCCAAGTACATGTGTCAATCTCACCACCTCCGCCTTTCTGCAACCCTTCAAGGCAAAGAAGACACAGGGACAGGGGCAGTATCTGGCCTCGTTTTCCCACTACTACCTCTGTCGGTGTCCCTTTGATCGCGTAGGTTAACTAACCTCTTCCAGCAGAAAGAACAGTTCAACTGGCTGGCTGCTCTCTCTTATGCCAGTTTCCTTTGTCTGCTGTTCTGTTAGGCCGACTTACTGCCCGCTCCTTGGTTTTGTCCGCGAGTGAATCACGGAGTGGGCGCTTTGAACATGATAATCTAACACCGTTATCTGTGAAGCGTGATGAACAGAGAGCCCGTGAACAGAGGGCAGACACACGAGCCAGTTAGACGAACAGGAAGTGGTCAGTGCATTCAACTAGGAACTCCAACGAACGAAAGACAAACACATTGCCTCTGTTCCCTCTACTTCTTTGCTCAGAGGATTAGCAAACAGACGTTCCTCGTTTGAATAATCGCTCAACATAGAATTTCTTTTTTAATGTCATTTTTCACAGCTCATCCTAACGTGTCATTTCTCGAGCGTGCCATAGAAGAGTTAGGTCCCCTATCTCCACTCTCCTGCGTCCTGGAATGGTTACTTCGTCAGGCATGACATCTTTTGGTGAGAGTGGACGTACCTACAATGTAAGTAGCAATCCTTTCCGCCCATGAAATGCTTACCCTGAGCCAGACCAGTATGATATTTTCTGTCTGATATGAAAACACACAAACACAAGTTTACTAAAACGTCGATTTCATATTCCACAGGAAAAAAAAAAAAAAAAAAAAAGGGGGGGGGGGGGGGGCCATTTCATGAAAACGAAAACGTCACGTGACATGCCATACATAATCAACCATCGCAGATTACGAGTATGCCAGTGAAAAGTTGAGTGTGACAGGCAGAGTGACACAAGTAAAAGGGAGTGCTTGCTGAACGACGCACGATTTAAAAACACTTGTAATAAGAAGTGCTGTCTGAACCGTGCATGTACGAAAATGTAGTAAACAGCACGTGCCGATTGAACGATACATCGCAAGTAAAACGTTGCAAAAGACAGTGCTGCCGGAATGGCGCATCTCAATGAGGATGGGGGAAACCCATTTTGAGCGGACTGAAAGATATAGCTCACCGAACGTCGCTTAATAAGATGCGTTACAAGATCATGCTAGCTGAACCGCACATGCAGGAAACTATTGTAACTGCGACAGTTGTAGTAGTAAACAGCAGAATCGGCTACAGAAAGTCTTGGTGCTTGCCGCGCCATGCAGGTTTCAATGGCAACAGACGAGTTTCCTCACAGCTCCCCAGTTATGCTGGGAATTCTTCCGCTCATTAATGGCGAAGGAAATGGATAGGGCGCGGCTCAGAACCGTGGCCAAGAAAACCGCGGCAAGCGTTCTTTACTTTTTAACTGTGTAGGAAACATAAACATATACACGCAACAATTTCATGGGCGGTGGAAATTAAGTTCAAACTTCCTCATATCGATTGTATATGTCTGCGTGGTTTTAGCTTGATTCACGGGGGGGGGGGGGGGGGGGGGGGGGAAGAAGAAATGAAAATACCAGGAGGAAAAGAGGAAGAAAGCAAGAATCCATTTCCCAATGTCAATAGCTTTTGTCCTCAGAATAGCATTTGTCCTACACAATGAGCAAATGAGCATGCTTCAAGGGCTTGGGTTATTTTGTGCGGTAACTTCAGAGATCACACACCGAAGTTAAAATCAAATTCAGTCGACTCATCGCCTCTGTCGACAAAACAGAACAATGATCTGATCTCACTTTTACTTCCGACAGCATAGAACATCCAAGTGAAATGAACCCCTACCCCCCCCCCCCCCCCAAAAAAAAAAAAAAAAAAAAAAAAAAAACCTCTGTAGCGACCGCCCCTTTCAATTCAAAACAGACCATCATATGTTGACAACACGCCACTACCAGAGCAGTCCAAACATGTCGTGTTCCACAGATACTTCCAGTGCCGTCGGTCTGATCCCTTTCCCTTTGATACTTCATTTTACGACTGTCGCCTCTGGACGTGAGCGCTGTTCAGGCCGGGCATGCACCGTGCGAGCGCACATGTTGAGGTGCGAGCGTGTGGAAGGGAGGTTAAGAGAAAAGGTGCGTTGTGGATAAGAATTTTGCATTGATGAGAGTATGGGTATCTACCTTTGCGAGTGTGTGTGTGTGTGTGCGCGCGCGCGCGTGTGTGTGTGTGTGTGTGTTGGGAGAGACAAGACAAGAAAAGACAAGACAATACGAGACGAGATAAGACGAGAGAGAGGGGGGGGGGGGGAGGATGGAGAGATGTGGAAACATGAAGACGTACCGACGAATATCAGGTATCAACTTGTTTATATATTCAATATGTGAATATGCAGATCTCTCACTCTTTCAGTCCTAACATCTTACGGTGACGTTACACTTAAACATTTACAAGCAATATGTCAGTAGGTGTGCTCATCACCAGAATGCTTTAACGCTTTCCTAATCGTGTCATTTTGACATGATCCTGAATAGAGAATGATTCTTGCATCCTGGTTACATAAGGTTGTCCGTCTGACGGGGGCCGCGAGGCGAACAAAACGAACAGTCTGCTGACAGCACAGGGCTGCAGGCCACAGGGGCAGACTGACAGTACAGGGCTGCAGGCCACAGGGGCAGACTGACAGCACAGGGCTGCAGGCCACAGGGGCAGACAGGGAAGATCATCCCAGCTGAACCCGACCCACAGGAAACGGGAAGGAAATAGCTCGTGTCCGTCCGGTCACGGTACACAATGAAGAAGTCAACATCCCTGTACTGTCAGTATGACCATTGTAGTCCTGTCGTCAACTGGGCTGTTTGCGGAGCTTCATGTGAGACCCTGAGCTCTGTCTGTCTGTCTGTCTGTCTGTCTCTGTCTGTCTGTCTGTCTCTCTCTCTCTCTCTCTCTCTCTCTCTCTCTCTCTCTCTCTTGCACACTCTCTCTCTCTCACACACACACACACACACACACGAGTTAGAGAGAGAGAGAGAGAGAGAGAGAGAGAGAGAGAGGGAGGGAGAGAGAGAGCAACGCAAATGCACCCACAAAGCCATGCTGTGATCGTAGCTGTGACAAAATCATCCATTCT
>CM065714.1:72131835-72149335 GCA_033310375.1 Conus canariensis | reverse complement strand
TGGGCATGGGAAGAAAGCACCAACAACAAATCACAGCTGATCGGAGAAACGGAAAGCAAACGCCATAAAGAAATAAGCAGCTTTAAAAAAAAAAAAATAGTGAAGAATGATCAGTACAATACAAAAATCTTTCAGACTAACGATTTGGAAAAAAAAAAAAAAAAAAAAAAATTCGAGGGCGGTCAAAATATATACACAGCCTAAGTGGTCAGCGTGGATGTATGCTTCACCGAAGCTGCTAGGGCGTGGCATATAACAAAAAAAAAAGGTAAAGGGAAAAAAAGGAAAAGAAAAACCCGAGTGTACTTGATCTGAGGATCTGAACAGCTTGTCTCCTCATCTCCTACCCGATCAGCCCCTTCCGGAGTGGAACCTCTCCGCACAACAGCCGCCAAAACAAAGAACCCACTGTCACTCAGGTCTGCCTACTCTATCTCTTCGTATCGTGACATTTACCGAAGGAGAGAGAATGTACGATTCGCCGCCCCCAACTTCTCACGCTTAGAGACTGGTGAATAGAAAGGGAAGATGGGGTAGGGTGGGGGGTGGGGGTGGGGGGGTGGAGTAAAAGGGGCGGGGGGGGGGGGGTGGTGAGAAAGAGAATGAGAGCGTGACAGATAGGGGAGGGAGGGAGGGAGGGAGGGACGGAAAGAGAGCGAGAGCGTGTGTGTGTGTGTGTGTGTGTGTGTGTGTGTGTGTGTGTGTGTGTGTGTGTGTGTGTGTGTGCAACACGGGAGAGAGGAGAGGGGAGAGAGGGGAGAGAGAGTGAGAGAGAACATGAACTGACAGAGACGGAAGAGACAGCGGCAAGCTGTAGTTCGGTCACGTTTACATACTTTGGATACAACCCCCACCCCACCCCCACCCCCATCCTCCACCCACCCATCCACACACACAACACACACATACACGCGCGCGCGCTCAGAGGGAGGGGCACAATATATTGTGTGTGTGTGTGTGCGCGCGTGTGCGCGCGCGCGCGCGCGCGCGCATGCGTGCGTATCTAAAATTTTCTTTCTTTTGCTCACCGTAACCGCATGCGCCAACAACGCAAAAAGCACGCAGTCATTTTCTTTCAAATTCATGTACAGATTAACACACACACTCTCTCTCTCTCTCTCTCTCTCTCCCCCCCCCCCCCCCTCTACACACACACACACACACACACACACACACACACACACACACACCCGAATAAAATATGCGCACAATACACATTAACACAGATACACACAAGCGCATGCGCCCTCACACACACACACACACACACACACACACACTCATATATATATATATACACACACATATGCGCGCGCCAGCGCGCGCGCGCATGCCCGCCACCCCCCCCCCCCCCCCCCCAGCGCGCGCGCGCACGCCCCCCCCCCCCCCCCCCTTGCCCCTCCTCCGTCCGAGAAACACAATGTTTAAGCTCTTTCCTTATGAACCCATTCCCATGCAGAAAAAAAAAAAACCGACGAAAAAGAAAACGCGAAGAAAGAGAAAAAAAACTATTAATAATCCTGACACTTGGGAACGTCTTTTGTTCGGTCTTGTTTTCGGCTTTGTTGGGTTCTTTTCCCCCCTCACCCCTCCACGAATAAGCCCGTCCCAAAGAACCAGTTGACAACCCGTCTTACAAGCTTTAACTCTTTGAGAAGAGCGACCGATCATTGACGCGCGCAATACTCGCATAATCAACACATTTGCTCCACAGGGTTCTGTATAAGGTCCAGTCCAACACACACACACACACACACACAAGGCGCGGTACACACACACACAGACACACACAACACACACACACACACACACACACACACACACACACACACACACACAAACACACACACACAAGGCGCGGTACATATATACGGCCTGGTTCCCGCTTCGTTCGTCAATGGTTCGGTGGTGTGTTCTGGAATATACCCTGCAAATCACACGCGCGGGTGCCCTCCCGCAATGTCGCGGCATTGGGGGTTAAGCTAAGTGACGGTCTAAACGGCTGTAATCGGCTGACACGAACGCACGAACGTATGCAATATGTCTTTCGGGTGGCTTCAGCAGGTCTTTGATGCCAGCTACGTTCTGCTGAGGTAGAAAAAAAAAAAAGCTTGGTCACTCTACCGTGCAAACAGAAGTGAAGGGGGAAACCACTGACGGGGTACCGTCGGAAATGAAGCTAGAGGACTGCTTCCACGTGGGGAAAGCTGTGTGTGTGTGTGTGTGTGTGTGTGTGTGTGTGTGTGTGTATGGGTGTGTGTGTGTGTGTGTGTGTGTGTGTGTGTGTGTGTGTGTGTGTGTGTGTGTGTGTGTGTCCACGTGCGTGCAGTACAAGCCCTATAAAAACAAAGATCTAATAACAGAAGTTGCCCGAGGAACCGCATTCCTCGACCATAAGAAAACATGTCTACTACACGCGTAGTTGGTTATGACCACACACACACGATAACACACTATTAGTCACACACACACACACACACACACACACACCCACGCACGCACGCACGCACGCACGCACGCACGCACGCACGCACGCACGCACCACACACACACACACACACACACACGCATACAGGGAGTCTAACAGACAGAGAGAGAGAGAGACAGAGAGACAGACAGACAGACAGACAGAAAAGGTGGGCTGACAGAGACAGACAGGCAGGCAGGCAGAGACACAATGGGAGGGAAAACTTATAAAATGCACACATGCGGCTGACAGTGTGTGAACAAGAAAGAAAAAGGGGCGAGTTAAAGTGGATGGCGTGGAGTTGTGAGTGAGACAAGCGGGGTCGAGGACAAACTCTGGTCTTAAAAAAAAAAAAAGGGGGGGGGGGGGGGGGAAGCAACAAAAACATAATAAAACGTCGCCCACGCATCCGCTCTTCTTCTCTTCCTACTGCGCCCCACATCTCAGTCTCTTCACCATACCATCTAACGGGGAACATACAAAACCAAAACCAAAAACGAAAGGGGTGGGTAGGGAGAGGGGGAGAGAGGAGGGGGTG
This sequence comes from Conus canariensis, assembly GCA_033310375.1. Classification (NCBI taxonomy): domain Eukaryota; kingdom Metazoa; phylum Mollusca; class Gastropoda; order Neogastropoda; family Conidae; genus Conus; species Conus canariensis. The sequence continues at coordinate 72,146,330 of CM065714.1, read as the reverse complement.
GGAGGGAGGGAGACCGACTCATACGACCTGCTATGGGTGCGTCAGTTGAGCCACATCAAGGTTGTCAGAAAATGGGGGATTTAGAAACTGGGGACCGATCCCTCCTCCTCCCCCCCCCCCCCCCCCCCCCCCCACCCACCCACTTCCTGCACTCTTCCCTTTCCCTGCACTGAATCACGATCATAACCAGGAAATAGATATACATCAATACTTGGACTGACGAGGATGTTTCACTGCAGCTCATCCCCAAAATGCATGCGACTGGTAAGTGAAAAATCGTCGGACCCGAAGACTGATTCTAAAAGTTTGAACGATGAATCTTAACACGAAGAGATGTTTACGAGGAATCAGATCATGAGGGCGGGGAAGGGGGGACAAGGAGAACGCAACAGTGAAGACCAACCTGACCTGTTCTTAGACAGAAACCAGCTCACTCAAGACAGTGAGAGATCTCGAAGAAGCCAGGTCTTGAAGCACAGTACCTTACGAATACACCACCTCATTGGGAACTGTAAAATACGAAGGAACAGCCGTTCTGTGATTTTCACCACTGGCGGCTTGTGAAGAGAGTGTTTCCAGGAGGCACGTGCTCAACATGTGTACAGTAACCACTGAAGCCATTTCCGAAAAAAAAAAAGCGTTTGCCTGAAGTGTCTGCTGTTGTTCCGGCAAGATGGCAGGCAAGAGTAACGAGAAGTCTCATGTGAATTGCGACAGTCCATTCTGGAGAACACAAAAACAATGAACGAAGCCATTAATGCATCCGAAGAAAAAAAGAGAGTGGAGGGCGGCGGGGGCGGACAGAGAGAAGGAGAGAGAGAGAGAGAGAGAAGACGAGAGAAGAAGGAGTTGAGAGGAGGGACAGAGAGTACAGAGAGACTGAGAGAGACAAGACAGAGACAGACAGAAACACGTTGGTGACGAAACACAGGTAATGCATGCTATAGAACAGATGTTGGTCAGAGTGAGACAAACTTTGAATGGCAGTCATCACAGAAACCATGATGAGAAAGAGTTATAAGTACAAAACAATACAGAAAAGAGGCGGACGGCACATATGGGAAAAAAAGAGTCCTTAAGGAACTGGTATTAAATCGATCGCTGGATCAGTTTGGGGAAAAAAAAGGGCGGGGGATGGGGGGCGGGGGGATGGGCAGCTGACCTAGGCGGTAAAGCAATACCGAAGATTGAAAGAATCTGGCACTTAACTTCTGCTCACATTTTTACAAAACAGAATATCAATGCAAGAATTTGGCACTTAACTGCTACTCTAGATTTATAATACAGAACATTAATATTGTCAGATGCTGCTGACATAAAGACCGGGCAAACAATTAAAAACATAACAAAAAACAGGGTTGTTGACGTTTTAGAGAACCCGTTTCGACTTCACCGTAAGTGAATCATAACCGGATGTTTCGTGAAGGTGGTAACAACTGGGACAGGACTATATGTCACCAAACGAACCAGAACAAAAGTAGGGGAAAGAGGACGGGGGCGTGGGAGAAGGGGTTAGGGGTGATGCAGAGTTGAGGGAATGGGTGAAGGGGAGGGAGGAGGGGGGGGGGGGCGTTAAGATGCAGAATGGGGGGTGTCACCTTCAAAGCATTTCCACACAGGCGACATGATGCATGCATAACGAAGTGGGTTGAGAGGACTGGGATTTTTAGCGACACTGAAGAGTGGAAGAGGACAGGATGTCAGACAGCGAGGGAATGAACACAGGCATACACAGCGGAATAATCTCCGTGGGTGTGGTTAGACTGGTGGGAGGGGGGGGGGGGATACTGGGTGAGGGTGGGAGTAGGAGTTCAGAATCATGTTTGGAACCCAATGACTCAACAGACAGATCATGTCCATGATAGCAGTATGGGACAGAGAACAGGGTGGGGGAGATAAGGGAATGACCTACAAAGAAAAAAAAAAAAAGGGGGGGGGGTGGGGGGGGGGGGTAAAAGAAAATAAGAGGGAGGGGGTGGGTTAAAGTCCGTGTTGACGTCTTCTTCACAATCTGACGTCTTCCGTCTCCCTACACTCGTGACCACAACCTCCCCTTCCGTCCCTTTCTTCCCGTCTCCTCCACCTCCCTCCCTCCCTCTCCCTCTCTCTCTCCTCCCCCCCCCCTACCCCTTTCCTCCATTCCACAAACCTTCCCGCCCTTTTTAATTCCCTGTTTTATTTCTTCCTCGGGGTGAATCACGCCGAAGACCACTATCTTTAGTACAGCGCTTCTGAAGCGTGGGAAAGACGGTCCGGTCCGAGTCGTGAAGGATCACTGACGCCTTACAAAGTCAGTTCACAATTAATTTATCAATTACAAAAAGCCGATTGATGCTGAATAATACGTCGACCCGTTTACCTAAGCCAGCGTGTCCTCAATGAGTTTACACTGGTGACTTCACGCATTCCAGAGTGCGAGCATGCATGTGGTTATGTGCATGTGTATAAATGAAGCGTTCGCGAAGCCAGCCGAACCCACCTGCATGTATTGTGCCTATCTCACACGTCCAGGCATTTTCGAATCTGAAAGTGTGTTTTGGGGAACAGGAAGTGAGGAGGCTTGGGAGTGTGGATGGGGGAGGGAGGGAGAGAGTGATGTCGGAGGGTGGAGAGGGGCGGAGAAAGGCACAATGGGAGGAAGACATGAGGGAGGCAAAGAGGGACGGAGGGATGCCTGACTGAACCCAGTCCGGTGGGGTACTGAATGAACCGCAAACATCATTCCTGCCCAGAGGTGAAGACCATCTGACCCACTTTCCCTCCATCCTGCAGTGCGATAACCATGTGACGACCCGTACTGCCTGTTATCACCCCCAATACAGGCAAAGGTGGTAGCTGGCATACCTTTTCTCTCGAAGTCGTGCTGTCATTCCAGTGCATGCAAAGAAGGCAGCTGGCCTTTTCTTTCTTTCTTTCCATCTCGTCTCTAGGTGTGTTACTATCGACCTACTGGCAAAGAAGGCATAGCTGCTGCATCCCAAGATGGGTTATCATGCCAATACTAACAACGGTGGTAACAGACACTGATATCTGGACTCAAGATGGGTTGTCATGACAATATTGACAAAGCTGGCAACTGACACTGATATCTGGACTCAGGATGGGTTGTCATGACAATACTGACAAAGGTGGTGACTGATCTGCACTCAAGTGTTGTTAAGACAATACTGCAGTGTGCTGACCTTTGCACTCAAGATAGGTTGTTAAGACAATACTGACAAAGGTGGTGACTGACACTATCTGCACTCAAGATAGGTTGTCAAGACAATACTGACGAAGGTGGTGACTGACAATGATATCTGGACTCAAGACGTGTTGTCATGACAATACTCGTGAAAAAAAAAATGGCTCCAGGCATACAGACGAGTTACCATCCCAATATTGGCAAAGGTGGCAAGTGGCATATATGGTGTGTTGCCATCTCAGTGCTGACAAAGGTGGCACCTGGCACAGTTATCTTGTCTCATGGTATGTTGTCATCTCAGTGCTGACAAAGGTGGTAACTGGCGTAGTTATCTAGTCTTATGGTGTGTTGTCATCTCAGTGCTGACAAAGGTGGTAACTGGCATAGTTATTGTCATGTTGTTTCATCTCATCTGACAGTGAGTTTTCTGTGTTTGTCATCTCAGTGCTGACAAAGGTGGTAACTGGCACTAGTTATCTTGTCTCATGGTGTGTTGTCATCTCAGTGCTGACAAAGGTGGTAACTGGCACAGTTATCTTGTCTCATGGTGTGTTGTCATCTCAGTGCTGACAAAGGTGGTAACTGGCACAGTTATCTTGTCTCATGGTGTGTTGTCATCTCAGTGCTGACAAAGGTGGTAACTGGCACAGTTATCTTGTCTCATGGTGTGTTGTCATCTCAGTGCTGACAAAGGTGGTAACTGGCACAGTTATCTAGTCTCATGGTGTGTTGTCATCTCAGTGCTGACAAAGGTGGCAACTGGCACAGTTACTTCGTCATGAGATGACGCATTATCCCAACACTAGCAAAGATGGCAACTGCCTACGTTGCCTCCATTCTAGATGTGTACCCTTTCCAGTGGTGGCAAAGGTAGCAAATGGCAATTTCATCACGGCTAAAATGCGTCATCGGTTACAATTTCAAGTGGCAAATGGCAACTGCCATAGTTTCCTTATCTCAAATTTTTTTACCACCTGAACACTGGAAACTGTGGCAGCTGGCATAATCTGAAGAGTTAAAAGAAAAATCAAAATCCGTCAGCTGGCTTTCGCTACACGCATTCTTTCAGAGCGAAACACAAAAGACCACAGTATTGCCGTAGTGTGGGAAACATCGACAGTGCCCCAATAAATCAATGAGACCCATTCTCCCCACCTCTGTGTGTGTGTGTGTGTGTGTGTGTGTGTGTGTGTGTGTGTGTGTGGTGGGGTGGTGTGGTGTGTGTGTGTGTGTGTGTGTGTGTGTGTGTGTGTGTGTGTGTGTGTGTGTGTGTGTGTAACACTGACCAAGCACAAACTCGTAAGGATTTACTTTACTGTATGGGTAATCTGAAGTGGAAAAAAAGCAACTCATATGTGTGTTTGATCATAGCTGACTAACTCACCGTTTGATCAGAAAAAGACGGAAAGATTTACAGATAAAGTTTGACAGAAAGAGGGAGGGAGAGACAGAGAGACAGACAGACAGACAGACAGAAATACAAAGACAAAGGCACGCCCAGAAAAAGAGAGAGAGGACGTGGGGCCGGGGGGGGGGGGGGGGGGGGGGGGACAGGCAGACAGACAGAGAGACATGAAAGAGACAGAGAATGAAATACTAACAAGTGAACTGATAAAAAAAAAAATCACTGCAGAGAGAAAGAGAGAGAGGGAGGGAGGGAGAGGGGGGGGGGGGGGGGAGGGACAGAAAGACACACAGAGACTGAGAGAGACAGACAGACACACAGACAGACAGACACCAAAAAAAGTGACAGTTAAGATGACGGGCATACCTTTTGTGTCATACACACACATACACACACACGCGCGCGCGCGCACGCACACACACACACACACGCATGCACGCACGCACGCACGCACGCACGCACGTACACACACACACACACACAACACACACACACACACACACAGCCTCTCCCTCACCCAGCTCAACTTCCGCCCGAGACTGATGCATAATATTTCCACTGACATAGTAAACACGGCACTCCCAACAACGCACAAAAAAAAAGAGAAAACAAAAACAAAAAAAAAAACGCGTCTATGGACGGACGCACGATGTAATCTATGCACACGTTCGTCAGCTGGGTAAGCTCCGTGGGACATATACCCCTCCCCACCCACCCCTGGACACTCAAGGAAAGGAGGGGGGGGGGGGAACGTTGTACTGACTGCCTGAATTGACGTGAGGCAGCCCCACCCCCACCCCCACCCATCCATACATACATTAAGGCCACGACCGACCCAGGTTTCCCGCAACTTCTGCACTCATGCACGAACACCGACTAAGCTGTGCCGACGTCTAGTCGAGACACAGTAGGCGATAAATAGTTGCAGCTTCTGTAAAAACAGGACCTCACCGACGACAAGCCTCCCCTTTCACGGGCCCACTTGTATGGCTTTAGTTCTGGTGACTGGGAGTAAGAACAAAAACGACTGCCACTCACCGTCAGCGGGCTAAATAACGAGCGACGACACCGACTCACACAGACTGCAGCGTGGACGTTGGTGTTCCACTAGCTTTAATTTAATGAGTGGGTTGAAAGTGAAGACTGTCAGTATCGAACGACTTACTGTGAAGTAATCACTTTAAACTTTCATTTCAATGCAATGTAAAAAAACAAACAAACAAACAAACAAAACAAAACAAAAATTAAATTAAAACCTCTCTCTCTCTCTCTCTCTCTCTCACACACACACACACACACACACACGCGCACGCACGCACACACACACACACACACACACACACACACACACACACACACACACACACACACACCACACGCACGCACGCACGCACAGAAAGAATGTTAACTTATCACCCTGTGTACCACTATCCCTTCACAAACCAGTTTTAACCTGGTTCATCGGCAATCAACAGCTGTTCTGAAGATCCCCAAACCGTTATTGACCACCATTCCCTTCTTCTCACTATAGCAAAATGTATTCTTCGAAGTCCAGTTGGAACAGTTCGGTAATTTACACAGTTATCGAAACTTTATAAAGCAGAAATCGTTAATACATTTTCTTAACAGGAATTTGTGCAGAGGGCAAAAACATGGGAGGATGGGTCCATGTCCACTATATAACTGATCACAAACGATGTCAAGCAATTTTAGGATCCTTCTAAAAACTTTTTTTTGTGCGTGAAAAGACATCAAATCAAGCAAAGCATGCACGCACGCACGCACGCGCGTGCACACACACACACACACACACACACACACACACACACACACACACACACACAGTCACCTTTACGGATACGACTTCGTAGATTTCCTTTCCATGACAACCATGCTCAGACAGTCGCACAATCATTCAACCCCTACATAAAACCTTACTCTAGATATAATCTGAAGTGCTCTCTACGCAAAGCTCAGTTTGGCGGGCTAGAAGCGTAATCTATTGCTATAACAGATGTCGAGAGTATTGTTGTGCGCGACGTGGTTGACAATTCATGCATTACACACACACACACACACACACACACACACACACACACACACACACACACACACACACGTACGCACACGCACTAACACACACACACACACATTCTCTCTCTCTCTCTCTCTCTCTCTCTCTCTCTCTCTCTCCAATGTGTGACATGGTCTCAACTATGGTTTACGTCAACACCCGTCTTCATTACTAGCATATCTCAATTCCTTTATATTCTTCATGTTTGCTGTTATTCAGCACAAATGTGTTTTGTGGTTGTGTTGGCTGGTTATTGCATGTGTGTAGTGTGTGTGTGTGGTGTGTGTGTGTGTGTGTGTGTGTGTGTGTGTGTGTGTGTGTGTGTGTGTGTGTGTGTGTGTATGTGTGTAGTGTGGTGTGTGTGGTGTGTGTGTGTAAGTGTGTGTGTGTGTGTTGTGAAGTGTGTGTTTGTGTGTGTGTGTGTATGTGTGTGCAATTTTGGGTGTGTGTGTAGTGTGTGGTGTGTCAAGTGTGTGTGTGTGTGTGTGTGTGTGTGTGTAGTGTGTGTGTGTGTGATGTGTGTGTGTGTGTGTTAAGTGTGTGTGTGTGTGTGTGTGTGTGTGGTTGTGTGTGTGTGTGTGTGTGTGTGTGTGTGTGTGTGTGTGTGTGTGTGTGTGTGTTTTAAGTGTGCGTGCACGTGCTCGCGTCCACGCTGACGGTGTGGATATGTGAGATTGTGCAAACGTGTGCGCTTGTATGTGTGTTCCTTAATTTAATCTCTATTACCCTCATGTTCTTGATCCCCACTCCCCCCCCCCCCCCCCCTCCCTAAAACCTCCATGCATTACTTGCTCTCTCTCTCTCTCTCTCTCTCTCTCTCCACACACACACACACACACACACACACACACACACACACACACACGCTGATCAACTCCGCCTACATCCGGCCCGTGTTTTGGATGAGCACAAACCAAAATAATTCCGTCTGTTTCTTCAATGGCTAATACAGAATCTTGAATCTTGAATAGGTCCCAGAATGACGTACCATACACATCCAGCTGGTGTGCATTCGGTGTCAACATTACTTCACTGTGTTCAGAACCCACGATCCAAACCGAGTCTTCAGAGAGAGAGAGCCACAACATAGGCACTGGCTACACGACGAATATGTCGGCATCAATAAGAAGATGACTTCACAGGCCTGATTTTGTTGTTGTTGTTGTTGTTTTGTTTTGTTTTGTCTTAAACTAAAAGTTTTGTTTCGAGTGAATCGAACAACAGCTTGTGAAACCGTCACACCCTCGACAAAACAATCAAAACAGCTAAGCCACGCTCAGGTACGAAAGTGTTTGTTTTTTTTTTCTTTGGGGGGGGGGGGGGGGGGGGGGGCGGGGAGGCAGATCGAGCGAACCCTACCACCAACCACGCTTGTAACGAAGTCTACTCTCTCCACCCCAACCCCATCCACTCGCCCACCCTACCCTGTCCGCATAGAGGCCTACCCACAGATCTCTACCACGGTGAATGAGCTCTGTGCCGCCTTACCTACCCGACACAGCGCTGTGGTGCAGTGACGTGTGCATAGCATGCACACTTCAGGCACTGCCGCACTCCATCCCTGGCGTATAACCTTTAAAGGAAGGTTGGCGAGTGGTGGTGAGGGACTGGGGGGATGGGTGGGGGCGTGGGGAGAGGAGAGGAGTGGGCGGGGAAGGGGGAAAAGGAAGGGGTGGAGGTGGGGGGATGGGGGTGTCGCCACCTACCTCTCTTCATGCAATACCTTGGCGGGCCGGCCGTGTTCTGATCGGTTTTTTGTGGCCTGCCGTTTTGTTACCCCCACCCCCACCAAACCCCACTCTAAATGTGGCATCCTGCCGTTGCCATGGGCGATGCTGCGATGTCTGGCACGCGCCATTTTAGAGAGAGAGAGAGAGGGCACATTCCGCTGATCTCACACAGCGATGAAGCGGAGGGGAAGGGTGGGAGGGGAAGAGGGTGATGGTGGTGGTGGTGGTGGTGGTGGGTCGGAGCTTTTAACTGGCTGCTGCTTGTGGCCTTTTACAAATACCTGGCTGCTGGTCCTGGCACACGGAATTTGGGAATGAAGGTGGAGAGAGGAAGGTTGAGTGGGGAGGTGGGGGTTGTAAGAGGGGGAGGAAGGGAGTGGTGAGAGCGTGGTGGCCACAGACAAGACTGTGGTGATGTGGTGGGGAGGAGGGAGGGTACTGGCAGGAGGAGGTGGGGCGCATAATAGAGAGAGAGAGACAGACACAGAGATACAGAGAGAGAGAGAGAGAGAGAGAGAGAGAGAGAGAGAGAGAGAGAGAGACAATGTGCGTGTCAGCGAGTGCATAAATGTGCAGTCTGTGTTCAACAGTTTGTGTATCATTATCATATTACATTGGGTATTTATATAGCGCCTATCCTCGGTCACAGACCAAGCTCTAAGCGCTTTACAATAAACACACTACCTCACTCACTCAACGGGCTGCCTACCCAGGTAGAGCCGGCCGAAGAGCAGCCTACTGGCGCTCATTCAGTCGTTTCCCGTACCATTCAAATATCAGTCACTCATTTTCATTTATCTCATTTATTCCTCCAGTTTCTCACATAGGATGCATACGATGTTTTATGCGTGTCCTCCATTTCTACCGGTACACGATGGCACACGATAACAGTATGTCCATGTGTGCACGCATAATCTGTGTCTATAAGCATGCGTAGACAAGAGTTGCTTATGGTATAAATAATGTATGTGTATGTATGCAATTACATACACGGCATGTGTGTGCAGGTCTATGTACATCAACATGTCCGTGTATGTGTTTTACATGAACTGTTAATAGTATTATACACACAACTACAAAAATGCTAATGTGTCTCTATGAGGCAGTGTGTGTGTTTGTGCACAAATACATTAATGAGTATAATTATAACCGTGCGTGCGTGCGTGCGCGCATGTGTGTACACCTTTCCCCGCACACGCGCGCATGCGCACGCGCGCGCGCGCACACACACACACACACGCACGCACGTGCATGCGTGCGTGCAAGCATGTGTGTGTGTGTGTAAGTGACATGCATGAAATGTGCATGTATTTGTGCCACTTTGTACGTCTACGCATCGGCAAGCACGTGTGTGAATCATATACATGTGGATGTACTTGTGCATATGCATGCGTGTACATCTGTCCGCATGTGATGCGCGCATGAATGCGCACGTCAGAGCTGGAGTGGGCACTGGGAAGAAGAGGTAGCTGAAGGGCCGAGAAAGGAAGGACTAGTGTGACTTATTTCCTTCCGTTCACCAATACCCTGGTAACGCTGGCACGGACCGAGTACACACCGGTCACACAAGCTCAACTTAATAGCTGACACGCCATCTGAAGCTTCTTAAAAATGCACAACATCCCATGACGCGGCGGTGGCTTCACCAAACACCCGAGTGCATTCAGGTCCATTCCAAACTCTGGCTTCGTCAACACAGAGCCGCTGTCGTGTGGTCTGACGACAGGACACTGACCTCTGGGTCCCCCCTTTGACCGCTGACCTCAGTCAGTCTTCCATGACTTCAGATCCACCCATGCGTTGCGTATGTGTAGGTACGCACACAGAATACGGCTGATGCAATTATCAATGAAGCCCACCCAACCTCTCCCCTGCCCCATGAATGACCCCCATCAAATAAAACCAATTAATGAATAACTCTCCCCGACCACACAAGTACAATGTCTCGCTTCCTTCCCTAGAGTGATCACGATTACAGCTAGCTTTTTTTTTCTTACCTCTGGGTGGATTTGCGGGAAGAACTCTCTTCTACACACAGAAAACAGTTAACAGAGTTTCTACGTCACCCCCACCCCCCTTCAACCCTCCCTCCTCCCCCTCTAAAGTGGGTTTTAATCAGCTGGCTACTGTCCCCCCCCCCCCCCCCCCCCCCAACAGAACAGCTGGACTGACTAACCGCCGGTACCACCACCACCACCACCCACCCCCCCTCAGAAAAGGAGTTCTCGTTCCTTCCCACCACCATCTGGCAGGTCCACCATGCCCACTGGTCAACCCGCCATGGACTAACTTCTCTGGTCAAAATCTGGTGCTTACACCATGACTGTGAACCGACGCCTACAGATGGAAATGTCCAATATCTTGTAGCCGATGTCATTTTTGTTAGCTTTGGTAGATGTGGAAACTAGAGCATTGTCAAAATGTACAGTACAGCTCCCCCCCCCCCCCCCTCCCCAAACTGGTGTGGAATTGCCCCGACACTGAGGCTTTAATGGTCACAATACATATTGTAAATGATAAGGCAAAGCTTCAAGGACAAGACAAGAGTCACAGCGAACATGGAGACAGGCATCCTATGAACACAATCACCAAGTCGCCGTGGCCAAGTGGTTAACACTGCGGACTCCTGGCTGGGAGCTGTGGGTTCCATTCCCATCACAGCCATTTATTTGTGGGGGTTTATATCCCAACCAGCTACTACCCACAGCTCAGTTTGATATGGGTTAAATAAGGAAGCCTTGGGTTACACATAAAGTTCAGTGGATGCTTCTGACAAGTGGGGTCCAAATTTCCTGACCAATACTGCAGGTGTCTGTATTTCTCAGGCCTGACTGAAGCTCCGATACATTATCAAAAGTAAATGTAGAATACAGCCTTGTCACGCAGTCTCACACCAGAATGGGAATCCATAGCATCATCTTCATCCTCATTGATCAGCACACACAGAAAAATATCAAATTCTGAGGCCATTCATGCTCCACTCTCATGGTGATGTCGGTTTTGAAAGTTGCAATTTCGTCTCGATGGTATATCCCCTTGCTAATGTTTTGTCATCACTTGTATTGGCAAACTCGCAGAGACTGTTGTTGGAAAGCCAAAGTGGCATCCTCCGGAGAGAGAGAGGGAGCTCACTCACACTGGCTCTACATCAAAGCAATTACTGTCATCAGCAGAAGGCTTAGTATGTGATGACCTGCGTGTATCGGATCAGAACTGGCACAACGTAATACTACCCAAGTGACTCAGCAGCGATGCAGTGTCTCCTCTAGTGAACTGCCTCAGGATGACTTGACACTGACTACTCCCTGTGGATTGCCGGTGCTGGGACTATGGCCAGAAGAGCTGAGCTATGCTGCAGTTGGACAGCCAGAATGAGTACAATGGGTGCAATGCCAGCAAAGTGGAAGAGGAAACAGCAAACAAACAAACAAACAAACAAAAAAAAAGAAAAAAACACACATTCCCACACAAACTCATCCCATAAACACAAAGAAACTCCCACAAATATGGAAGATAATCTGACTGATCTTTCCTAAAAATAAAAAAAATAAAAAAGTATACTAATCGTACCAATATTAAAACCAATTTCTGAGTTTCTTCATAGTTCTTACCTCTGCAACAACAAGTCAAGTCGGTTGCCAGCTGCTAAGATAGAATTCTGAGCCTCCTTGTGACGTAACACGCTGGTATCCTCATTGCCAATCTTCAGAATGATGTCCCCTGTCTGTAAGCCACATTTGGCTGCTAAACTCCCTGGGTTCACCTGCCAAGAAGATAAAATAGTTACGATCATACATCGGGGAAAGAAAAATCACCACATTAAGTCTATGACACTTTTTTTTTCAATAATTATATCAGGGATTATATCCTCATCCCCCTCAGACCTTCACAGAATCTAAATCATGAAGAGGAGAGAAACTCTGCAGAAAACAGACCACAACAGACCTCTTCCAGGAAGAAAGTCAGGGGAGAAGATAAGTCCTATCTTTCCATTACAAACAGTTACCTTTTCTCTGTTTATGGGTCAAGATCATTACACGATTCATGCGCTCATCACTTGGTAAACAAACACCACATCAAACCTAAGACATGCAGAGCTGAATAGATCAGTGATAACAAGGATAAGTACAGTGATAACAACGGTAAGTAACATCAAACTGCTTTTAACACAGTGTCTGCATTACAGGTGCACTGTTTTGCATTATCAATGTTTTGGCATTTTCTATCTCTGACTGAACTCTCTGACTGATGGAGCAAAATACACCTGCTCTGGAAAAACATCACAGGATAGTGATGCTCGTCTTTCCATTGCAAGCAGAGCTACCAGTCTTAGGAATGAGCAGACAGATCCAGGAAGTATAGTATTTGATTTTAAGCACACGCCAGGATAACAAATGTCAACGGCATTACAGGCACACCCTTTCACACCCATGTAATGTAAAGCATTTTCTCTCCCTGACTGAACTGTTAAGCTGACAGATGGGTTAAAATTGCTTGAGGTATGCCTACCAGCAACATCCATCTAGTAAAAAATGACAAGCTCACTTTGCTGAATGCTAGCTCTAACACACATTACCTCCCTCACAGATTTCCAAGCATCCTCTATTACAATACTGTAAAACTAATATACTGTTTAGGCACCAGCCATCATGGCTCTGTGGTCAGCATCATGAAAGATCCCAAATTCAATCCTTCACCAGGTTCAACTGGATGACCTCCAGTGTCTCAGAGGGTGACCATCGAGATGTAGATGGCAATCTTTTCTCAAAGGCCATGATCAGAGGGCATTTCCTAATCAGGCATGTACACACAGCTTGATATGCAGTCAAAAAATAAAGCTGAAACACCACAGTATCATTGTTATCATCCTAACCCTCACTCAAAATGATTGAGATCAAACACACACACATACACACACACACGCACACGCACACACACACACACACACCATGATGTCAGTTTCGATAGAGCTCTATGCCCTCCACACCCATGTCTTCGGTGATTCAAGTGTGCATGTCCGTGATATCTGCAGATTGACAGGGGCTTAACAGATACAAGTCACTGAGGTGTCCCACTTCACTGGGACTGGAGTCCATGCTTTCAGCTCCGCAATGAAATCACTGTCAATGGCGCTGGAGGGTGGAGGGAGGGCAGATGTCTGGCTGTGCCCTGTACTTTGTCTCAGACCAGCCATGACTGGACTCCCCTACAGTGAATTCTCAGTGCAAGGCCTCCTCTGTCTGGTACAGTGACGTCCTCATGACAGGACACCATTAGCTCCCCTTGGTCTGCCCTTCACTGGAACCTCCACAGGATGAGTCTGAGTATAGCTGTGTATGGGGCAGGTGGGACGTGTAGTGTGAAGGCAATAGATGTGGTGGGATCCCCCATTCCTCCCCCCGCCCCCACTCCACCTCTCGTTCCCACCCAAAAAAGAAAGGTTGGCAGTGATACAGGTCCTACAGGGCCTACCTTTACAAGCAACATGCCTACAAAAGCATGAGAAAATACATCTCCTTCTTATAACTGGGGGCCCTGTTCCAGTCCCTGAGAGACAGCTGACCTTCAGCAGGCTCTGCTGTGGGGACATGGGGAGGATGCCCCTACAGGTGAATAATTACAAATGAAACAAGGTAATGAACAGAAAACAGAGAGCAGAAAGAGTTACTGAATAAAGTACACACTCAGTACATCAGTACATCTGGTTTCCCTTTCTTCAAGATTACAATACAAACTGGAAGAAAACTAAAAAAAAAAAGCATGTGTGTGTGTGTGTGTGTGTGTGTGTGTGTGTGTGTGTGTGTGTGTGTGTGTGTGTGTGTGTTGTGAGTGTGTATACATGTGTTTGTGAGTGAGTGAGTGTGTGTGTGTGTGTGTGTGTGTGTGTGTGTGTGTGTGTGTGTGTGTGTGTATGTGTGTGTGAATGTGTGTGTGCGAGTGTGAGTGTGTGTGTGTGTGTGTGTGTATGTGTGTGTGTGTGTGTATGTGTGTGTGTGTGTGTGTGTGTGTGTGTGTGTGTGTGTGTGTGTGTGTGTGTGTGTGTGTGTGTGAGGACCCTCGTATAAAAATCTCATCTGAACAGCTTGGAGAGGATAGAGTCTG
>CM065714.1:72106835-72124335 GCA_033310375.1 Conus canariensis | reverse complement strand
CAACTCTCTCTCTCTCTTCTCTCTCTCTCTCTTCTCTCTCTCTCTCTCTCTCTCTCTTACTCTCTCTCTCTCTCTCTCTCTCTCTCTCTCTCTCTCTCTCTCTCACTCCCATGTGCATGAAGATCAGTCTGTCTATGCACAGAACGCATCTTTCATTTTATCATTATAATGACGTTCTCCATTAAGAAGTTGTTGAATTTTTGCAACACACGTTTAAGAATGTCATGAGACTGAAATGTACGAGAAAATAAGAAAAATGAAAGGTACAAAAATTCCTTAGACCTATGCTCCAACATACATTTTCTCTCTCTCTCTCTCTCTCTCTCTCTCTCTCTCTCTCTCTCTCTCTCTCTCTCTCTCTCTGTGTGTGTGTGTGTGTGTGTGTGTGTGTGTGTGTGTGTGTTGTGTTGTGTTGTGTGTCTGTGTCTGTGTTTTGTGTTGGTCTCGAGTGGTAGACAGAGAGAGAGAGAGAGAGAGAGAGGGGGGGTGAAGAGAGAGGGGGAGGAGAGTTAAATCAAGACAAACTCATGTTCCTACAATTAGAAAAGAGTGACAAAGAAAGGATGGTGAAAAACAAGGCTCCTCTCTGAGGGGCTTTAATGGAATGTTGCCTCATGGTCTGTGCAAATCACAAGTCGGATATATAAAAATTAATGCTGATTTAATGGCGGAAATAAATCCCTCTCTCTCTCTCCTCTCTCTCTCTCTCTCTCTCTCTCTCTCTCTCTCTCTCTCTCTCTCTCTCTCTCTCCGATGTGCTGTACACTGTTATGCATACCATTTGACAGCTTTTCTTTTGAGTGAGTCGAGTTTCTTTTCAATGCATTTCAACTGAGCATATCTAAAACGAAAGTGAATGTGTTTTGGAAATTCTGTACCTCAAATTTTGTTTCAAAACACGTTCTGGTTTCAACCATCACAAAGTCAAAAATCAAACAGCCCTACATCTGCAAATCAGCATCACATACAAACTGGTCCTAGGTATTTTCGTACTGTTCTCCTCCAAATATTCTGTGAGAAAACCAGCCAGAAAGGTGTGTAAAGCTGGCAGTGCCTTCGATTTAAAATAACGAATTGGTTTCGTAGGTGACACTTATCTGTGACCTATTTTCAGTGCAAGGATATCGAATTAAACACAGCTCCTTTTTTCTGCAGGTTTGTTTTTTGCCTGTTTTGTTTTGTTTTGTTTCGTTTTGTTTTACTTTCTTTTGAAGGAGGAATACTTCAGCAAACTTACAAAGGAAGATTCAAAGTCTGTACAGCAGCGTTTCTAGCATGTCATCCACTTTCTTCGAAGAAAACAAACAAACAAACAAAAACCCTGCCTTAACAACCACCAAGATGATGATGATGATGATGATGATCATCATCATCATCATCAATGATAGGTGGAAGGGAATTCAACTGAGAATTGAGTAAAAAGCTTTGTATAATTAAAACAGAAAAAAGGAATGAAATGAAAGAAGGAAAGAAAAATGTATATGAAAAAAAAGAAAAAGTATATGTATTGGAAAAAAGCACGAAATTTATAAGGAAAATGAAGACAGAAAAGGAAGGAGAGAAGAGAAAATAGCTGGAATATTATAGAGGAGGTAAATAATTAATGTGAGGTAATGTGTCTATGGAGAGAACTGCAGGCGAGTTGTGTGGGGGTGAATAGTTACTTGCTATTTTCGCATGTTGTTGCCAAGCAGGCAGAGGGTCCCCAATCTGTATAAAAGATAGGATTCCTGCATGGCGTAGGCGAAGTAGTCACTCTGTGATTACCAAAGCGCCAGGACTTCAATACGATCGATGTTGTGTTCGGAATGGCTGAAGAGCAGAGGGTGATGGCGGATGTCATCAAATGTGTGAGATGTCCTACCGACGCAGATCTTACCTCACAGTTCACAGTGGATAACACATACAATTTTGCGGCTCCGACAGGAAAAGGAGCGTTTAGTTAATGAACGAGCTCTTGGAGCCAAGTAGAACGGTGTCTGGCTTGGTGAAAGGACAGATTCTGATTCTGCATTTGGGTTTTGAGAAGGGAAAGGTACCAGGTGACTTGGTTGTTCAGTTTAGAGCGCACAAGAAGCTCTTTGAGTTTTTTTGTCACGCCTGAAAGTAATCATGGATTTGGTCTGGAAAAAGGTTATGATCTTATGGCAGGTGGAGTTGGAAAGTGTTTGTGGGTGCAGAGGAGGCAAGCGGTGGGTCTGTCTGTTTCTTTAGGAAGCTGGGCTTCCAAGGCAGTTGTTCTGGGTACATCTGCGGAGCAGCTGAGAGCATCATTAACGACGGTTGGTGAAAAACTCCAACAGTTTGGCTGCTTGAAGTGTTTAATCTTCTTTGTCGGAGCATAGTCTGTTCAGGTGTAGGATTTCAGAGTATAGGATGCTACATTTTGTGGATGAGTGGTGGGAAAATAGTTGTGTGGTCCAGGCATGAAAGAAAATCAATGGGCTTGTAGAAATCTGAGGTTTTGCGTGTCCATTTTTGACTGAGATGGAGATGTCCAGGAAGCTGATTGACGTGGAAATGATGTGTGTAAATTTGATGGATAAATGAAGGGTCTGAACAAACTTTAGGAAGGTGAGGAAGTTTTGTTCTGCATGAATGTGGCTTCCAGCCAGCCATTGATGTGTACCTTTTGTAGAGCTGTAGTGTCGGGCCTGTGCAAGAAAGCAGTAGGCGGTGTTCTAGGTGTCCCATGAAAAGCAAGCATAGGATGATTCTATCATCGTTCCTATGGCGAAATTACTTATTTGCAAGAAAGTGTTGAATGCAAAGGCGTTCAGGGTGAAGACTAATTCTGGAACTCTTATCAATGTGGCTGTGGATAGGTTTTGGAAGTAGGCCGCTTGTTGAAAAAGAAAGTAAGTGTTATCAGTCCATCAGCGTGAGGAATGGAAGTGTAAAGAGAGACAACATCTAGTGTGAAGAAGAGGTTTGGTTTGAATGAGTTCTTCACGTTGAGTGCGTGAGTTGTATTTTTGGGGTATGTGGGAAGGCTTTGCACTATGGGTTGAAGGAGAGAGTCAATGTACACCAAGATGTGTTCTGAAGAGCAGCTACAGGCAGAGACAACGGATCTGCCAGGTGTCAGGTTTGTGTCAGGGTGTAAGTAGAAAATGGATTATTTGGTGTCTGACATTATAAGAACTTTGTCTTCGGTGAGTTATCTTGTTGGATTTCCTGGTTAACAGTGTTTGAAATGAGTTGTTGGTGTTGAGAGTTGATGTTGTGAGTGGCGTGTAGAAATTAGTGTCAAACAGTTGTCTGTATGTATCCTGTGTGCGCGGCTGTTTGTGTCAGCCCGCATCTACGTTGCCCTCGTCTGCTGGTTTAATGACAATGTTCTGTCGTTGTCTCAGTGACTACAGAGATTTTTCTTCTTCTCCCGAGAAGCTGGAGTGACGGGCAGGTTCAGATTTTATTCTGGATTTTTCCGAGTTGTCTAGCGGTCTTGTCGTGAATACATTTTCAAGCGCAAGCATCCACCATTGTTTCCTGAAAAAAAAAAATCTCTCCACAGCCAATGTGGTCTTGGTATCTGTTGGTGAAAGTTTGAATGGGGATGAATTTCAGACCTTCTGCTATAAGTGATCTTTCACCGGTGATGACAGTGAGGTTGTCAGGGATGCAGTGAACAAGATGGCAGTGTTGTTCGCAGGTGGTATTAAGATCGGTGTTGTGTTTTTGGTTTGAATGCAAGACCCGTCTGAGAAATTTATCCAGTGTTTGTTGTGTAATCTGGATTATTTGTCTTCCTTGATTTGGTCGCTGTGGTGGTGAAGGAGTTGGTGGTGTGCCTGAATGAGCTGTCTAGAGTCCTGAGGCAGTGGCGAAGGGCATGATGGTTGTAGTTTGTTTGAAAGGGGGGGGGGGGGGGGGGGGACGGTAGAGAGATTCAAGGGACGAGCTGAGTGGATTTATATGCACAAGCGTGAGTTCACGACTGGCTTGGAAAGCAATCTTTGTAGTGGTAATGGTTAGAGCAGTATTGCTGAGGTTGGAAGGAGTGTGAACATGTGAGAAGCCACGGGGAGTGATATGTTGTCAGAGACACTGTCTGAGGAAGCTGAAGTAAGACACTGACTTAGCTTTCTTTAGATGGTGGTTTTGCATCACCTCGTGCGAATGGCTGGATGGTGGGTGGTAGAAAATGAATGACTGACGAAAGCTGGCATGGGTGTGAGAACAGAACCGGACGCCTGGTACTTGTTGTTGTTGTTCTTGTTATTGTTAGTGTTGTTGCTGTTGTTATTGTTGACATGTTGTTCTTATTGTTGATGTTGTTTGTTAGACAGATAGTTAAATAGATAGATGATAGACAGATAGAGATAGATAAATAGATGGGTAGATAGGTAGTTCGAAAGATAGATACATAGATGCATAGATACAAAGATACAGTTCCATATTAATGTAGAAAAAAAACGGAAGGAATAAGGTCCATCATAAAGTGTGAATAGGAACAATAACAACAACAACACCAACAACAACAACCATAATGATAATACCACCACCACTACTACTACTACTACTACTACTGCTGCTGCTGCTACTTCTACTACTACTACTACTGTAATCTGTGTTATCGTTTTAACATTCCTCACTTTTTAGGCCTCGCTTGTCTCTCTCTCTCTCCCCTTTCTCTCACACACACACACACACACACACACACACACACACACACACACACACACACACACACAACACTGTATATTTTGACCGCACAGGTAAGCATATCGGTCATACGATAGCTGGAAGGGGGGGGGGGGGGGGGGGTGGCAGAGGAAAGCAAAAACACTTTTCACCTCTATAGTAAGTATTGTCTGTCTGTCTGTCTGTCTGTCCGTCCGTCCGTCCGTCCGTCCGTCCGTCCGTCCGTCCGTCCGTCCGTCCGTCCGTCCGTCTGTCTGTCTGTCTGTCTCTCTCTCTCTCTCTCTCTCTCTCTCTCTCTCTCTCTCTCTCTCTCTCTCTCTTGTGAACTGACATAGTGATATTGATAACAGTAGTATTTATTTCATGCAATTCAGATTAATAGAACATCGATGAAACACATAAACATGATGTAATAACACCTCGTCGTCACATCCTCATTTTTCTTTGTGTTCAAAGCCGCAACTGTTTCCGTCTGCGTCTAAATTCGGAGTTGTTCAGTCTGTGTCTCACTTCTGCAAGACACAGTGAACAACGTGGTTGCCACAGTGTGGTATTCGCTGACTGCCAACGATCACTTCTCACGGGGTTACTTCTTCAGTGACGATACCTGGCGGGTCCATTCAGTCATTGTACAGAAGTTAAGCGCTTCTATTCATTTCATCAACTCCGCCAGGACACCCTTTTTAGGAATCATGCCGGTCCCAAGCCCGCATAAAGGAGGAGGGTTGGGCGTGGGGCCAGCTACCCCACCCCGTAAAACAAATCACAGCTACAAAAACGCCAACCAAAGATCAAATCGACACCTCAGCCCTGGGAAGGGATGGGGCTTCGACAAGAAGACTTGGAACCAGCTGGAGAAAAGAGCCCAGGACAGAGATGCCTGGAGGTCCTTGGTTGGCGGCCTGTACCCCAGGAGGGGTAATAGGCGATGATGATGATGATGATGATGATGATGATGATGATGATGATGATTTTTTTCATCAAGGGAGCAAGAGTTATCCTACTTCTTCTTTCATCACTGTTTACTGTTCCCTGCTTCATCTAAGATTTCTTGACTGATCCGGACTGAAGCCGTGTCACTCCATACTCCCCACCCCCACCCCCACCCCCGGGTGTATCTTAAAGGTTTATGTGAATTTTGTTTGTTGGTTTGTTGGGGTTTTTTTCCAATGGCTTGTGAGCTTACTTCAACGCGGTGACAGCCCTGATATGGCCCTTTGCGGTCGGCTGGGCTACAAGCAACATTACCATATCTTACTCCCCCCCCCCCCCTCCCTCCCCCTGTATGCAGCTTGTCCATGCTTTAAAGTTCTGACCCACCGGTTCATAGAATCTGCCGCTGAGATGTAGGGCTGTTTACTAAGGGTCTCGTCTGAACACAACAAGATATGTAGTGCAGTGCGCGCGCGCGCGCGTGTGTGTGTTGTGTGCGTGCGTGCGTGCGTGCGTGCGTGCGTGCGTGCGTGTGTGTGTGTGTGTGGTGTGTGTGAGAGAGAGAGAGAGAGAGAGAGAGAGAGACAAGACAAGACAAGACAAATGTTTTATTGTCATAGCATTACAGCCTTAAGACAAGGGGGTGAACATGAACAATTGTATGCACATATCAATATTATTTACTGATTTCACACATGCATAAACATACACGCACACACAAACACGCGCGCGCCACAAACAGCCACACACACACACACACACACACACACACACACACACACACACACACACACACACATTGATACAGGATCATCTTGAATAGTTATTTTTTTAAGTTAAATGTTATCGCACATTAATTCTGACTTACTCTTTCTTATCTTCATTGCCAGTGCTATAAATTTAGCAACAGATTTAATAACAGTTTCATTACTACTGGAAAGGATTTTTATAACTTTGTTCTGATCGGGAATGTTGGGGAAGGATTCCAGTATGGCACATTTTTTACGGATATCATCATAAGTGGTACAGTAAAATAAAACATGAGTTTCATTTTCGAATCCATTTCCACATGATGGGCAATTAATATTTGTTTGGTCATTTCGGAACCACTGAATACAGTTTTTAAGGCCACAAACTCTGAGTCGAAATCTTGAGAAGCTGTCTCTATGCCACTTATTAGTAACAATGACAAATATTTTTCAGACTCAAAGACATTTTTGAAAGAATGAAACCATCTATATTTATCATTATCCTCCAACTCAGAATGCCAGTTCTGTTTAAAGCAGGAAATAAGCGTATCTTTCAACTCTAGAATAAAAGCAGATTCACACCCAACACCTTGACTCAACCAAACTATGCCATACCCATTTTCCGTCAAAACGTTTTGTACTTTTGATGCCCAATTAAAGTGACCAGATTCATGCTGCCTTAACAGCATTTCATAAGCCTGTCTACATATTCTTGACATGGGCAGTGACACGAGTTTTAACCAGTATTTGATACACTTTATTGATGTCCTAAGATACAGTGGGTATCTTCCGGTTTCCCCAAACACCAGATTGTTTGAGGCATGCAGGGGACATTTAGGAATCTTTTTATAGCAAAGGTGTGTACAGTTTCGATTTGTCTACAATCATTTTCTAGACCCCAGACTTCAGCTGCATATGTTAAGATAGGTTCAATTTGCGAATCAAAGAGTTTCCAGAACAAACGTGCATCTATTGATCTCAGTTTTTTCAGAGACTTTATGATTTCTATAACTCCTTTTTTCCCTTTTCTACAGGGTTCCGACAGAGCAGAACTTACACTTAATTTTGTCGTAAAGAGCATGCCCAAGTATTTATAAGAATTCGTTACTTTAACCACTTCATTCCCATAGTACCACTTTTCCATAGAGGCTAAATGTCCCCCCTTCCTAAAAATCATTACGTTTGTCTTTTCAAGGTTAACAGTTAAAGCCAAACGGTCAGCTTCTCTTTTTAAACAGTTCAGTTGATTTTGAAGTCCAATGACTGTATCAGACAACAGAACAACATCATCCGCAAATAACAATAGAAATATTTCAGTAGCACCAGGGATTAACTGAATACCATGTTTTCCGCTTTTTGACAAATCAGTAGCCAGTTCATTTATAAAGAAAGAAAATAATTGGGGACTCAGCAGACAGCCTTGTTTCACACCTCTAGGACATTCAAAGCAATCAGAATAATTACACTTGTCACGCACACATGCCAAAACATTATCGTATATGCTTCTAAGGGCATTATACAGTTTACCTTTAACACCATTTTTCCTCATAATTGCCCAAAGCACATTTCTGTTTACTGAATCAAATGCCTTTCTAAAATCGACAAAAGCAACATATAGTTTAGTTTTTTTTTGCAAAAACTTTTCAACAATTGCATACAATGTGAAAATATGATCGACAGTACTGTACCCTGCTCTAAAACCTGCTTGCTCTTCAATGATCTTGCTTTCTTGTTCTGCCCATTCCGTTATTCTTTTATTTAGTATATGTGTATAAACTTTACTAACAACACATGTTAGGGCAATACCACGATAATTGTCTGGCTGGTTTACGTCTCCTTTCTTATGCAAAGGTACAATAATAGATTTAGACCATTCAATAGGAAAGACTCCCATATCAAACAGCTTATTAAAGTAAACAACGAGGAAATCAACAACTGAGGCGTCAGCATGTTTTAACATTTCAGTAACGATTTTGTCTGGGCCTGCGCTTTTCCCGGCTTTGGGTTTACCTATACTGGCGAAAACCTCCTGCCTGGAAATAGGGCTATTAAACATTATGTCTGATGTGTTATCATTAGTATCTTCCATGACGTCAATTTCCCCAGTCTGTTCCTCGCAATTTGTTTCATTGAATACACTAAAGAAGTGTTTGTACCATTGTTCTGAAGTGATTGTATTATAAATAGCCAATTTTCTGTTCACTGATCGGGTTGTTTGCCAAAACAGCTTAGGATCGTTAATGGACTGCTGCAATTTTTCTAATCTCGCTTGGTCAAAATCATTTTTCTTTTTGTTAAGTAAATATTTATATTCTTTCCTTTCTTTAACATATGCTTCTTTCTTTTCATGGTTATATTTCTTTAACCGTTTAAATGTCCTTAACGATTGTCTTACCTTTCTCTTTTTCTTCTCACATTCGTCATCAAACCAGCTGCTTTTCTTTTTACCTGTTCCTACTTTTCTGATCATGCACGCAGCAGCGCTGCACAGTGAACTTGTAAATGTTACAATAGAACTGTTAATGTCTGTATCGAGTTCCGTATAAGCATTCTGTAGGCATTGTTTAAAGTGTACAGACTGTTGTTCTTCTTCGTACTGAAATGCATAGTATTCAGACCATATGATGCGATTTTCAGTACTACCATTTTCAATATTACAATCTCTATTGCTATCACTTTCCGTACAAACATTCTTCCATTTGAATTCCACAGGTAAATGCCATGAGTCAATTCTATCGCTGACGTATAAATCACAAGACTGTGTTAAAAACATATCTTCTGAGATGACTACATAATCTATCACACTGCAGCCATGCGGCGAAACATACGTGAACTCACCATTAGAATCACTAGGGCATAAACCATTGACTATGATGCAATTTAACTGAAAACACATATTTAATAAGGATCTGCCAAAATTATTGCTATTAACATCTTTTGATTTCCTCTTCAACCCCCCAATCACAATGTTTTCATCCATGACGTCGTAATCAGAATTGGGAGAATAATTCAACATTGATTCGAGTCTAGTTTGATCACAAGCTGTTCTGGCATTAAGGTCACCAACTATCATAACATGAAAATCATGATTTTCTGTAATCTGTAGAATACTTTCCTCCAAAATAACAATACCGTCTTTAATTTCCATTTGGTCATACAACGGTCCATTTTCTGGAACAACATAACAACCAAGTAAAAGAACATCTTTATCCTGGTTGAACACAGATTTGTCAACTCTAACAGCAACAGTATTGCAACAGTTTAACTCGACCCTCGACACAAAGCTATCTAATGACTTTCTAAATAGGAGCAAAACACCGCCTGAATTTCGACCATGTCGAGATAATTTTCTGGCTGGGGCAACAAACTTGACATGATCATGAAAAACACCATTAAAGTCAAAGGTATTATCCACAAAAGTTTCAGTTAGACAAACAATATCAAAAGAAGAAACATAATTCATGAATGACATATCACTTAATTTAGAGTACAGGTTTTCTACATTATATACAAGGAAAGTCAGTTCATCAAGATGACCCTGCCTGTCCTATGGGTTAGTCCGTGTTGATCGCCGGGCTTGGTGGGGTTGTTGCCGGGACAGTTGTTGACAGGGGAGGACTGGCTGGAACGGAGCTGAGTCACGTTTACTCCAGTGTGTCGACTGCCACCATTTCTGTTGTCACTGTGGCCACTACGCACATTGCTCTCACCACCAGCACGGGCACTGCTGTCACCGCAACGGGTCTGTCGTTAACACCACGAGTACCACTGACACCCAACTACACACCACGAGCACCACTGACACTGCCACGCTACTGCCACCGTGCAGTGCTCTCACCACCACGTGCAGTGCTCTCACCACCACGCTGCCTAGCATGCTCTCACCACCACGTGCAGTGCTCTCACTCCACCACCACGTGCTCACATGCCTGTTCTCCACCACGTGCACTGACCGTATCACATCTCGACCATGGTGTACTGCCGTATCCACCATGTGCACTGCCATATCCACCTCGCGCGCTGTCACGTCGACTATCCCTGTTGGAGCGAGGAGAATCTTCACCTCGCCGATGACCTCCGCTGATGTCGTGACCTGCGCCCTCATGACCTCCGCGACGTGATGCGTTGTACTTGGGCTGTTCCGTGGCCGGGTTGTTGGTTGACGTATCTCCGGCACCGGCGTCGTCGTTTGTTGCTGCTGCTACTTCAGCGTAAGTCCTGGGATCAGGCCTTGGCACCACCATCAGCTTTCCTCGCCTGAAGAATGCGACCTTCCCTTCCTTCTTCGCCTCCGCAACGATGCCGGCCTGCTTCCTGGTGAGGTCATTGGCCACCCTCACACCTTGCCCTCCAACCTGGCTCGGTACTCCCGGTTCGTGATGACTGCCATCTTGTCCCTCCACCGACTGAATTTGACAATCATGGGCTTTGGCTGGCCATTTCTGCTTCGCCCACTTGATGAGCTCGTGCAATGTCATCTGCTGTCCATTCCTTCGGTGCTTCCACACTGTTCAGTGTGTCAACAACCAGTCTGGCACAGGAGTCATAGCTCTCGAATTGTTCTGTCTGTGGCACACCAAACAAGCGTAGATTATCCCTTCTGGAGAAAGCTTCCAGAACATCACAGTGTTCTTTCAGACCACCTATCTCGGTTTTCATAGTTTCTATTTCAGAAAACAACGTGGAAAGATTGTCCTCGTTCTGTTTGCAGGCGCAGAAAAGTTCGTCAACATCTTCTTGGGTATCCTTCACGGACGAAGACAAGCGCTCATTCTCTTCCTTCAGCCTGTCACAGCGCCTCCCTATGTCATCACACTTCGTTCTGACATACGAAATGTCCGTTTTGATGGAACCGAGATCTTTCCGCAGGAGTGACATATCATTAGAAAGAGACTGGGACTGTTCACGCTGTAAGCGCATTGCTTCCAGTAACTGCTTTGCGAAATCGGGTAGAAAACCCGAATCAGCTGTACAATCGATGGAAGGGGGACGAGCGGAAGTCTTGTCAGTGTCACTGCTGCCATTCACACTGTCACTTTCTGTGCTAATGCCCTGTTGGTGAACGGCATCCCTATCTACAGGGCCAGGGTTCACCTCAATGTCACCACAGCACAAGAAATAGGCAACCACAAACACGAAAAGAAGTAGCTCCACTCGGTTTCGCACAGTGATAACCCTGATGCGCATTTTCACGACCAACTGAATTCGCTTGGCCATGAAGCTGTGGTAAGTGGGCAGAAACAGGCCACAGGCAGCGCGGAAACACAGAGAGTTCACAGGCATGGTCACAGTTTTAGTCACAAATTTTACATCACTGTGATCAGCACACTTTCACCAGTTCAGTGTGATTGAAAGTGACTTGATTTTTCCAATAATTAACGTAGTAATTAGACAATAATCCTCCGCAACTCGAGAGCGTTCCAAAAACACGTCTTCTCTGCGCTGTGAAATCAGCTCACCCCCGAAGAGAGAGAGAGAGAGAGAGAGAGCTTAAGTGCTCGGGATTTGAACTTACAACTTATCTTCTCGAACACGATGCTATAGCCACTGAGCTGTTCAGGCTCCTATATAGAGATACCCACTTAGCCTGTATTTAGAGTTAGCGTCCACACCAACAACAGGCAATACGGCATACGATAGAGATCGTCTCGGAAGAAAACACACTGAGACGGGCAGTTAAAAAAAAAGTCGCACACGTTGGGGACCTGTCATACAGCACACTGAGATGGACACGCACGCACGCACGCACACACACACACACACACACACACACACACACACACACACACACACACACACACACCACGCACGCACGCACGCACGCACGCACGCACGCACTGTCTGTATATTTTTTTAGCACATGGATAGGCATATTAATTTTGGTTAAAAGATAGATGGAGTAGGGGGAGGGGGGGGCTTTTCACTTGTGTAGTAGGTGCTGTCTGTCTGTCTGTTTTTTTCTGTCCGCGCGCGCGCGCGCGCCGTGCGCGCTGTGTGTGTGTGTGTGTGTGTTGTGTGTGTGTGTGAGTCCAGCGTCAACAACATGATGACATAGCTGAAATGGCTGACTCTGCTGAAAAGAAGGCCTGTGGTCCACCAGGCCACGCTGCGTACAACACTCAGTAAGTTGCCACCACCTGAAACCTGTCCAAACACCCACAGCCCTGAGAGCCCGCGATCAGCAGGTGCCCATCAGACCGACTCAGCAGGTGCGGGATTGGAACTCCCCGCCAAGACAGTGCAAAACACCTTCAACAGATACGTCCATTGCAAGGAAATCTAATCACCTGTAACCCAGTCACCCACTTCATTTTTTTTTTTTTTCCACTCTCTGTTCTTCGGACCCTGTTCGTACAATTGTGAGGTTTGTCTGGTTACTATTGAAGAACATGAAGAGGCGAACAAATATTTTCCTCTGATTTAGAACAAAGATGTTTCAGTGTGGTAGTTAATAACGGACTTAGTTTATTTTCTCCAATCTGAAATGTGCCTTCTATTTCATTTTTATTGTATTTCTTTTTCTTTTTTTTAATGAGCCCGTTAAAGGTGGCACAGCAGCATGTTTTATCCTATTTTAACCATCAAAAACATTTAAAGTCATTCTTTCTTCCTTCTGTGAGTACGAATACGTTTCTGTCAACTATGGCTTCGACAGTTTGGTTCTGTGTGTACGGTACATGTTTGTATCATTTGATAAACACAACACACACACACACACACACCACACACACACACACACACAACACACACACACACGACCACAACACAGACAACAACGTTGACTTTTTCATTTTGTTGCAAAGTGAGACGACTGCAGGCGGAAATCTAAACAAATCATAAATAAATGTTAGCGAACGCGCCCCCCCCCCCCCCCCCCCCCCAAAAAAAAAAAAAAAAAAAAAAACGTGGGCAAACGGATCACAAGACAAAACACGACGCGTTTCGGCCTCTTAGGTCTTCTTCAGGCAAGATACGAAACAATTAGAAAGTACTTTCTAACTGTTTCGTACCTTGCCTGAAGAAGACCTAACAGGTCGAAACGCGTCGTCTTTTGTCTTGTGGTTCGTTTGTCCACGTGTTTTTTTTGTTTTTTTTTTAGCGGTTCGCTAACATTTATTTGAAATTGTCTCTTCTTCCCAAATGTTCAGCGACCACACCTCGCCTTCCTCAGAGGACTTCACTGGTCTCCAGCTCACACAGGTACTACAAACGATTGTGACAATCACTCAACCCACCAAGAAGAAAGAAAGAAGTATGAGCAGTCAAAAGCATGGAATACAATCTATAAGACCAGAACGTAATTATGCTCACAGGCGTGTGCATATACTGAATGTCCGAATGGTGTGCATGGGCACGAGTGATCGAGTGAGTAAATGAGCAAAAGGGGAGGGGGGAAGAGGGGGTTGCAAATGTGTGTGTGGGTGTAAATGTGCCAGTGCTTCTGCGTTATGAAATGTGATAAAGTAGTAGTAGTAGTAGTAGTGTGGTGGTGGTGGTGGTGGTGGTGATAGTAGTGGTGGAAGTGGTGGTGGTAGTACTAGTAGCAGCAGTAGCAGCAGCAGTAGTGATGGTAGTAATTACAGAAACAATGATGATGTGTGTGCATGCGTGAGTGAGTGCGTGAGAGTGTGGGTAAGTACATACTCGTACAGTCGTTTATGGATGTGAGTAGGTATACGGATATGAATAGATGAAAATGAATGTGTATGTGAGTGTGTGCTCGCACGCATGTGTGTGCATGCGGTTCCCCATTCCCACCCCCACTCAACCCCACCACCGTCATCATGCACACACACACACACACACACACACACACACACACACACACAGGGCCCCACACACACACAACACACACACACACACACACACACACACACACACACACGCGCGCGCGCGGCAAACACACACACACACACACACACACACACACACACACACACAGAAAAAGTCGGGGTGGGTGAGGGGGTCATATAATCCAGTCATCTATAATGAAGGTCGCCCCCACACCGCGTGAGTGACTACATCTCAAAAAATTGTCCCTCCACAACTGTTGTCAGCCTTATAAGGAAACAGCTGCATATACAACGTCAGCCATTCTGCTCAGACGTAAACAGACACACAAGGACACACGCAGAGAGAGAAAGAGGTGGGGGAGGGGGGTGGGGGGAGAAAGAGAGAGCGAGAGAGGGGGGGGGGACCAACTGGCTATAACAAGAATGTGCCCAATATTAACAGAGGTGTGACTGTTTTGGAAGAGTCTTCCAATATAGGGCCACTCTTTTTTCAATGAAAAAAATGTGAAGAGGACTATTGATGACATTTGGTTTGTGCAAAACGTTGCACATGAGACAACTTTTGTCCGTCAACCTGATTTTTACATAGTCCATCTACACTTCGGACGCTGCAAAAATGGGGCCCAGTATTGGGTCATCTCCCCATGCCGCCCCCCCCCCCCTCCCCTCTCTCTCTCTCTCATGGAGTTTATATTGGCAGTCATCGACTTGAATTGCTCGCTTTGTTGATGGAGGGCTTCCAGAATTTGGTTTGCCATGTCCGAAGAAACACTAGACACCACTTCACTTTCAAATGGGGAAATTGTGGAAATCTTGCCGGCGGGAGGGAGAAGGGAGGGGTGAGGTGAACGATTGATTGTAGGCTACTGAGTTATGTTCAAACATGCCCCCTCTGTCCAAAGGGCTTAATTACTGAATGGATAATGAAATATTTGTCATTGTCATTCTCACTCTCTCACTCTCTCTCGCGCTGTCACACGCGCTCGCACGGAGACAAGCCGCTCTCTCTCTCTCTGTCTCTCCTCTTTTCCCACACACAACACACAACCCACACAACCACTAGCGCTGCGCATGGAATGAGTGATACTTTTCCAAGGTAACAGATAAGCAAACACATGCTTTTTTTCATCCGGCCCTTGCCCGTTAAGGACTAATATGATAGCGACTAAGACATACAAACTTTTAACAAACACACATATCTCACAACATGAAAAGTACCATAAGGCGTAGATGACTTAAAAGGAAAAAGAAACTATTTAAACAAAAACATAGAATAAGAAAGTATTACAGAAGAGAAAGATTGCACACACAGAATGGACTAGCGACCTTCAGGGGGTGAGCGTAAGCCGAGAGTCACAAAGAGCTGAGGCAGTTGAGAAACAGATGCGAAGACGGATGACGAAAACCGAAATGGGAGGGAAACCTTTCAAAGAGAACACAACAAACGCTAAGGATGAAATAGACAATTACATGCATCTAATAACTTTGTACTCTACATTCTGTTTGGGATAGGCAACGAGAACGCACAAAGTGTATCAGTAAGCAGCAATATCTAGCAGTCAATACACGAGAACACGTATGTTTGTGTGAGCGAGGCGCAGTTGTCCACTCTGGTGTTTGTGCAGGTGTGGTAGTTGTCGCGCCCTCTTTGTGTCCAGGTGGTGAGTACACCGCACACGATACGCATGACTGCGCTCGGCATGTTTATCTCCACAGCTACGCAAAGTTAATTCATGCCTGTCTGCTTTTTTTTTTTTTTTTTTTTTAACAGTGTGTGTGTGTGTGTGTGTGTGTGTGTAATTCAGTTCTAAGTGGGCTGCTTTTGTGCTCGTTATACCAGTGTGTATTATCCGTTGGGTGTGTCAAAGGACTGGGCCATCCAGATGCACGAGTCTTGTCAATATCCTGGTAAAGAACACGAAGAGGGAAACTGGTGACGGTTACCATGACAATTGATTTAAAACAAGTGTATTTCAGCAGGGTCTTTTTATTATTGGAAGCCATCGGTAAAGTACGAGTGTGTATGCACACACACACAACACACACACACACACACACACACACACACACACACACACACACAGGCGCGCGCGCATTGTCACGGCAGTGCGTTGTTGGGCGATTTAGTGGTACATGTACTTCTCCATACACGTACACCTTGACGAAAATGCACATGGGATGGTATTGATAAAGGCTCCGTTGTTTAACCGTTTTTCTAACGTGGTGAGATGAAGCTTTGTGACTGTCGTATCGCGAACATCGGCACTGTGTTGATTAAAAAAACAAACAAACGTTTGAGTGATGTGTACACGTGGGAGGGAAGAAAACGAACAAGATGGTTTAACTGACTCATTCAGTTTTTCCATCGCTGGCGCATGACAGCACGCGCTGAACCTGTCTGTGGGCACGGAGCCAGACAGGGAAGCAGGCCCAACAGCAGCTTACCTCGGAATACCTGCATTCCTTCCAGTCGATTCAAGCTGTGGTACTCCGGTGGCATTTCGGAGTTGAATGCTTCCTCCCCAACTCCCCCCCCCCCCCCCCCCCCCCCCGCCCCTCCCCCCTCTCTCCTCTCCCTTCTCTCTCTCTCTCTCTCTCTGTCTGTCTCATGGTACACGCGTGTCAGGTTCACTTACTGGTGGCAGATGTTCAGCCCTAATGAATGTTTATAACGACGCGTATGTGTACGTCACGGTCACCGTAAACCAATCACCTTTTAGGCGTGTATCCTACATATTTAAATTGTTCGTATGAAAATCTTCTAGCGCCGTTCGATTTTTTGCAGTTGATTTCCAAATCTTCGTGTTCAGAAGTTCAAATTTTCAGTATTCAAAACCGAACCAGATGAAGAACACACTGACATGATGATGTTGCGCGCCATGCGTGCCATGTGGGCAGTACCAGAGAAAGTGTACTCCATATAGTCGACATGCGAGAGGCGGGATTTACTTCCTATCCATCCCAAAGTCGTATTACTCAGCTCTTGTAATGAAGTGTGTAGAGTGTCGGTCCTTTGAAGTACTTTCTGACCACAAGGAGCTGGTAATATATAACAGCAAGCAAAGCCTTGCCACGGTTGTGCGGTTGTTTTTAAACATATGTTTGAAGTAGTCACACAGGCGCGCGCGCGCGCGCGCGCGCACCACACACACACACACACACACAAAACACACACACACACACACACATTAGCACGCGCGCGCGCGACACACACACACACACACATACACACACATTAGCACGCGGACACACACTCATACACGTACTCACCTACCCACACACGCACGCACACACACGCGCGCGCGCGCGCGCGCACACACACACACACACACACACACACACACACACACACACACAACTTTCACATATATACGCGCG
>CM065714.1:72099335-72101835 GCA_033310375.1 Conus canariensis | reverse complement strand
TTTAGGCCAAGTACGGGGCAAGAAGCTGTGTAAAGGTCGGATCGGTTCGACGTCCACCTGATCTCATTTGTGAACACACACACACACACACACACACACACACACACACACACGATCAATTCGACACCATTCTTGGATAATATGTTGGTGTTTAGTGTACGTGGCTTCTGTCTTGCCCCTTTCCCTTTCAATTTTCCTGTCACACTCAAGCCGCCCCTCGTTCTCTCTCTCTCTCTCCCTCTCTGTCTCTCTCTGTCTCAGTCTGTCTCTCTCTGTCTGCCTGTTTGTCTATCTGTCTCTCTGTCTGTCTCCGTCTGCCTGTCTCTCCCCCCCCTCTCTCTCTCTCTCTCTCTCTCTCTCTTCGTACCTAAGTTAGACATCGCAGATATCTAGATCAGTCACTCTTCCATGCCACACATTTTTTGTCTTCATTCAGCCAGTGCTTGATGGACAGGCATGACCCCAAAGAAAACAAAAGAAATGACGCTCCTTAACCTTTTTAGTTTTATCTGTTTGTCATATAAAAAAAAAAAAAAAGCCTGCCAGCCAGGTGAAAAAGAAGTCGGATAAAAACAATGAAATCTTGTGCGACAGATTCCCGAGACGAGAATCCGTCAACACTGGTCAGGTGTGATAACCCTTATCAGTCTTAGCACATGTGCAGTGTGTGGAGTGAAGAAATGTTTGCTGACCATATGGTTTTCCCACAACAAGCCGCTCATTGTGATAGGCTCTGACGGCAGTTTCGCTGCGAGATTAGAACAGTGAAACAGTGGCAGCTGCTACTAGCTCGCAGCGATTTTAGCATATATTGTGCAGCATAAACTCGGAGAGCTGGCTTCAGGCTTATGACAGGGTATGGTCAGGGACTGATGAAACTACTACCTACTTCAATCTGCGAGCACCCGACAAACCATTTCCGTATAATTTGTAAGTTAAGGCCAGCAGGACGTAATCTGTAAATAGCCATAAAACTTCGGTCATAGCCTTGATTATGTTGACAAGGGGCAACGAACTATGTTGAAAAGGGGCATCGAATTATGTTGTCAAGGGGCATCGAACTATGTTGACAACGGGCATTAGATTATGTTGACAAGGGGCATCGAACTATGTTGACAAGGGGCATCGAACTATGTTGACAAGGTGCATCGAACTATGTTGACAAGGGGCATCGAACTATGTTGACAAGGGGCATCAAACTATGTTGATAAGGGGCATCGAACTGTGTTGACAAGGGCATCGAACGGTGTTGATAAGGGGCATCGAACTGTGTTGACAAGGGCATCGAACGGTGTTGACAAGGGGCATCGAACTCTGTTGACAAGGGGCATCGAACTGTGTTGACAAGGGGCATCGAACTATGTTGACAAGGGGCATCGAACTATGTTGAAAAACAAACTTAAAGTGTCTTTGTATGGTGGTGATGCTTTATATTTATCTCCCCTTTCCCTTCTCATCCATCACTGTCTTCTACTCCCCACCCATACCTTCACCCCATACGTCTTTTTCTCGGTTTGATTTCTGTCTTGCTCACACTCTTTCTTGTCCTTGTTTTCCCTCCTCGCTCCTCTCTTTCTCATACTCTGGCCTTAATAGATTTTACCTCACCCACGTGCTTTCATGTTACATTCCTCAGAAGATAATTCCAGTATAAGAAAGGAAGAAAAAAATAACGACAGGAAGCAGGAAAGAAAAACGGCTCTGTCTTTGACCCAGTATTATCCTTGTCCTAAAATCTGTGATCTGAAAATCAGTCGGCGATCAAGCAGTAACTAGGTTGACATTTTCTACAGTGTCAGGAACACAGGAGCTGGAGAACGGGAATTCGCACATGCAACTCTGTGAGATAGCGACGACCCCGATCCATAACAATAATACAGCACTGGAGTATGACCTAAGCAACATTGACACCGTGGGTTTCTTCAACAAGCAAACACTCCACTGTGGTCAGAGGTGTCGCCCTGTCAAATCAACCCATGGCTGTCCGCTGTGTGGTTGGGGCTACTGCTCCAGCGACACAGGGAGAGCTGTTTCACCCTGGGGAAGTGAAGGAAGGGCGGTAAGGTGGCTGGCCGTTAACGGGTCAGGGACCGTTGAAAAGGTCTGTCTGTCTGTCCGGCGTTGACCCGGACATTCGGCTGGGGTAATGAACTGTTATGACTGGTGTCAAACTAGTTACCAACCGGCCTCATGTTGCGATGCTTCTTTCTACCGCTCTCTACTCCCTACCCTGGCGGGGCGGTCAGCATTTCTGTCAGGTTGTTCTTCAGACCCCACCTTTACCCATTTTCACTCTTGTACGCTGGCGACGTACGTTGGCAACCTTCTTATACATCTTACTATACATGGTTTTGTTTGGGTCCTCTAATCTGTCTGTCTGCCTGTCTCTCTCTGGTATGCGCGCACGCGTGTGTGCGCGCGTGTGTGTAGTGTTGATGTCGTTGTTGTTATTTACTTTACTTTTGAAGGAAAGACTCTCAGAATATCCCGGTCTCAGTCT
>CM065714.1:72009335-72094335 GCA_033310375.1 Conus canariensis | reverse complement strand
TCTTGTCCTAAGGCTATGGATTAGGAGCCCATGTGTAAGCCCGTAATTATGCTGTTATATATGTGTCCACACCGCTACTTTCCTGGTCTCAGTAAGCGGGCAGAAGAATGCAACGGCTTCTCTCTTTCTCTCTCTCTCTCTCTCTCTCTCTCTCTCTCTCTCATACACACGCACACTGTCACATAAATATATGACAACATGCATACACGCGTGCGCGTGCGCAGACACACACACACGCACGCACGCACCACACACACACACACACACACACACACACACACACACACACACACACACACACACACACACGTATCCTTACA
Source organism: Conus canariensis (assembly GCA_033310375.1). NCBI lineage: Eukaryota > Metazoa > Mollusca > Gastropoda > Neogastropoda > Conidae > Conus > Conus canariensis. The sequence goes on along the minus strand of CM065714.1, from coordinate 72,094,015 downwards.
TACATACATGTATACACACACGGTCTATGCGTAAGTATACGAGCTAATGTATACGTATACGTGCGTGGCAATTAGTGAAGCTTGCATAATAAGATGAGCTAGACTGATCATCATTGTAATGGGCTTGGGGGCATGGAAGGCTTTACTCTGCCAGCTTTGTGGGATCTGTGTTGATGAGACTTGGCGTGGACCATTAACTAGTTTGCCTTACCGTCACGGAAGGACTTAAAATGATGATGGCCAGCAAGAGGAAGCGCGCGGGGGGGGGGGGGGGGGGGGGGGGGGGGGGGGGATGTACTTTACCAGCATGGTATTACCAAATGTTGAGACTTAGAAAGGGGCGTTGGGGGGAAGGGGGAGGGTGGGGAGAAGAGGGAAAAGAGCTGTGAGGGGGAATGAGTGAGTGAGTACCTTACTAGCAGACTTGTGTCGATGACGTCATTTCATCGGGGAGGGGGAGGGGGGAAGGGGTGAGAAAAAGTGAGGCACGGGGGTGTACTCTACCTGCATGGTAGAACTTACACTGATTGACAGGGTTGGCCACGTTCCAGGCCGTCACTGTTATGATTGGCCGTGAGCTTGTTACCTCCGTGCGTGCTGAACTCTTCCGCCGGGTACATGTCGGTGGAGGGCATTGTTTTTCGTGCACTTGTTTCCACGTTCCGCGCCCAGTTTGTGTAGGCAGAGCATTTGTTGTTGATGTTGCAAACTACGTCGAGTCATGTTGTTTACACCCTAGCCGACGTCAGAGGCCATCTCGGTGCTTTTCGAAGGCAGATTGAAAGGAGAACTTTATCATGTGCAGATCGAAGCCCGACAAAAAGTGACTTTTCAGTGACACCGTGAATCACTCTCACCCCCACCCCCACAGAACACATTTTATTCGAGAGAATATAGACTGATGTATAACTATTGGCAGAAGTTTCAAAGATTGAATATAATCATAGCACAAGTTTACGTTCCACATTGAAGAATACAAAACAAAAGACAGAGAGAGAGAGAGAGAAAGAGAGAGAACATTATGAAGCTGATGGTGTTTAACTAGTTAATGGGTGATTTGCATTACATAGGTTCTCCGTGCAATTTCTGTCGGTCTATGTGGAGACAGATGGTTAGCCTATTTGTCCCAAACGGGTATAATCATAACAACAGCAGCGTCCTTTACAAATTAGCATGCACTCATGATTTAACCTATGTCTGTGAACAACGTCTCGTAAGGGAGCCATTTGGAAGCGAGATCTTCATATACATTTACTTCTTTTTTTTTTTTGGCGGGCAGTACATTCGTCGACTGTCTTTCTATATTGCAGCATAATGAAAAATACTTGCAACGAAGGAACGTTCTTTTTCGTACTAATCTACACTGGCACAAATAGTGTTTAGCGAATGAAATAATGAAATAAAGGATAGGATCAATCTGAATATTTTCATCGACTCCAGTTATGCCTAATGGTTCAGTAATATGCAAACTGCATTATTCAGACATTTTCATTCACCAAATTCATCGGTGTGTACCAAAACCGTTGAACGTTTATACGATGCCAAAAACATGTGCGTAATGATATCCTTCAACATGTTACAGAAAGTACGCCGCAAGCTGTTCACTGCACCCATCCTGTTCAGTGTAACATTGGTTCCAATACATCACATCTGAGCATTGTTCTTAATTGAAACCCTTTGAGTTTTACGTGAAAAATATTGTTAAGGTATTGAAAACAGATCCCCCAATCATTTTCTACATTAAAATTTGATCCAGGTTGTAGTTATCAGTTCTGTTGTTGTTATATATATGTTATTCGTGTACCCCTTCATAAGGGGCCCAGGCCTATGTATGAATAAAATATCTGTATTTGAATCTGAATCTTCTCTCTCTCCTCCTCCCTCCCTCCCTCCTCTCTCTCTCTCTCTCTCTCTCTCTCTTCTGACACACACAAATACATTTGCGCTCCTACACCCTTACATCTCTCTCTCGCCCCCTCCCCCTCTCTCTCTCCCTCACACACACACACACACACACACACGCGCGCGCGCGCGCGCGCGCGCGCACTAACGGACGCTAGTGCGCGCACACGCGCGCAGTCATACATACACACACACATACACACACACTCACACACACATACGCACGCACGCACGCACGCATGCACACACACGTGCGCGCGCACACACACACGCACGCACGCACGCATACACACACACGCACGCGCACACACACGCGCGCGCGCGCACACACACGCGCGCGCACGCGGACGCACGAGTGCGCGCGCGCGCGCGCACACACACACATACACACACACACACACACACACACCACACACACACACACACACACACAACACACACACACACACACACACACACTACGCCTAATGTCCCTGCATTGAATTCGTCCTGCAGTGTGGCGACAATGGTGACATGTACATCTAGGCACACCCGGGGCCGGTCCCCAATCTCGCCGCATTCCATGCCGCCCGAGCACACAGTTCCTACCACCACATTATCTCAGCCCTTCCAGTCGCTTGTGTCAACATTTCCTTGCGCTCAGAGGATTCCAATCTCAGGGCTTGCTTGCCACACACACACACACACACACACACACACACACACACACACACACACACAGAGACTCACACACACACATACACACACGCACGCATACACAATACCACATCACAGACAGACAGACAGACACACACACACACACACACACACCACACACACACAACACACACACACGCACTCTCTCTCTCTCTCTCTCTCGCTCTCTCTCTCTCTCTCTCTCTGTGTCTCACACACACGCACACACACACACCACACACACACACACACACACACACCACACACACACACACACACATAACACAAACGCGCGCGCGCGCGCCTGTTCACATATGTGTGTGTGCCTTGTACATACACATACAGTTATGTCTGTTGAGCGGCCGGAAAAGGTCAGCCGATAGGAGCAGGCAAGCAGAGGAAGTCTCCAACATAGGGGTTCCTTTGTGCACAGATGTATACCTCGGCCTGCTCCAGACCACAGCGTCTTGGGGGACGAGGGTGAAGAATCAGGTCAACGTGCAGGGCCAGTCAGACCATGCTGTTTGCAGGTGCCAGCCCAGCCCACTGCAGGGGCACATGTCAAGGCTTGACGGCCAACAGGCACATCACGATTCCTTGAATCTTCGTTATTCCCGTTCTTGATCAAGAGAATAATTATGGTTTTTTTTTCTTTCTGTCATTTTGTCGTTTTGGTGTATATAGTCGCTAGAAACAACAGCAGCAGCAGCAACAACAAACAGACCTTAACAAAAGCAAACAAACGACACAAAGAACGTCGTACAATAGCCGGTGTCCGGTACTTTGTATCACTGAACTCTTCAGGTATGTCTGTAAATGATGGTTTAATGCAAAACAGCGATCTCATCTGTTTCAGTCATCATCATTGTCTTCATCATTATTGTTTTCAGCATCGTCTTCGTTGAAAGTCGTTAGCATATTTATTGTCAAGTGGAAACGGTCCAGCTGTTCCAAAATAAATTGATTGACAAGTGCACATAAAGAAAAGAACAGTAAGTTGTGGAAAAAAAAACCTTGAGAATCTTAATAAAGAAATCCAAAGCCTGCAAAGAAAACCATCTCCTAATTACATAATTATGTTTCTTTAGCTACCAACATTCCCGTCAGTCCGCCGATCTCACACTCTCTCTCTCTCTCTCTCTTCCCCCCCCCCCCCCTCTTCTCTCTCTCTCTCTCTCTCTCTCTCTCTCTCATGCGCACTTTCACATACACACCACGCGCCGCGCACTACACACACACACACACACACACACACACTCAACACACACACACACACCACACACACACACACACACACACACACACACACACACACACACACACACACACACACACCATAGAGCAACACCGGGACATAACGGAATGACACAATTACAAACACACCGTTGTCATTAGGTTGTCACAATTTTATTTGTTTCTACTGAAACGGGCAACTCGCAGGGTCTTTAATTTTGTGTGTGTGTGAGTGTGTGTGTGTGTGTGTGTGTGTGTGTGTGTGTGTGTGTGTGTGTGTGTGTGTGTTGTAATTTTAGCATTTCACGTCAGTTTGGATATTTATCTGAACGCCTTATACATGTCCCTGTGCTTGCTCCCCCCCCCCCCCCCCTTTTTTTTTTTTTTTAAATCCAGTTTGTTTCTAACCAGTTCAGAATTGAGAGAGAGAGAGAAGAGAGAGAGAGTAGGACGAAGAGTTAGGAGGTGGGGTATGTGTGGAGGGGGAGGGGGGTAATGCAGACAGACATACATCATTCAATGCATGCAGGCGGAGAGACAGGCCGTTAAGTTTGCACGTTACTGAACGTTGTCAGTGTTGTCAGTGAATGATGGTCACACGATCAGCGCTTGATGGTCTTCTCTCCTTTTGTGGTCCACGTTACCAGACGTCCGGTGTGCCTGCCAAACTTGCGTTGTGCACGTGCACACATCTAGCAGTGAAGGCGGTGAGCAATTGGCGGAGAGAGAGAGAGAGAGAGTTGGCGAGAGAGAGAGAGAGTTGGGGAGAGAGAGAGAGAGAGAGAGAGAGAGAGTGTCATGCACATGTGCTTTTTATTTAGGGGTATCAAGTTTGTACAAATTAAACATCTGTTTTACATGGCACTGTTCGTTGTGATCATGGGTTCCAGCACATGTGCTCGGTTGTTTTATTCGTGTCCCTTCTCAAATTGAATGACCTTTTGTTGTTTGCATTCTGTACACGAGTTTATGGTGTAACCTTCTGTCAACAGACGGTTTGTTTTGACATGGTACGTACCCACCCTCTTCCCTCAACCACCCTGCCTTCCGATCCCCCACCCCCCACCCCTTCCCCATGCTCCGTGACCCTTCGCTTTCCCTCCCCGTCCCAAGTCATAAACCTTTACTACTTGATGCATTCGTTTATGTTGTTGTATCGGGGATACGCATAAGTTTTTTTTTTTTTTAATTTCAGCTGTGAATCAGTGGTGGTTAGGCGAGGGATAGGGGAAGAGAGAGAGAGAGAGAGAGAGAGAGAGAGAGAGAGAGAGAGAGAGAGAAGGAGGGAAAAACGTGAGGAGAGAGAGGGGGGAAAACGTGAGGATGTCGTAGGATTGGCTCGCTTTTGTGGGTATATTGACTCTGATCGTTGACTTAAGGCGTTTGATTACCACCACCACCCCCCCCCCCCCCCAAAAAAAAAAAAAAAAAAAAATCCAATGCACAGCGAGAGTGATACCACGGACTGTCTACTCGTACAGTACAGTTTGTTTAAGACAAACAAGGACGAAGTACTGCGCTTTTGCGGTTAATCGACCCGCTACACGTAGATGACCGTCGACTGATATCGTAGTAGAGGTGTAGGTGTGTGTGTGTGTGTGTGTGTGCGTGTGTGTGTGTGTGTGTGTGTGTGTGTGTGTGTGTGTGTGTGTGTGTGTGTGTGTGTGTGTGTTGTTGTTGTTGTTGTTGTTGTTTCTTTCTTTCTTTCATTTGTTTTTAATATTCAAATGTTGACATTGATTTTAAGCCAAAAAGACCGGCCGGCGGACGGGAGGAGGGTTTGAAGACAGGCAGAAATACCGCTATAAATGAATTTTTTTTTCTTTTTAAAAACATTAAAAGGAGTGTTTAGACGTGTCAGTGTCAAAAAAATCATTAAAGGTTATGAAATGAGAAGAATTATTTGTCGTGCACTTCTTTGGTTGTGTGTTTTTCGTTTCGCTCAACATCATTGTAGTTTGGTTCAATCCCCAGCGTACAAGTGACCGAGCCAGACTGCTGTGTTTATGTTTTCCTTTATGTTTGTTAGCCTGAAATGTGGCGTAGCTACGACTGTGTTTTTCTAAATTTTAACCGGGTAGACTTTTATGTTTTACTTGGCTAACGAGGCACGCACGCACGCATGTCCCCCCCCCCTCCTCCTCCAGTACACACATATTCACTCACGCAGGCACGCACGCGCGCGTGCGAACACATTTACACTCACACACACGCACGCACGCGCACGCGCGCGCGCGCGCACACACACACACACACACATACACACACACACACACAGTACACACACAGAGCACACACACACACACACACACACACACACACACACACACTCACACACACTCACACACACACGAGAGAGAGAGAGAGAGAGAGAGAGAGAGAGGAGAGAATCCGAATAATGTTTTTATATTCAATGTAGGCCAAAGCCCCTTATTGAAAGGAGGGGAGTAGGGATGGGGGAGGAGACAAAGAGAGAGATGGGAGGAGGTATAAATTGACTGGATCAAATAGCAGGACTGGCTGACTCGTGCGTGTGTGACCAGCACTTCCTAGGGGGCCGTCTCTCGGGATACACCCTGTACTTCGCTAACACACTCGGACTGTCATCACCTTCTCTAACACACCATGGGTGCTTTTTGTTATCTTTACAAACCTAGCTCAGCAGGTTCGTACCTGAGGCCATGCATACCAGAAAGGAATGTTAACTGCCCCCACCCCCTTCTTCCTTCCATCCCCCCCCCCCCCCCCCTTTTGCCCCTATCGTCCCCCTTACCCGCTGTCAGTTCCATTCTCGGTCTCTGTCTTTCTTACACCACCACACGCTGTTTTCCTCTTCATCCTCATTCTCTCTCCTCCCCCCCCCCCCCATCCCCCTCCTCCTCCTCTCTGTCTTGCGTTCTCTCTTCCTCCGCCCCGCCCTCTCCGCCTTCTGTTTTCCTGTCTGTCTATGTCGCAGCCTGCTTGCCTGCCTGATTGTCTTTTCCTGTCTGTCTATGTCGCAGCCTGCTTGCCTGCCTGATTGTCTTTTCTGTATCCCCACCTTCTCTCTTTATCTGTTTTCCTGTCTGTCTATGTCGCAGCCTGCTTGCCTGCCTGATTGTCTTATCCTGTCTGTCTATGTCGCAGCCTGCTTGCCTGCCTGATTGTCTTATCCTGTCTGTCTATGTCGCAGCCTGCTTGCCTGCCTGATTGTCTTATCCTGTCTGTCTATGTCGCAGCCTGCTTGCCTGCCTGATTGTCTTTTCCTGTCTGTCTATGTCGCAGCCTGCTTGCCTGCCTGATTGTCTTATCCTGTCTGTCTATGTCGCAGCCTGCTTGCCTGCCTGATTGTCTTATCCTGTCTGTCTATGTCGCAGCCTGCTTGCCTGCCTGATTGTCTTTTCCTGTCTGTCTATGTCGCAGCCTGCTTGCCTGCCTGATTGTCTTTTCCTGTCTGTCTATGTCGCAGCCTGCTTGCCTGCCTGATTGTCTTTTCCTGTCTGTCTATGTCGCAGCCTGCTTGCCTGCCTGATTGTCTTTTCCTGTCTGTCTATGTCGCAGCCTGCTTGCCTGCCTGATTGTCTTTTCCTGTCCGTCTATGTCGCAGCCTGCTTGCCTGCCTGATTGTCTTTTCCTGTCTGTCTATGTCGCAGCCTGCTTGCCTGCCTGATTGTCTTTTCCTGTCTGTCTATGCGCAGCCTGCTTGCCTGCCTGATTGTCTTATCCTGTCTGTCTATGTCGCAGCCTGCTTGCCTGCCTGATTGTCTTTTCCTGTCTGTCTATGTCGCAGCCTGCTTGCCTGCCTGATTGTCTTATCCTGTCTGTCTATGTCGCAGCCTGCTTGCCTGCCTGATTGTCTTTTCCTGTCTGTCTATGTCGCAGCCTGCTTGCCTGCCTGATTGTCTTTTCCTGTCTGTCTATGTCGCAGCCTGCTTGCCTGCCTGATTGTCTTATCTGTATCCCCACCTTCTCTCTTTAATAAAAGTTCCCGATATATTGATAGTGACAATTCTTGAACTTCAGAAAAAAAAAAATCCAAAATTCCTGTACGGGATTATGTGGTATTCAGCTCATCGAAGGAATTCAACTCATCGAAGGGATTCAACTCATCGAAGCTCAACACTTTTATAAGAAAGAGCACTTTTGATCATTTCCTCTGGGGGCTACCACTGATTTGTGAAAATTGACACAAACATGTATTGCTTCTTATCGGTGTAGTAGGTATTTAATATCCATTTGTCCTCGATGAAAATGGTTTCAGAGACATCTGTTCAGGTGGCACTAAAATCCATTTGTCCACGATTAAGACGGTCTCACTGTCAGAGGCGTTTGATTTGAGGGCTTAACCGTCCACTTCTTCTAAACAAACGCAGTCTCACTCCTACAGACGTCTGTTTAGAAGGCTTTAAACATCCACATGTTCTGTACTAACGTGTTGTCACTCTCAGAGACGTCTATTTAGTGGGCTTGAAACATCCACGTGTTCTATCTATCTGTCTGTCTGTCCGTCAGTCTATCAGTCTACCTACTTGGCAATCAATATGATATGGCCCCACCCCCATCCCATGCCCCGAAGATTTAAATTAAAGGGGACAGAAGTCAGGAGATCTGTATATTCGTTCGAGTGATTAAATTGCATTGGATGGCATCGATTCTTAGGCCTGTAAACTCAAAGCCTAGAGCAAGTGAAGAGTTACGATTTTCCCTCAGACTTTTGAACTGGTAGGGCAACTTACTTTTGGTACGTTTTATTGACCCCGGCAAGGTATAATGTCTTTTCGGGGGCAGTCTGCTCACCTCCTAAGCTGATGAACTCACTTTGCTTGTGACTGTATTCATTGAGAAATTAATTGATTTGTTTTGTGTGAGCACATGTACAGAACGTCTGGTCATATGCGTTTTGTGCTTAGTGGCTGCAGAAAATGAAACATAGGAGTGAATGTCACGGGTAATGGGACATTGATTAACCTGCACAGCTCCCACGGCTGAGACAAAGGAGGGGATCATGGATTTTTTCCTCTTGTATCCAGCCTAACATGAACATATTGAAAGAGATTATTGTCATGTGAGTTTGGAGAGAGGGGAAAGGGGAGTTGGTGTGGGGGGGGGGGGGAGTGCATGGGCTCCTGTGTTTACGGAAGTGTGTGCGTGTGTTTTCACCCGCTTTGCTCCTGGACTGTTATTGATAGTGCAATATTGGGATGGTCGATTGGATGGTTTTGTGTGTGTGTGTGTGTGTGTGTTTGTGTGTGTGTGTGTGTGTGTGTGTGTGTTGTGTGTGTGTGTGTTTTGTGTGTGTGTGTGTGTGTGTGTGTGTGTGTGTGTGTTTCATCAAACTTACCGCTGATCGCTTTTGCAGGTGCAGCCAAACAGCGTGTCCGAGCAGTGCGGTCTGAAAGCGGGGGACGGTATACTGACCATCAATGGTGTCAACACGGACCAGCTGACGCACGAGCAAGCCAAGCAAGAGATCGTCCGGGCGGGAAATTACATCGACCTCTTGGTGCAAAGGTGGGACAGGGCATGTCGAGTGCCTGCTATTGTTAGCCTGTTTTTGCCCTCTGGAAATGGAGAAAATGTCCGAGGATTTTCGTAACAGTATCCGTCGGAAGCCTATGATATGTAGCTGGATTGCTTACCTGGTCCGCCAAAGAAGCGAGAGATTTGTCCATGCATCTACAGTGTCCACAGACCTATCCCTCCACAAGCGAGGGTGGAATTCTGCGTCATTCCAGGCCCTGCTCTGTTTCAGACTTTGATGTTCTCAGAATGCAGATCGTTCGGGTGGCATGATATACCCAAGCTCCTTTACACAGCCAGTGATGAATGTAGATTTGCACTTAGGTCAGCGTCTACCTCTCGCATCCAGGCAGAAGAGAGAATGCCGCCAGTGTATTTGTGGAGTTGCGTATCTTTGAATTTTCCAAAAAGTACATAGAGCTGGTTTTTCAGAAGGCGTTGAGTTATTTCACAGCAGGCATGGCAAGACAGGGATTTTGTTTTCTATCCCAGTTAAAAAATGAACCCTCTAATTCCCTTTGTTCGTCATCTTCAGAGTTTCATTTATTTATTCATTCATTTGTTTGTTTTATTGTTAGTAGCACTAAGGTTATAGTAACAGTGTTAGTTTTATTATGGCCAAGACTACCGTCAGCATGTTTGCGCTATTTGGGAGGGAGATTTGGAGAGAAAGAGGCCCCTGTGCATGTCTTTCCGCATGGCATGTGTTTTATCATTAATAAGCATAGTCTGTGCTCCACGGTTTAGTGACGGCGATGGCACACCTCATGGAGCATGAGAGGTTAGCAGAAGTAGTAAAACAACCGCAGGTGGCTGAACAGGGAACGTGTCTGGCTGACCGGGCTTGCAGACAAATGGCCTGGACGTAGGACAGCGCTGGACGTGGGTAATTGGGGTGGAAGAGAAGGGAAGCGAATGGAAGTGAACACATTCGATTTTGTTTCTTGTTTGTGTAAACATACGAATAATGCCAATACAGAAGGTCAATTCGACTGCGTGTGATCGAGCCGTTGGGCTTATATATAGCTTTCTTATGTTTGTGTGTAGATTGAAAGGATGTGTTACGTGTGTGTGTGTGTGTGTGTGTGTGTGTGTGTGTGTGTGTGTGTGTGTGTGTGTGTGTGTTTCAGGTTGTTTTCAGTCACTGTGTATTTAGAAGATGGCAATAAAGTATTTGGCTTCGTTTCAGTGCATGTATAATTATACGGTTGTATTTGTGCCATTTATCTGAAAATTGCTTGCACAAGTTTCACACACACACACACACACACACACACACACACACACACACACACTACACACAACACACCACACACACACACACACACACACACACACACACGCACATAGATGCACACAAACACACTGAACATTTGCATGCATGCACACTCGCACACACCACTCACACGTGCGCATGCACACACACAACGCACGCGCGGCGCGCCACACACACACACACACACACACACACACACACACACACACACACACACAACACACACACAAGCACATGCTTTCTGCTCAACATTCCATCCGTGTCTGTATTATCTATAGGGGGGCAGTGAAGATATGGAAGCCTCAAGTAACACCGTTATCAGAGCTGCGGCCCCAAGAGCTGAATACTATCAAGACTGCTACAGGAGAAGAGATTCAGCCGGTCCAGAAAACCTCATTGGCTATCAACTCTCCACAGGTCAGGGGTGTGTCCATATTTGTACCATGGACTCAGTTTCCACCGCATTTAACCTGTGCTTGTTTCCCTCCGCTACATTATCAGTGCTTGTTTTATTCTCCATCACTTTACTGCACTTTGTTTCCTCCATTACTTCACCTGTATTTGATTTCCTTTATTACTTCACTTGTACTTGGTTTCCTCCATCACTTGGATCTGCACTTGGCTTCCTCCATCGCTTCACCTGTACTTGGTTTCTTCCATTACTTTATTGCACTTGGTTTTCATCGTCACTTTACCTGCACTTGGTTTTCATCGTCACTTTACCTGCACTTGGTTTTCTCCATCACTTGGATCTGTACTTGGTTTTCTCCACCACTTCACATGTACTTGGTTTCCTCCATTACTTTATTGCACTTGGTTTCCTCCCTCACTTTACCTGCACTTGCTTTTCATCATCACTTTACCTGCACTTGGTTTTCATCATCACTTTACTTGCACTTCTTCATCACTTTATTGCACTTGCTTTTCATCATCACTTTACTTGCACTTGGCTTTCATCATCACTTTACCTGCGCTTGCTTTTCATCATCACTTTACCTGCACTTGGTTTGCTTTTCATCATCACTTTACCTGCTCTTGGTTTTCTCCATCACTTTACCTGTACTTGGTTTCCTCCATCAAATTAGCTGCACTTGGTTTTCATCATCACTTTACCTGTACTTGCTTTTCATCATCACTTTACCTGCACTTGGTTTTCTCCATTACTTCACCTGCACTTGCTTTTCATCATCACTTACTTCCACTTGCTTTTCATCATCACTTTACTTCCACTTGGTTTTCATCATCACTTTACCTGCACTTGGTTTCCTCGATCACTTTGCCTGCACTTGGTTTTCTCCATCACTTTGCCTGCACTTGGTTTCCTCCATCACTTTACCGGCACGTGGTTTTCATCATCACTTTGCCTGCACTTGGTTTTCATCATCACTTTACCTGCACGTGGGTTTCACCATCACTTTACCTGCACTTGGTTTTCATCATCACTTTACCTGCACTTGGTTTTCACCATCACTTTACCTGCACTTGGTTTTCATCATCACTTTACCTGCACGTGGGTTTCATCATCACTTTACCTGCACTTGGTTTTGATCATCACTTTACCTGCATTTGGTTTTCACCATCACTTTACCTGCACTTGGTTTTCATCATCACTTTACCTGCACGTGGGTTTCATCATCACTTTACCTGCACTTGGTTTTCATCATCACTTTGTCTGCACTTTGTTTTCATCATCACTTTACCTGCACGTGGTTTTCATCATCACTTTGTCTGCACTTTGTTTTCATCATCACTTTGTCTGCACTTTGTTTTCATCATCACTTTACCTGCACGTGGTTTTCATCATCACTTTACCTGCACGTGGTTTTCATCATCACTTTACCTGTTTTTGGTTTCCTTCATCACTTTACCTGCTTTGGTTCTCATCACTTTACCTGCACTTGGTTTTCATCATCACTTTACCTGCACTTGGTTTTCATCATCACTTTACCTGCACTTGGTTTTCATCATCACTTTACCTGCACTTGGTTTTCATCATCACTTACTCACTTGGTTTCTCATCACTTTACTTGCACTTGCTTTCCTCCATCACTTTACCTGCACATGGTTTTCATCATCACTTTACCTTCACTTGGTTTCTTCCCTTGCCTTTAACTGCTCATGTACTTCGCCTCACATATTTACCTTTATCGTTTTACCTGTACTTCTTGTCTTCCATCACTTTACCTCCACTTGGTTTTGTTCACAGTTTTACCTGCACTTGCGCGTTGAGTGCTCTTGTTTGTGTACATTACTGTACGTGCAGTTCCTTCCCTTAATTACTTTTAGCTGCGTTAGTAATGTTTCCCTGCTTTCTCTCTTTGTTCCATATTATTGGAGTGACACTATGATGGGTGGGAAATGCCAGCTAAAGGGCTTGGGGTGGATCTGTATGCAAGGACTGGACAAATTGTGTGTGTGTGTGTGTGTGTGTGTGTGTGTTGTGTGTGTGTGTGTGTGTGTGTGTGCATAAGCACGTGTTTGTGTGTATGTGCATGTATGTGCTTGGATGTTTGTTTCTGTGTTTGCCTGTCTGTTTCTGTTGTTTATGTGTGTGTGTGTGTGTGTGTGTGTGTGTGTGTGTGTGTGTTGTGCGTGCGCACGCGTGCATGCATGCGTGCGTGCGTGTGTGTGCGTGCGTGTGTTTGTGTATGTATGTATGTTCCAACCCTTCTCTGTGTTCCGAGTCTGTCAGTCTGCCTCAGAGTCTGCATGCAAGACTAGGGTCTGTGGAAGGGTAGAGCCAGTCTGCCAGAGGAAAGAAATTCCTCTGTGGTTATCAGCGCACCCCAGGTGGCTGGTGTTGTTGGTTGGGGTATAGTGTTTGAGGATTAGGGAGAAGGTGGGGGAGGGGGGGGGGATAATATAAATTTATGTGGCTGCAGGAATAGCAAGCATGGATATGTACCGTAGTGTGTGTGTGTGTGTCTGTCTGTAATTCAACCCAGTGTCTGTGGAGAGACGAAAGGGAAGAGAATTGAGAGAGAGAATGCATGCATTTGTGTGTGTGTGTCTCTGTGTGCGGCGCGCGTGCGTGTGTGTGTTTGTGTGTGTGTGTGTGTGTATGTGTGTGTGTGTGTGTGTGTGTGTGTGTGTGTGTGTGTGTGTGTGTGTGTGTGTGTGTGTGAACAGTATGATGTGACTTGCATTAGTATTATGCCACTATGATTTTTGAGACAATGATACCACTGACAGGCAAACTAGGCAAACTAGAGTAAACACTCGCACATGAGTATGCATCCATGCATGCAGGATGAAAATGTGAATGGCTGAATGCGGTCACATGTAACGCATCCTCGCCGTCTGACTGTTGCAGTCCCTTCCCTCGTCCCTCTTTCTCCCCCCTCCCCCCCCCCTCTCTATCTCTCTCTCTCTCTCTCTTTCGCGCGCGCGCGCGCCAGCGCATGCAGAATATGCACTGAAACAGTCCACGCCCATTTGGATCACGGAAAAAGAATCAGGTTGAGCCGGTGTCCGAGGGCCTGGCGGAATGCCGTGCCCCATCTCCATTCCGGAGATTCGTCATCCCCCTATCAAGACGGGAAGTGGGTCAGGGTCTCCAGCCTTTTTATCAGACCCCAGTCGGTTCAACGTGAGATTAAGTCTTTGAGTAGCTCTTCCGCTTCCCAGCGTTTCTTCCTTGGATTGATCCTTGACATCCGTCTCTTTGTCTTCCTCTCTCTGCTGCCTCATACTGACCGACTTCTTTCATTTTCTGATTCTTTTTTTTTTTTTTTTTGTCTTGCATGCCCCTGTCTGTCCACACACATTTGCACGCGCTAGAACACACTGAGTGCGCACATGTGCATGATGTGCATATACACACACATGCAGACGCACGCACACACATGCACACACATACATACATACACACACCAACACACCACACACACACACACACACACACACACACACACACATGTTCATGCATGGACATCTGTCCATGCATGAACATGTGTGTGTGTGTGTGTGTGTGTGTGTGTGTGCATATACATGCGTGCACACACACACACACAAACGTGTGACGAATGTGTGCACATGCTATACACTCATACTTACACACACAACACAGACACACACACACACACAATATATATATATATATATATATATATATATATATGTACATACATACAAAGTCTCTCTGTGCCTCCTGAGGCTGTCTACCTTACACTCTGTCTCTGACTGTTGGTCTGTCTGTCTGTCTGTCTTCTTCCTCTCTCTCTTCCTCTCTTTCTGTGCCCCTGTCTGTGTCTCTGTCTGTCTGTCCCTCTCCCAGTCTGTAAATTCTCTAGAATGAACCAGATTCCACAGTGTGCGTCTGCTTATCCTCATCCTGCTCCGCACTGCGTCACCCTTCAGGGTATTGGTGCTGCGTCACCCTTCAGGGTATTGGTGCTGCGTCACCCTTCAGGGTATTGGTGCTGCGTCACCCTTCAGGGTATTGGTGCTGCGTCACCCTTCAGGGTATTGGTGCTTGCGTCACCACTCAGGGTATTGGGCTGGCACCTCAGGGTATTGTTCTCTCCCCCTAGAGCGCTCACCCAGTGTATTTTGTTACAGGGAATTCAAGGCCACTAAATTTCGTTTTTTGAAAAAATGTTTTATTTGCATTTCAGTAATAACAAAACTATAAAGAATGGAAAAAAAAGATGGTGTATGAAGTAAACAAAGAGAAGAAGTAGGAAGAAAGAAGGTGGGGAAGAGCGAAGGATGTGGAGGGAAGAGAGAAGGAATGTGGAGGGAAGAGCGAAGGAAGGTGGAGGGAAGAGCGAAGGAATGTGGAGGGAAGACGAGCGAAGGAATGTGGAGGGAAGAGAGAAGGAAGTGGAGGGAAGAGCGAAGGAATGTGGAGAGAAGAGAGAAGGAATGTGGAGGGAAGAGAGAAGGAATGTGGAGGGAAGAGAGAAGGAATGTGGAGGGAAGAGAAGGAATGAAAACCCTAGGTAAAAGGAAGCACATTGAAAGGAAAATTTAGCCGTCTTGTTTTATCAGTCAAGGGATTTGGGAATTAGTGACTGGAATTGCTGATATTAAGTTTACTAACAGTGAAAACAGGTTTTTTTGTTCTTGTAAAACTGGACGAGTCATGGTTGACATGCAGTCTGCTAATACAAATTTACTTTCTGTGAGTGAAGTGTTAGTTGATACGCAGTCTGGTTAATAGCTGAACTTCTTGATGCTAATGATACACTGACTTTTTGTAAGCGTGAAAACAGTTTTGTTTGAAACTGGACAAGGCATGGTTGACATGCAGACTGATGATACAGTTGACCCCTGTAATACTAGTATTAATAATACTTCCTAAGAAAGAAAACAGTATTTCTTTGAAACTATACAAGTCATGGCAAACATGTTGTCTGGTTTTGCAGTCTGAATCTCCTGATGCTTATGTTAAGTTTGCTTTGTAGGAGTGAAAACTCTTTTTTTAAAAGTGGATACCGGTAATTTATGTTGACGTGGAATCTAGTGAAACAGTAGAAATTCTCCCTAGTGTTGGAAATCTGAAGAGGGTGAATGTTGCACCCATTGACCTGAGGCCCTTAAGGACTCATTGTCCTAGACTAAGTCTGTCATTTCAGTTGCAGGTTGGTCTGGTAGTAGTGTTGCTTTGGCAGGAGGTCAGAGCTTGTGTCCAGACAGGTGCAGTCCAAGGTCATTGACTGTTGGATTCCCAGACTCGAACCCAGGTCTTCTTTGTGTCTTACCAGACATTGTCTGGGTTGTCTTCTGTGTCATTTCAGGTAGATGTTGGATTGACCTTTGTTGTTGTTGTTGTTCAGCTGTTAAGAGATATTGGGAGTCATCACCATAGTGTCCATACAAGGCTGTTGGCAGGGCTTCCGGGCAGCTGCCTTCATGTTGGGTGATGTGGTCTTGACCAAAGCGAAGCTAACTCAAGGATGGATCAGGATGGCCATCGATGAACTGTCACATTAACTAAGGCCACTTCAGTAGTCTCAGCCCCTTTAACCTGAGAGGGCATTTTTCAGCCCAAGCACTCCCAGAGCCCTAAGGTAACTATCATGTCCAGTCTGCACGGACGTGGCTATTCCAGGCCTCCGGTATTACAGGGGAGCAGCGCTCCACTACTTAGCTGCACCACACCACCAGGAGCCATCATCCAGTGGGTTAAGCTGGGCACACCATCACTAATCCAGCAGGATGGAATGTGCTTTGCTGCCCAGTTGTTGGCCTGTCACCTCGACGACTTACAGGAGTGATCTCTCACCTCGCATTCCCTGTTCGCGCTGTGATCTGCCTCCTTGCAGCAAAGGATGTCTGTAGCGCTCTTGACAAATCCTTAAACAGTGGGTGTAAAAAACGAGGGAGCCCTTGTTGAGAGGAACATCTAGAACAGACAAAGACAAGAATATCCCAGAAAAATGGATGCTGAACAGGAAGAGAGCCAGTTTTACAGGGTCTTTGGAGGTTTCACAGTTTACAAAAAGAAGCAACTGCATCATCAAAGGCGGTTTACACTGTGTCACTGTTCATGTTCATATATCCTTAGAGTATCAGGTTTTCAGGAAGAACATTAAAAGGAGTTATTAATGTATGGCGTTTCACTTTATCCTTTTGATCCTTCAGATCTGTACTTCAAACCCTGGTGATGGCTTATGGATGGAGGGTGAAGTTGTTCCCTGTCTTCATGGTCAACTTATTGTCAGGCCTGTTACCATGCCATAACTGCTTGCATTTACCTATGCAGGAGAACAAACACCCTTTTTTATGCATGCTACAGATCTCATGTTAGTGTGACTGTTCAGTGACCTGTGTATGAACTTTTCAAAGACTTGCTTTGTTAAATTCAAAGAAAATCAAGCAGTTGAAATTCTCTGCGTAAGTTGTGTTTGCAACAGATAGTGCATTCATGGCCTAACCTGTTTGTCTTCATATTGCATTCATGGCCTAACCTGTTCGTCTTCATGGTCTGTTTCTCACAGCAAGAGCCATGCCGTATTGGCAGCAGCCACAATCGGTCAGCGCAGCCATTTGGTGTGAAGAAGCAGGCAGTGCCCAACGTGGTGCATGCCCAGTACAACACCCCCATTGGCCTGTACTCTGCTGACAACATTGCCAACACTTACTCCACACAGACAGAGGGACTCCAGAATGAGATGGCAAAGTATGAGACATTTCAGAAGTTCAAACAATAATGTTGTGTGCTTATACTATACAGCACCTAACTCCTGATAGAGTACTCTGACAACTTTACTAAACGCAATTGTAGGTATACAAACAATCAGACAGATTGTAACTCTTATGAGTGCTTTATGTTTTACATTTTTTCCTGCACTGTATGTTCACCCGCCATCACCACCACCATACCTCTATTCCCAACACATCCTGAACAATCATCATCAGAAACACCTGAAATGCACCATCACACACAAACACACACACACACACACACAACACAGCACACACCACACCACACACACACACACCACACACACACACACACACACACACACACTCTCTCTCTCTCTCTCTCTCTCTGAAAAAAACAAAAACTGAGCCCTTGTAATGCAGCGTATGCGTAAGACGTTAACCATGTAAGAAGCGAATATATACTAATGACTTGCCAGCAATAATCCGTAGCGCATTCCATAACCCTGATCTACACTGACATGTGTTTTCAGCCTGGACCTGGACGATACAGCCGTGGGTCAGAAGATGTCTGGAACCTTCCAAGATCTGCCCCCAGAACCTCAGCAGAGCGCCCGCTATGAGGAAGGGAAAGGTGACACACCCAGTTACCGTGGTTACACCAACCCCGAACTTCAGTCTGCTTCCTTCAAACGCATCCAGGAGGAACTGGACAAGGAGGAACAGTGTATGCATGTTGTGCTGTGCTGGCCAGAACTAACACACCTATCACAGGCACTTAATTAAGGTGTTTTTTTTCTTTGGTAGCAGTTGTCTTTCTTTTTACAGTTTTGTCACATATCTGTTTGTTAAATAAGTGATTTTTTATGTTAAAGTTATGGTTTGCTTTATATATATTGTCTCATTTATGAAAATAAAATTTAAAAAAAGATGTTGAAATGTGAGCTAAAAAATGAATATGTGGAAAAACGAAGCAAAACAGGTCTGTAGTCTGAAAATCAGTGACAAGTGCCTGTGATAGATGATGTAGAAAGGATGGTTCAAATTTGACTGTATAGAAATGATACTGAAATATCTGTTCTGATTCAATTTATTCAGATTTGAGATAAAGCAAGATTGTATACAAATAATGATTGAAATTGTGTAATTCGATATTATCAATGCTGATAATATGTCAAAAATAATCATTTTAAACTTGGATATGAGAGAGTAACATTAAAACTTTGTTCTTGTTCATTTTCTTTACTTTATCTGTGTAACAAATACCTTGTAGCTAACAGATACCATTTGTGAAGCACATGATTTTTATCACATTGAAATGAAGTGGGCAATTTGTTAGTACTTAAAATAGAATGGACAAAATCAGTAGAACTTATTCATCACATTTTTAGAACGATGGTTTTCTTTGCTGACTCCTTAAATTGTTACTTTTGTAATCTGAATTTATTGTGTGCCTTTAAGTGTAGCCAAATACACTGAAAAGAAAAAGTGACTTTTATGAATAAATAATGTCTTGATCAGGAAAGGAGGGAATTTTAAGAATCTGTTGAGAGTACCACGTGGAGAAGAGTTACAGAATCAGTTTTAACCAAATCACTGAGCTGACACCAGATTCCTTTTTTACCCGTTAGCAGAAAAAGTGCCATAAGATGACAAGTGACTCATTTCATGGTGAAAGGTCACATTTGGTGAGTAAGTGGGCACAGGTAATGAACAAAAAGAGAGTATTTTGTGTTAGGTCAAAAGAGCATAGTGTGTAACAGACGTTCCGAAAAATAGATGTCAGCCCTGAGGTGAGTCATCCTGGTAAGCTATTGCACTGTTTGAATTAACCCGCTGCTCTTGGTGTTGTGATTTGCGTATGACCTTACAAAACATCCCATTAGTTTGGGATAAGATTTTCTTACAAAGTATCCTTTATTTTTGTTAGAAGGAGGGATAAAATGCAGGCATATTGGCAGTGCTGCATGATTTGATCGCACCCAAAACTAAAGCAGCTTTTATGAAAAATATTATTCAGATGTTCTCTATAATAAATCTGTAACACAGTAAATATGCAAATGATTTCAAGAACTTCTACATACAGGAGTCTAAAACAACTGTAAAAAAAAAAAATTTTAACTGTTGTACAGTAAACATAACTGGTTTTGAAAGAAAAATGCCATACAAAAATCATTTAGAGAGAGTTCTGCTCTATTGAAAATTGCTTATAACTTCCCCTTTTGGTGTATCAGCCTTGTTTTAAGAAATTCTGAAAGTCAATAGTGTTTTAAAAGCAAATGGTTGCCAGCTATTTCATCTAAATATATCCATAAACAGCAATAAAAGTGACAAACTTTGACATGATAAAGTAAGGAAACTGATGAATAATCATTTATACAATGTCATAACTTTCATTTGCATAAAATGGAAATGATTCTAAAAAAGAGATTGTGATGATTTCAGCTTCCCAAACATCAGTGCATATAGATACAAGTTCTGGTGAAACATTTTTACCTAGGCATTTGTATGTGACTTCTAAAACACACACACACACACACACACACACACACACACACACACACACACACACACACACACATTGGCATATCTAAATGTATATTGTCTCAACTTGATATGCAAGAGTGCCCACCATTATAAAATAAAACATGACAAAATAACACCTCTCTGATTGAAATAACAGATGAAAAAAACTCAAGGAAGGCATGATGTTGACTAACTTGAGATCTGGCATGTTGTAGAGAACAAACATCCTCCAGATTATCTGTGGGAAATTTGATAGCATGGTAAATGACAGAACTTTAAAAGTAGTGCAGTGGAACCTCCCCGTAAAGGCCAAAGATTCCTTGTCAGTTGTGAGTCTTGAATGGGAAAAAGTCTTAAACAAGAATCTTAAAGGGAAGGTCAGTGTTGTTCAAAGAGATCACTGGTCCAAAGCAGCAAGTCTTCAAAGAGGAAGAGTTAAGAGGGCGGGTCTTTAACGGGAGGTTCTACTGTGGTAAGCATGCTGTGTGGTAGTTGGAAAGCAAACGAGGTGCTTTTAGACAGTTGTGCCAGAGAAGGATGATAAATGGCAATCACCAGCTTGGATGTTTGGCTTTGGGGAAATAGAGTAATGTGCTTATATATGTATGATGTTTATCTTTTCAAATGTGTCAGTGTGTTTTTATTAGCATTGATGTGTGAATGTGTCTTTTTTGCATTGATGTGTGAATGTGTCTTTTTTTGAGTCCTCAATGCCACCTACCCTCTACCCACCACCCGTATGGTGTGTGTGTGTGTGTGTGTGTGTGTGTGTGTGTGTGTGTGTGTGTGTGTGTGTTCGTGCACGTTTGTGAATACATGTATGCTCATTCCAAATCCATGCACATGTACGCATGCACACACACGCAAAAACACATACACACACTCACACACACACACACACATGCATTCATGTGCATATGTTTACACATTCACAAAAACTCTGCAAAAGAGTCATTTCATTTTCTTTTTAGAAAACATGATCACTGAAAATGTAACAGTAGCACATATATATGTGTGTGAATTTCTGTGTGAATACAGTGCAAAATGATCCGTGTGACCACAAAACTTTGGAAATGCTCCAGATTTGCAGTAAAGTTTACTTACATTGCTGTTTTCGTAATGGGCCGCATTCATTAAAGAGAAAGATTGAAAGTTCTTATCTCCCTTTTCTGTTTACATGTAAGAGCATTGTGGCTTTTTGCCTCACTTGTACTTTTATTGTGTGTATGTTATTGTTTGAGTGAGTGACTGTGTGTGTGTGTGTGTGTGTGTGTGTGTGTGTGTGTGTGTGTGTGTGTGTGTTCCTTTCATATCCAGACTTGTCTTTTAACCAGAGATATACTATCTTTACAGCTGGCATCGGAGGATTCCGGTCAGTGGCAGCTCCTGTGGGCAAGCCCCCTGATCAGCAGAAAGCACAGCAGCCTTCCATGAGATGTGGGGGCTGCGACATGCTGGCCACGTAAGTGTTGACTTGGGTCTTGTCCTGTAAATATTTTCATTGTGTGCCTTTGAATGCCAGGATTGGTGGGTGTATGGATGTGTGTGTGTGTGTGTGTGTGGTGTCCTTAGCAAACTTTGAGACATAGATTCTTTTGCTGTTGCCATTTGAGACTTGGAGGTGAAAGGACCTATGTACCTTCACCCAATCTGTTTATCAGCTGCTTAGTCTTGCCGAGTGTCTACTTGAGAGAGTAGCTACAGATTGAGGGCTTCCAACTCTGGTGTACACCCACATTTTCTGCAGGAACAACTCAAGTTCAGCTTACTGTACAGAAAATGTATAAATTTCTCCCCCCAATTTATTAATTTTTTTTTTGTAAAATGGTTTAGTTTGAAATTTGAAATAATTTCAGAAGCTAAAGTCTCAACAAGACTCCAACTTTTTTCTCTTTTCTGGCGTTCTTTGCAATGTTTTTGTCTGTCTAGTCATAACACATTGATTTAATAAATGTTTAGATGTTGTGGCCTTTGACTGCTCCACTGTTGTCAGCAGTATGACTAATTGGGGTGTATTGCTTTCAGAGGCGTGATAGTGAAAGCAAATGGTGTACCCTACCATGTGTCTTGCTTCAAGTGTGAATCCTGTGGCATGAATCTCAAACAGAAAGGTATCTCAAGTTATTCTTCAAGAAGACTTCCATCTTTGTCTTATCAGTCTGTCTCTGTGTCCGTCTGCTTCTCTGGTTTCTGTTTCTTTCGCTCTGCTTTCTTTCTTATCTAATCGTCATTAAAACTGAATATACATGAGATGTTATGTACTTGTTGTGTATGAACACTATGTATGTTATATGATTGGCAACATAGTTGAACTGCTGGATATTTGTCTACAATTCTAATTTTAACTTGCTTGCAGCCATGATATAGCATCTGTGGTAAGCTGGGATGCAAACAGCATGATTTGAATTCTGTATTACAGAAAATATTCCAGTGAGATTTAAGCAGTTTCCATTAGAACAGGAACAGTTCCATGCATAGTCTTTTTTTTTTCTTCAGAAACTCTGAAATAATGAAAACATACATACTTACTGTATGCCACATCAAGACCGCCAAATGAATGGAAAAAATTATGACAATACAGTATCAATGAGTTTCCACCTGTAGAACTTCTACTGCAAGGTAAACAAAACAAACAAGTCCAAACAAAAAATAAACACAAAGAACAAAGAAATGGTGTAGCATCTAAGGGCTCTCCAGTCAGAGGGACTGTGCATCATGCACGCAATGAAATTGTCAGACATGTTTTAACATTTCAGGCTGAAGGTAGAAACTGCAGCAAAATGTTTGCCTGTTGCACTGACACATTAAATGACAGCTGCGTGCATGCATTCTTACAAGCTGATGCAAACATTCAGTGGGAAATGACAGCTGCGTGCATGCATTCTTACAAGCTGACGCAAACATTCAGTGGGAAATGACAGCTGCGTGCATGCATTCTTACAAGCTGACGCAAACATTCAGTGGGAAATGACAGCTGCGTGCATGCATTCTGACAAGCTGATGCAAACATTCAGTGGGAAATGACAGCTGTGTGCATGCATTCTGACAAGCTGACACAAACATTCAGTGGGAAATGACAGCTGCATGCATGCATTCTGACAAGCTGACACAAACATTCAGTGGGAAATGACAGCTTCCCAGCACAACAGAACAGAGAACATTTGGTCGTAAGTTTTCCTTTGCGTGTCAGTGATTTTGAATGAAGTTATCTCAACAGGATTTAATTTTACACCCCCCTCCCCCCAAAACAAGGAAGAAGTATGACAAAGCAAGCGTGAAACAAACAAAGCGTCATCATTAGACAATAATGCCATCACCGAACCGGGGGGGGGGGGCATCAGATTAAGAACAAAACAAAATAAAACAAACACATGTACAATATGAGAAATCCTTCAGCACAGCTTGGCTGAAGGGATTTACTTAGCTAGAAGAACAAGGCAGCAAATGGATTTACAGAAACTGTAGCAAACGATACAAAGTCAGGCACTTTCATCAGTGGACCATCAAACGTTCAACATCCAACAGCAGCATGTTTTAACACATTTATATCCTCTAGAGCAAATTATGTGAGAAATTGATACCCACTGGAAAAAAAAAATCAGCAGGTGAGCAGAAAGTAGCCATCCATCAGATGGCCATACAATCAAAACGTGCTGCTACTATATTGTCTTTTGTTCATTCCATTCCTTTGACAGTCCAGAAGTAAAACAACTTCCATCTCTTACATGTACTTAGTCTACCTGTAAGTTAGCGGTGACACACCAGACAGGGTTTGATGATAAGTGTGTGTGTGTGGACTGGCAGGTTTCTTCGTGGTGGAAGACAAGCTGTACTGTGAAACTCACGCTCGACAGAAAGCTCAGCCCCCGGGCCCTGACATGGTGGCCGTGCCTGTTTACAGGTGGTGATGTGGACCAACAACTGTGGTGTCACCAACAGGGACACACAGGTCCCTGTACACATGCATGTCACATAATGTGACCTGTGTGTACCCACAAATGCATAAGACACTCACTGTCACATGCACATAAACACACACTTCCAAAAACATTGAACAGTAAAAACCACCAGCGCTCAATAAGCATATCACAAATTTTCCGTTTATTTATAGAACCTTTATCAAGCATAGAATACCATGGGCTTACACTTAGAAGAAAAACACACATGCAGTCTCTCGCTCTTTCTCATTCTCACACAGACACACACGCATGCATGCATGCTCACATGCACACACGTGCACAAACACACACACACACGCACTCATGCGCACACACATACAACACACATTCATACTTGAACCTAGGCACTCGGGCATGCAGCCACACATACACGCACACAAAAGCGCCCTACTGATAAGTAACCTTCACCAACAGGCTAGCAAACAAGCACACATCCTTCCACCCAAATCAAAACTTCTGTGCATTATGTGATTCTTTATGCTGCATGATGTGTCTTACCTTCTGTGATAAATTTATTAACTAATTTCTATTCACATGAAATACTCCATTCTCTGTTGAAATGAAATATGTTTGATCTCTCCATCCCCCCCCCCCCCCTTTCCTGTCTCTGTCTCTCATAGATCCACAGAGATCTACTTTCACATCTTTTACACCATGTCTGCATGTATGCTAGAGGAGTGGGTATCAAAACAGCTGTAGTGGGGAGTTTGCACATGTGGGTGTTTCAACACGGGAGCTGAAGTTACTGTTCTTGTTACCTTCTTTTTTTATGTTTCCCATCCCGCCTACCCTTGCCCTCCCCCTCCCCCCCCCCCCCCCCCCCAAACTCCCCAAGCCAGTTACCTGTACCTAGAGTAATATTGAATACTTTTAATGATCAGTTACCCACGTCTGTTTCATCAATTTTCTTTTAAATTTGCTTCATATGACTTTGCTTTTTTTCCAGGTGAATGATGCCAGCGGTAAACAAACAACAACTAAACGAGACAAAATGGAGAGAAAAAAAAATAGATGGCCAATATCAAGAGATAGTCCTCTGATGTGTAGCGTCACTGGTGTACATGACGTCAGTCTACAAACTTTTGGAGTGATTCCCCTGCATGAATCTGTGCTTCTCTGTTTTCAGTCATTTTGTGTGACCTGCGAACAGTCATTTAGAGAGGTCTGGTCGAGTGCAGTCTGAGACATGTTGTCAGTGGACTAGGAATAAGAAGTGTTAAAGGTTTTAAAGTATGAACTTCACCATTCTTGTACATGCATCCAGAACTAGTGTACAGAAACAATTTCCAGACTGACATTAAAGCACTTCAGTTTTGATGGATGTAGTTTATTACAGACTGCTCTACAGACACTAATTGACCAGTAAAAATATAGTTGAATCCATAAAAGGAATATCACCAAATAATTTGATATGAAATACGTTTATCAGTGCATTAGTGAGTGAAAAAATTGTTCAAGGGCACAAGCAGACTGATATTTGAAAGTAAACTAATTGGCTCCACACTGCTGATATGAAGATACCCTTCGGATATGACTGTACGCATTTCTTCATTTTTGATGAGTATGGTTTAGATTATAGTTAAAACATGACTAGAAGAGTTACTGTCTTCATGGACTGTTTCCTTTAAGATGTTTCAAATTTATTATACAACACACACACACGCACGCACGCACACCAACGCACATTTACGCACGCATGCATGCGCACATGCATGCACATGTGCGCGCACACATGCACACACGCATGCATGCATACACACACACACACACACACACACAGAGTTTTAATGTGTATGTGTGTGTAGGTATATTATGTCAAAATTCACCTTGAAAATGTGGGAAAATATAGAAAGTAAAATGTGCTGCATGAACATCAATGTAACCATTCCATCATGTTCCTATGAAAATTCCCAGAAACACTACTACTCTCTTTCTCTCCCCCCACCTCTCTCTCTCTCTTTCCCTCTCTCCCTCTCTCTCTACGTCATTTTGAAAAGAAAGTGTGCGTGGAAGAGAGATCTGTTTCCAAGTTAAAATGCTTTGAGTTTAAATTAAACAAAATGAAACACGTCGATATTGGCGACATATGAATAAACTATACTTTTAGGCCCAGGATGTTAAGCTGGCTGGTTTTTCTTTGGTGCTTTAGTTTTGTTATTTCATGAAATGAGTGCTGATATGAACTAATACACAAAATCATGTTTTTTGAACAAGGTGTTAGATTCTGTGATTGTGATGTACAGGCATGGATATTTGTTGCACTTTGTGTGAAATTAGCCAGTGGTTCCAAGTATGCAACATTTGTTGCACTTGTTAAGAAACTGATAGATTGTTCCCAGTTTGCAAAAGGGATCTTCACTTGATCAACTGATCAAGAAAATCAGTGAAGCTAAGTGGACATCTGTGATTGGTGGCATCATTGAAAGTATCACTGTTAGCTGAAGTAGAAACCATACACATTTCTCACTTTTATTGCAGTTACATTGCTTGAACTTGTGTTGCATTCACAGCAAGACTGTGCGAAATCTGTTTGCATCATGTAAGATTTGTTGTGTGTACAAGTCTGATATATGTAAACATGCACAGACATACAAGCAGGTATGCATGCACACAGGCACACGCACACGCACACACACAGAGACTTGGGATCATTGTTCAGTTTCACAACATAAGGCATCTGCATCAGATGCATGCATTTTACAATGGCATGATTAACCTTGGCCTTCAAAGCAGTTAAAAAGTAAAGGAAGAAAATTTGTTGTTTGTTCAGTTGTACATGTTCCTTGTCTGATTGCTCACAAATAAATGTCTTTGTCATTGAGCATGTTTACACTCTCAAGTAAAAAATGTTAGTTCACTGAGTGCAAATTGCACTCACAAGCAGATGCCATGTTTATCCTCTCAAGTGAATGCTAATTCATTGAACGCATTTACGGAGTATAAGGCTGGTTACTGAGGACGTTCACACTCACAAGTAGATGTCGGATCCTGGATAGCATTTATACTTATAAGTGAAAGTCAGGTAGTTGAGTGCATTTACAATATCAGTCAGGTCACTGAGCGCATTTGCACTCACAAGTAAATATCAGGTCACCGAGTGCCTTTCCTGGAATGAAAATATTGCATGTTTGGTCGTTGTTAGCACCTCACCACTTGGGCAGCTTCTTCTTCATTGACCACTTGGGCAGAGACCAACATGGCCTGTCATGGTGAAATGTGTGGTGCTGTGGTTATGTGCCTGACAAGTCAGGACCAGCACACATGTCATTGGCTTGTTTTCATGTCATAGCGTTCCTTCTCCTCAACTGTTGGCTTTCCTTAGGTCTGATCTACCTGGCTGTTTGCCCATAGCTGGGGTACTGTTGGCTTTCCTTAGGGCTGATCTACTGGGCTGTTTGCCATAGCTGGGTACTGTTGGCTTTCCTTATGTCTGATCTACTGGGCTGTTTGCCATAGCTGGGGTACTGTTGGCTTTCCTTAGGTCTGATCTACCTGGCTGTTTGCCCATAGCTGGGGTACTGTTGGCTTTCCTTAGGTCTGATCTACTGGGCTGTTTGCCCATAGCTGGGGTACTGTTGGCTTTCCTTTGGTCTGATGTTTGCCTGTAGCTGGGGGTGTGGTTTGAGGGGACCAGAGCATAGTCGCATGCCGTTGGGCAATGCATGCCCCCTGTCTGGGGACCAAATGTATTCGGAGATCCTTGCGGTTTAGTTTGTTGCCAGGGAAAAGCACTGCATAGGACTTGTGGAGAGGTTCTGAACTAATAGAAGATACTTGCACACTTGGTTTTCTTTTTGCCATGCTGATAGACTGGGATGCCAGCCAGTGGTACATGCTGAAGGCAAGAGGTGGCAGACACACACACACTTCAACTCACTAGAAGTGTCACACAACCATTTGAAAAGCATCTCGGCATCCACAGTGCATCCTCACATCATTTTACTCTTTTGCAAGAGAAGGATGGTCATCATGATGGGAGCTAACTTCTGTAGAAGATACTCCCCACGTATCATCGCGCTTCATGGCAAACAATTTTATGTTGTCCTTAGAGTCCAGAACACTTGAAAATTACAGAGCTTTATGCCAAGTTCGGCTTGAGAAACATCTTTCAATGAAAACAACAGTATCAAATTTTCATCCTGTAGACTTCATTGGACTGTTGAATTTGTTTTTCTTTATTTTCTTTTGCTGTTTCTTCTCTCCTCAGTGGCAATACTTGCTGGCACCTCATTAAGGCAACCTCATACAATGTCACCCCCAGTGACCTCCTGTTGCAGCCATGGGATCAACATTCACACAGAGCAATCAAGATCAGGTTGTCATGAAGTAACACACCAGAGAAGACACTGCACCGGTGTTGAGTCACTTTGGTGTTGCCCTTTCTTATCCAACATGAGCAGAACATCGCTTACAGACATTATCTGCTTCATTATGGAGCCAGCATGAGCGAGTGCCCCCGGGGAAGGCACCACAATGTCCACCCAGTGACAGTCCTCATGTACTGGCTAATACCATTGACTTTTGACATGAACTTAACGAGGGCATGGACAGGAAACCAGAACTTGGGTACCAAGAGCGCGACGATGTTTTTAAAATCAATAATCAACATTGACAACGCATCTTGTCAAAAGCATACCATTTTCTCAGCTAGTCTCTATATTTAAAAAAGAAAAGCTTAATGATGCAGAGTGAAAGACTTCTACAAAACCATTCTAAATATATAAACTGTTTTCACAGTTTCTTGTAGAGGAGTGGGACATCACCCATTTTGAATTGTGATCTCTAGAAACAATTTCACTGTTGGATGACGTGGAAATATTCAAGGGCACAAGTATATGATATTGATGATTGGGTCTAATTTGTGACAGTCTATGTTTTCTGTCTTTTTTTGCAAAGTTGATTAAATCTGTTTTAAAAGCATGTACCATAGTAATAATCTTATCTTTAATTGTCATATACATAAATATGTATATGTACATGTGATGTACTGCCAAGTTATACGTCTTTTTTGACATGCTGCTACTTATATCCACGTTTCTGTCTCTCTGCTGTGCATCTTTCCATTTCTCTGTCTGTCTCTCTTTTGTTGTGTGTGTTTGAAATGCTTTTCACAGTTATCTTACATTGAATGGTTTACAAGGCGTAGCATATCATGCTTTAGAATGATATTTGGGCATTCTTTTGTCATCTGCATGTCATTTTTTTTTAATATAATATTATTGCCACAAACTTACGGAACAGTTGTTAGTTTCACATGTGATGTATTGTCTATGCCTGCATTAGATCTATTAAATGACATACTGTTCAAAACATTGATTTTGTTGTTGTCTTTGTTGACATCCTGTTACAAAAGAAAAATTAATACAAGGTGCTCTGTCTCTCCCCCCCTCCCACCCCCTCTTTCTTTCTCTCTCTCTCTCTCACATGTACATGTACACACAGTCTCAGACACATATACATTTATTAATACAATCACACATATTACAGACACATCTGCTAACACACACATATCTGCATATGAATAGAGTGCGCACGTACATGACCAATTCATGTAACGCAAGAACAGCTACCACTCGGTCTGCATCTTCTAAGTCAGTGGACACTTTTAGAAATGGACGAATACGAAAGTTTGGATATTAAATAGAAATGTAAGCTTGAATTTACACATTGCTTCTGTGGTGAAAGAGGTAGGCTTTAAGCCCATAGGCCGGACATAAATGCTTTGATTGTTTACATGACTAGGTGAAATGAACACATTGTCACCTACAACCACACAAACAGTGTAACATTTTTTTCAACTTTATTTTTGCTTGCGCCACCGCAGAGAATTAAACAGTGTGCAGCCCATTTACGGAGAGAGTCTTAAGTATTTTGCTCTGCTTCTACTGGCGTTTATCCTTGACTGATTACAGAATTAAACTTCTTTGATTTGTGCATGTGTGCAGGGATTCGGTCAGGGTGGAAATTTATAATCAACTTTATTTTGGACTCTCTCCCTTTTTTCACTCCTGGGAAGCATCTGCAGATATGTGATTGAATATTATACATTTCTACCAATATATATAATATATATATATATATGTGTGTGTGTGTGTGTGTGTAAATGAATATTAATATTATAACAAGATGACAATCTTCTCCCACAGGAACAAATTTAATAAGACTCAAGCTTTCATCAAAAAGTCTTCTTCAGAAATAAAATGCTTCACAAGAAGACAGTCCAATGTTTTCAACATAGTTTTTCCTCAACAGTTACAACAACTCTCTGTTTAACACAGGCACATGCCATCACACACACACACACACATACGCAAAACACACACACAAACGTAACACACACACACACACACACACACCTGCACTGTGTTGTTGAGCAAGCATCTAACGCACTTGAAACAGACCATAACAAAGCAAATGTTTAAAAGAAAAAAACGAGAGAGAGAGAGAGTGAGAAATGGAAGAAGTGGGTATGGATAGAGTGAGAAGCAGGGACGAGAGAAGTGACGCAGTGGGCTTGGTGGGATGCTTATGCAGGACCAGGGAGAGGAACACACACACACACACACATGCATGCACGCACACACTGTCACACACACACACACTGTCACACACAAAGACACACACACACATAAATATGTATATATATATATATATATATATATATGTAAACATTGGCAATAGCAACTGATTGATGAATATGTAGAGCAAGGCCAGTATGTTGGGGCTGATCACTGTCACATCGACAAATACCTTTTGCTGGGATGACGGGAACAGGTCAAGATCTTCCGCCTGAGGACTGGATGCAACTGCCTGCTCTACCACATGCACACAAAATTTGGCATTGGACAGAGTGGAGAGAACCCTTGTGGTGAGGGACCAATGACAACCGACCACATCCTTCAAGACTGTATGGCGCATGCAGCATCCAGAAGGAAGTACTGGCCAACACTGACAGCAGTGGAAGCCAAGTTGTACGGCACCCTGGAGGAGCTGCGGTGGACAGCAGCCTTCATCGAGGACACCGGGCTGCTCATCTAACAGGAGGCGAACGAGGAAGAAGAACTGTCACATCATTCTTTTCAGGAATTCTGATAAGATTATTTGTGATGTGAGATTTTAATCTTGTTTCACTTACACCAAACACTTGTACTAGATGGGGTGACTGTTTTAAAAGTAATGAAATTTCATAGGCCTTATCGAATAAATGGTAAACATTGAGATGTCCAGTCCTAAGTCCTGCACAAGTGGGACTGTGGGAAGGCACAGGTGGTCAGGAAATGTAATAGAATCGACAAGACAGAGTTTTTCATAAACAGACAGATAATATAATATGTCTGTAGAAAAATCAGTAGGCCAGTGAAATATTTCAAGATAAATAAGGGTAGTAGATGGAGCACAATGATAACAAATACACAAGAAGAAAGATAAATCATTTAGCTTAAAACAGTGAATGATGATACAAACGGTAGTCAATGTGTATAGCGGTACAAAAGTAGAGGCTAGTGAATATGACCCACTCAAAAGCACATTTAAAGATCAAAATAAAAGGTGATAATTATTGTTTTAATTGTAAGTCACAAGAAATCTGTAGCTCTAGGAAATCAGTTCTGGTGTGGAGAGGCTGGGCCAAATTTCCTTAGCGTTCAAATAATGACAGCAGTTACACTGGCCACCTAATGCAGTTTATGGTGCTGTCCAGTCGTATTGTGGTCTATGGTTGAATAAATCTGTAATGTCGCGGCAATGTTTGTGACATGATCAAAGACAACAATTGTCTTCACACGACGAAAGGTAGAAAACTTTGTGTTCAGAAACACAAATCAAATACTGAGAGTAAAAGTAAATGTTGAAATCATTTAGTTTTCACAACTTTTCTATGTCCATGAGTTAAATCCACCGAGATCTTCATAAAAGAAGTAAAAGAATGGGAAGAAGAAAGAAAAAAAAGGGGTGCGGGTGGGATGAGAGGGGGGTATGGTTACATACGTGGAACTTGTTTTACATAAGTGCGTGCATGCGCACACGCACCGACACACACAGACACACACACAGACACACTGGTAGAACGTGTCATACTTACAGGAAAGGAGCATTAAGAAAACAAATGTACCGATTGCAGTCTGCTACATGGTGACTGGACCAGAGTAATTTATCCTACTGTAAATAAATGCTTATTTATTGAAGACTACTACTTATCTTGGTTTTGGGCTGTTAATCCCAACAGTAAGAGTCGGTGTCCTCCATCGACTTCTGTGTCTGTGGTGTCCTCCCACAAGATTCTGGGACTGAGAGAGTTATCTACCATGAGTGACTGGCGACAGTGTCAAGGACGCTGGTGGCGACAGCGAAAGAGAGACGTGTGAAGTGGTTTAGCTTCGATGGAGAACTTCCCTCTTCAGCAACACTTATGCCATTGATTGATTTTAACCACAGTCTGTGCAACTGTTTGCATGGCAGGTACTAGTAAATTTACTTTTTTGTGTTCTGGCTCTGGTTGGCTTTTAAGCCATATTCACATCCGCCCCCCCCCCCCCCCCCTCCCCCAGTGGCTAACCGTGATTCACCGGTTTCTTTTCATCTTCCGCCAATGCCCAATGTTGACGACAACTTTTGTTATCTTCCGTCTGTTGTGCTCATGCAAGCTAATATTCAGACTTGCCTGTCTTGATAAGCATGTACCTGCCACAAAGCGTTTAGTATTATTGGGATTTCCCGATTACGCTCGGAAGTGTCTGTTGCATCCCACCAAAGATAGTACGCCCTTTGGAAGAGCGTACTATCTTTGATCCCACAGTGTGTGTGTGTGTGGGGGGGGGGGGGGGGGGGGGGGGGTTGTGGTGGTGGTGGTGGTGTGTGTGAGAGAGAGAGAGAGAGAGAGAGAGAGAGAGAGAGAGAGAGAGAGAGAGAGAAATACAGGGCCACAATATAATTATAAACAGTGCACTGGTTCATGGCCTTATTTAGTAATACATTTTCACAGCTAACGTGAAGCTTCCTCCTGAAGGTTAGCAACTATATGTGTGTGTGTGTGTGTGTGATTTCAGGTTGGTAATTATGTAAATCTATTCTTGTTCATCAGTATTTGAGTTACCCTGTCACTGTTGGTAAAATACCATTTGCAGAAAACGGAATACCAAATTTGATTTTAGCTGCCAGCCCCAGGGACCAGTTTATTTTCATGAGACTGGCAGCTGAATAAGAACAGAGGCTTAGACAGAATGAAATATATATATATATATATATATATATATATTAATTTTTAAGAAGCTTGTGCACCATACTCAGATAAAATTTGAAATCCTTAGTTTTGTTGTAATGGCAGTTCTTAGTCAGTTATGGATGCTGAGTGGTCAGACTGAATGAATTAATCAGACAAGGCCAACAGCATGGTAGGTTTCCTGAAAAGAAACCTGAAGATCTCCAATAAAGCCACCAAAACCAGTGCTTACCTAACACTGGTACACCCTCACCTGGAGTATTGCTCATCAGTGTGGAGTCCGTACAAAGCAGGCCAGAAGAAAAAGATTGAAATGGTGCAAAGAAGAGCAGCCCGATATATATATATATATATATACAACAAATATGATTGGACCAGCCATGCTGCAAGATCTGGAATGGGAACCTCTTGAAGCACGAAGAAACAGGCAGAGGCTAACCTTTATGTACAAGATCGTCAATGGCGCTGTGGACATACCCCCTGACAAATTCCTCAAGAAAGGACCTGCCAAAACCCGATCAAACCACAAACACAAATTTGCTCATCTGGGCACTTCCTCTGACCCATACAAGTACAGCTTCTTCCCATCTACCATCCCAGTCTGGAACTCCCTGCCTGCAACAGCAGCAGAGGCTCCCTCCTTGGTATCATTCAAGAGGGAGCTGAACAAAATCCCAGCCTAGATCCCTATCTCAACTAGCCGAACGGTAAATGAAGGGCAGGTTGTGCCGGTCCAGGTCATGACCTGGGGGTCGCCACGATTACCAGGTAAGCCTCCCCAGATGCTAATTAGGCTAGTTGAGTCCCCCTTTTTTTTGTTTTTTTGTTTTTTTTTTGCCTGCCGCAACACACTGCCCCGGAGCTGAACTCGGGGGTATGCAGTTGGGGTACTAAGGCGACTTTACATCTCTTTAGCTATCTTTTCGTTGTCCCTATTAGATCTTTGTTTATTTCTTCTTACGCCTCTGTGCACACAGGTCAATAATAGTCAACAATGACGGCTGACCTACAAATTTGAAGATTGAAGACAATCTAAACACATGAATAGAAACTGTATTTAGTTATTGTTTTGTTTTGTTTAATTCTGCCATACATATTATGCATTATATATTATGAGACTACATGTAAAAGTACCAACCTAGTGTACCTGATCAACTGTGGACATTGCCAGGATGTACAGTATGTTGGTGAGACAGGAAACACCCTACAAACACACTTCAGTGGTCATCGCTCTGACATCATCAGAAAGCAAGATACACTCGTGGCACACCATTTCTGTGGACCTGGACATCAGCTGTCAGATTTGAAATGTTGTGTGATCGAACTCATAAAGACCACAGATGTACAGAAAAGAAAAGACAGAGAGAGGATGTGGAGACACAAGTTGAAGACCAACTACCCTTTTGGTCTCAATGTGTGGGATTAGTTGGTTTCACGTGAACAATCTGCCCTGGGAACTTTGCCCTTCGCTGAACCAAGACTTCACCCAGGCATCACTATTTATCATACAGTAATGAGGGGGGTGGGGGGGGGGAGTGGGGGGGGGATTAATTACGTAAAAAACACACATTACGTCAACTAGTTTTGATGCCGACTTCCATGGTCAGCTGAGGAAGGATTGCAAAAACCAAAAGCGCTTCTGTAAAATGCTTTGGGTGTTTGTTGCTTTTTTATTTGAATTATATTATGAGACAATGGAATATTCTACAATAACAATTGCTTAAGGTAAGGTAATGTACACAGTAAATGAATGAAAGAAAAAATGAATAACAAAGAATTGTTAAACCGGAGCAGGAAAAAAAACAACAACAAAAAAACAAACTAAAAAAAAAAAGAAGGTACAGCAAACCACCATCATCACATCAATTTAAAACAATAATAAACAGCCAACAGCAACATCAACAACAACAATAAAATAAACAACAACGACATATGCACACACAGGCATGCACTTATGTATGCACGCACACACACAAAGCCAGTTCAACAGTTCTGTATTTACAAGCAGACATACTAACATTTCTGATTTTCATTATGATATTAAACCCTAAAATAATAATAAAATATAATGAATACCTATATAGCGCCTATTCTCGGCTAGAGACCAAGCTCTAAGCGCTTTACAATCAACACTCACTTACACAACGGGCTGCCTACCTGGGTAGTGCCGACTGAAGAGCTGCCAGCTGGCGCTTCATTCAGTCGTTTCCCGTGTCATCCAGTCAATATCGTTCAATATCGTTCACTCAGTTTCTTTACTTCCTTCATTCTTTCCATTTCTTACGCAGGGTGCATGCTGTGTGTAACGTGTCATCCATACCAACGGCCAAACTGGCCTACTCTTCCGAAAGTTGGTGATGGGATTTTACATGTGTGCAAGATATTATGTGTGCGTTCACACACGGAACCTCGGTTTATAGTCTCATTCGAAGGACTGTATGGGAAATGGAGTCAGAACTAATGTTAACTCCAAGGGAAAAATCCCCCTGTACCGAAACGCCCCGGCGGAGATTCGAACCCGCAACCCCAGGATCACCAAGATTACGAGTCAGGCGCTCTACCAACTGAGCTATTCTGGCTCCCAAAATCACATGCTACGGCATGTCACAGTCATGTGTTAATTTGGTTTGTTTTCAGTGCCACTTTGTTGATTTGTCAGTGTGAATGGTATGTATGATAAGGATGTGTAGATGAAAACATGAACAGAATGTAACTTACAGGACCAGATTTCCTTCTTTTTCCTTAAAGAAAATATTTACATAGATCATAATACCTCTGTTTAGTCCAACCTTCCTTTAGACGCGTTTCTATGTTGGTATTAAATAGCATATTTGATGTCATATAGCATATTTAATATCATGCACAAACTTTGGGAAATTACAAATCATGCTAGTATGTTTGCTGACTGGCTAAACATTTGTGGTGAACACAGTAATAAGACACTTTTTTTCCCCATTGCTGTTGTGTTTATTTGTTGATATGATGTGTGCACATCAAAGGCTAGACCTCCACCTAAAATCATCATTCTTCTATCATTTAATCTGTTGATAAGTTCCTTATCAGCTTCTGCCAATGTATTTAACTGTAAGTGCAATCACGTTTCTCCAGGTGAATTGCAGCAGAAGTGCATGAGACATGGTATGGGACTGTGTGTCGACACAACAGTCAGAAGGTCTGAACAGCATGACCAGGAACAGCGACATGTGGCCAGCATGTAAGGAGAACAGCATTGTTCTACTGATGGCATGTGCAAGGATGGCAACATCTCTCAAGATCTTGAATCATCTACAGACAGGTATACCAGCCCCAGTGCATATTTCCCATTCATCTACCAAGTGATTCACAGTTTATGCTTTATCCACCAAGTGTTCCACAAGGTGTGCACACTACTTGTCTTGAACGATACAATAGAGCACAGAACTTTGGTGGGAAACAGTAAAACTATGTTCATGATAACATCATCACTTAGTAAGCTGTGTAGACTTTACAGGAACAGCAGATAAGAAAGATGGACAATAACATTTAAAAGCAAGTGGAAAACTATATCAAAACACAATCACAACCACATCAAAACACAATCACAACCACATCAAAACACAATCACAACCACATCAAAACACAATCACAACCACAACATACACTTCAGTTTGGTTGACTTCCTCTCTCCTCATTCCCTCGTCTCCTGCCATCAGCTCTGCCCCCCCCCCCCCCCCCCCCCCCACCCCTCTTCTTCCCATTCTTCACAACCCTCCCATTCTCTTTCACACGCAAATGTTCAGTCAGAAAGTATTTGCTCATGTGTTGGATTATGTGCTGGCTTATTACACAACCTGTGAATGAGATACATGAAAAAGAGATAGTTATGTTGCCATTTGAAATGCTTTAAGCGAAACAGAACCCATTTTGTGGCATTTGATTATTTGCTTTTCATTGACTTTGATTTTGTTTTTTTCGTTTTTAGCAGAAGAAAGGGGCAGGACTTAATTACACACCACAAAAGAAACAGAACTACAGTACATGAAGACTGGATTGTAACGACAACGGCTCAGAAACCAAGACATCATCATCTGCATCAACACCTGATATGAAAGTAAGTCGAATAATGATATTGTTAATGTTACCACAAGTACACTCAGAGTGATGTAATGATAGAATACTATACACACAGACTAACCAATATAATGATAGAATACTATACACACAGACTAACAAAACAATAGAATATTTTACACTCAGATTGATTAAACAAGGCGGTGCTCTACACGCAAACAGAGGGACAAGCAAAACACTTATATAGAAACTGACAGAATTAATATAATATGCTACACACAGACTAACAAAACAATAAAATAAGCTATACACAGACTGACAAAACAGTAGTACACTACATACAGGTTAGCAAAACATCGGAATAATCTACATGTGGACAAAATGGCAAAATACGCTACACATAGACTGACAAAACAACAGAATACAGACTGACAGAACAGCAGAAAACACCACATGCAGACTAACAAAGCCTTAGAATATTGCATACACACTGAGAAATCAATACAATACGTACAGAATGGCAAAATAGCAGAGTACATTACACACAGAATGATAAAACTGTGAAATAGTCTACACACAGATAGAAAGACTCCAGAAAATACTCAACACACAAACTGACGTAAAATAGAATACACAAAAATTGACAAGACAGATGGACCTAATACACACAGACTGACAAAGCAATAAAAAAAAAAAAAAAAAAAGCAACAACACTCAGATTAACAAAACAGCAGAATACTGTACCCACAGATTGACTAAAAAACAGAATACTCTACACACTGAGTGAAAAGAAACTTGAATACTCTACACAAACTTGCTAAAGAGCAGAATGTGGTACACAAAGACTTTTGTTAGTCACACAGGCTGAGAAAAAAAAAAAAGCATACTCTACAGACTATCAAAATAGTGGAATACTCGAAACTGAAACTGCCAAAGGACAGAATACTCTTGACACAGACTGTCAAAATTGTAGAATGGTCTGTGCAAACTTGCTGGCAAAGACAGTGGAAACTTGCTGGCAAAGACAGTGGAATTTTCTACACAAGGATAACGAAACACTAGAGCATTGTATACACACATCGTCAAAATGTCAAAATAGTAGGATACTCAACATGCAGACTGAATAAACAACAGTATGCTTTGTGTACAGATGAACAAAACTGTAGAATGCTCCAAATTCAGCTTGACAAAATGTCAGAGTACTCTACACACAGACTAACAAAACAGCAAAAGGTTCTTTGTACAATCTAAAAAAAAATCACACAATAGAACTCTTTGCAATTAGACTAACAAAATAACAGAATACTCTACACACAAGACTTAGAAGACAACAGAACACTCAGAGCACAAGAGAACAGTAGAATACTCTACACACAGACTGACAAAACAATAGAATACTCTGTGCACAGACTGACAAAATGATAGAGAACACAGGGTACAGAAACAATGAAATTCACTACACACAGTTTAAAAAAAAAAGTAAAATACTCTACACATAGATTGACAAAGCAATAGAATACACACATACAGACAAAACTTCACAATACTGTATACACAGACTGACACCCCCCCCCCCCCACTACACCCCCACCCCACCCCCAACAAAAAAAGTACCACAAGAAAATAACTGTGAAAACTGATAACGAAAATGGCAAACAAAGTGTAAACAAACCCTGTTTATTCTGAGGTATGACTATCATGAACTAGCAAGCAAACAGGACAGGGCAATACATACAATGTTAAAAAAGACAGAGTGCCTTTCATCATTGTTCTCAGGGACTCTGAAACTGCTGAAGGACTTGTCTTCAGTGTCAGACAATGGAGTTCATGAACTCTTCATCAACATCGGTCATGTTGTCTGCTGACTTCTGGTACTTTCATCATGGCTATTTTGCTGGCTGAAACTTCTCTGTTGTCTGCCTTTGACTGTTCATGCAGTCATGCAATGCATAACTGTAAACAAGTTGAAAATGAATGATGGGAAAACCGAGGTCATCCCAGTTTGAACAGCCAGGCAGCTCAAAGCAGTCCGGGACAAGAGTCCTTTTGTTTTGATTGGCGTAGAGATCGGTTTTGCCGAGTCTGTGAGGAATCTTGGGGTACATCTGGATCGTGTCCTCTCAATGGAAGACAATATAAAGCTACTGTGTAGGACCATTTATCTTGAGCTCCACAGAATCAGTCATGTTCGTCCTTTTCTTACTATCAATGCAACCAAAAAGATTATGTCAGCATTTGTTTTGTCCAGACTGGACTATTGCAATTCTTTGTTTGTTGGTCTTCCAAACATGCTGCTGGACAAATTACAGAGGGTTCAGAATCATGCTGCACGCGTAGTCCTCAGAAAACGCAAATTTGACCATGCAAAGCCTCTCTTGAGGGAGCTGCACTGGCTTCCTGTTCGAGCCTGCATAAAACACAAAATTGCCACCCTCTGTTTTTGATGCCTCCACGATCTTGCCCCCTCGTACCTTTCCCATCAAGATCGCTACGTTCCTCGGACGCCGGTCATTTAACCATCCCCCATGTTCGGCTGGAGACATAATTATGGCAAACATTCCTTTTCTTTCGCTGGCCCCACTGTTTTTAATTCTTTACCTCTGTCACTTCGCAATGCAAAATCTATGA
This sequence comes from Conus canariensis, assembly GCA_033310375.1. Taxonomy (NCBI): domain Eukaryota; kingdom Metazoa; phylum Mollusca; class Gastropoda; order Neogastropoda; family Conidae; genus Conus; species Conus canariensis. The sequence continues at coordinate 72,053,940 of CM065714.1, read as the reverse complement.
ACACTTTTTTAAGTCAGGCTTGAAGACCTTATTCCATGCCTATCTTAACGATGATTAATTTTATGCACACACTGTAAATCAGCTGTTATGTCTTATCCTGAATAATGTGCATGCGTGTGTATGCATGTGTGTGTGTGTGTGTGTGTGTGTGTGTGTGTGTGTGTGTGTGTGTGGGTGCATGTGCACATGTGTTAGTGTGTCTTGGGTGTTTGTGTGTGCTGGAGAGAGGGGGGAGAGTGAGGGGGGAGACAGCGTAGGGAAAGAGTGTACGGGATGATTATGTTTATCTGCGCTGCATGTATAATTCAATGTTTTTAAATGTATGTTGGTCTTATGATGTTATAGTTTATATGCCTTAATCTTATGTTGGTCTTATGATGTTATAGTTTATAAGCCTTAATCTTGTGTTTCCTTTCCTCTCTTCATTCTTAAACGTTCGGCTTTTATATTGTAATGGCGCCTGGAGCCTCACGAGGGACAGGCGTAACTTTTTCTTAAATGAATTAAATTATTATTATTATGCTTTAAAAAAAAAAGACGTTGATAATTGTGGTCTGCTGTGATTTTTTTTTTCCATAGGGAAAGTTCGCCAAACTGAATACGTTACTGTCAGACCATTGACTTGAAATCCGCGTTGAATGCGTGGGATCTCAACTTGGGCATTTACTTGTGGTTATCATTCATCATCATTATGCCCATCACTCCCGGTGGAGCATAGGCCATCGACAACCCTTCGCCATCGCACTCTGTTCTGGGCTGTTCTGGCCATTCCGGTCCAGCTGGTCCCTAGTTGCTTCAGCTCCGCCTCAGTGTCTCGCCTCCAGCTGTTGCGAGGCCGGCCTCTCTTCCTCTGTCCCTGCGGGTTCCAGGTCAGGGCTTGGCGTGTGGTGCTGGACGCTGGCTTCCTGAGGGTGTGTCTGAACCAGCCCCACTTCCTTCACAGTATCTGCTTGGCCACTGGTTCCTGTCCTGCATGCTCCCACAGATCTTCGTTTTGGATCTTCTCCTGCCATCGGATATTGTAGATGCGCCTCAGACAGGTGTTGAAGAATGTCTGAATCTTTTGTTGCATCGTCTTTGTTGTCCGCCATGTCTCACATCCGTAGAGCAGGATTGACTTCACATTGGAGTTGAAGATAGCGGCGTTTGGTTCTTACGCTGATTCCTCCAGATGCCCAGATGTTCTTGAGCATGACGAAAGCTGATCTTGCCTTGCCGATTCTGGCTGTGACGTCTCGGTCCGTGCCTCCCTGTTGGTCAACCACGCTTCCCAGGTAGACGAAAGACTCCACCTTCCTGATGGGCTCTCCACCGACTGTGACTGGTGTGTTGGCAGTGGTGTTGATTTTCATCAGCTCGGTCTTCTTCCTGTTGATCTTGAGCCCTGTCCCGGCTGATGTGGTCTCCAGGTGAGTGGTCTTGTCCTGCATGTGGCTGTGGCTGTGTGACAGGAGCACCAGGTCATCAGCGAAGTTGAGGTCATCGAGCTGCATCCAGAGTGTCCACTGTATACCGTTGTTCCTGCCTGTTGTAGTGGTCTTCATGATCCAGTTGATGACCAGGAAGAAGAGGAACGGCAACAGCAGGCACCCCTGCCGAACTCTTGTCTTCACCTCAAAACTTTCGGACAGCTGGCCGGCATGGGCAATCCTGCAGTTCATGTCTTGGTAGGTGCACCGGATGAGGGAGATGATCTTCTCGGGGACTCCGTAGTGCCACAGCAGCTTCCACAACATTTCTCTGTCCACACTGTTGAAGGCCTTCTCATAATCTATGAAGTTGATGTAGAGGGGGGAGTTCCACTCCAGCGACTGCTCCACGATAATGCGCAGGCTGGCGATCTGGTCGGCACATGATTTGTTCTGCCGGAAGCCTGCCTGCTGGTCTCGGAGCTTCGAAGAAAGGAGACCTCAGGGCCTGCAGCAATTACCGAGGGATCATGCTCCTGTCAACGCCAGCCAAGGTTCTCAACCGGGTTATACTGGAGAGGATGAAGGAGGCTGTCAACCCAGATGATGATTCCTTCTTTCCACTGGGCCGGTACCTCCTCCTTCTCCCAGATCTTGCTGAAGAGGCTGTATGGCATGTTGACAGCTGTCTCTGTGTCTGCTTTGATGGCTTCTGCTGGTATCTCATGCCGCCCTGCAGCCTTCCAATTTTTCAGTCATGATGGCCTTCTTGATCTCTGCCTTTGAGGGTTTGTTGCAGCTGATGGGCAGTTCTGACTCTGCGGGTGGGATGTCTGGTGGTGCGTCAGGGGCGGGGCGGTTCAGCAGCTCCCTGAAGTGTTCTGCCCATCGTTTCAGCTGTTCTTGGTTGTTGTCAGTGGGTTTCTGTTCTTGTCCTTCACTGGCTTGTCTGTCTGCTGGAACTTGCCCGACAGTTTCTTGGTCACCAGGTACAGGTCCTTCAGGTTCCCCTGTCCAGCTGCTGCCTTTGCTTGACTGGCCAGGTCGTCAAAGTAGTCCCTCTTGTCCTTCGTGATGCTCCTCTTCACTTCTCTGTTCGCTGCTGTGTGCCTTTGCCTTAGCTGCTCTTGTTCGGCTCATGTTCAGCATAGTTTTCTTCTCTCTCCTTGTTTCTAGCTTGTGGATGGTGTCGGCAGAGATCCATTCCTTGTGCTGGGTCTTCTTCTTGCCAAGGATCTCTTCACATGTGTCATGCCAGAGCTTCTTGCAGTGTTCCCACTGTGTCTCAATGTCTCACCATCTTCTATCAGCTCCTGTAGCGGCTGGATCCTGTTGGAAAGGCTGATCTGGAACGCTGTTTGTGTGTCCCTGTTTCTGAGCAGTCCAACATTGTACCTTGTCCGTGTGTTGTTGGTGTTGGTGAATCTCTTGAGGCGAAGTCTCACTGTTGTTAAAAGAAGGTGGTGGTCTGATGACACGTCAGCACCTCTCATCACTCGTACATCCCGCCATGATCTCCTGAACTTGCGGCTAATGCAGATGTGGTCAGTCTGGTTCTCCGTGACATGGTTCGGGGATCTCCACGTGGCCTTCTGGATGCGCTTGTGTGGGAAGATGCTTCCGCCTATCACTAGCTGGTTCAGGGTGCACAGGTCTGCAAAGCGCTCACCATTCTCGTTCATCTGTCCCAGTCCATGTGTCTTCCATATTTTCCTGTGTAGCCTGTGTTGTCAATTCCAATCTTGGCGTTGAAATCTCCCATCAGTATGGTTATGTCCTTTGCTCCTCTTCTGTCTGTCACTGTCTGTAGTTGCTGGTAGAAGTCATCTTTCTTCTCTTCTTTCGCATCATTGGTGGGAGCATAGCACTGGATGATGTTCAGCCTGATGTCATTCTTCTTCGTGGTAAACTTGGCTCTGATGATGTGGGAGTTGACAGGTTCCCATCCGATTAGTGCCTCCGGTGCCAGCACCAGGGCCACACCCTCAGTGTTGGGGGCTCCATCCTCTGTGTGTCCTGAGTACAGCAGCTGTTCTCCAGATGAAAGTCTCAGCTGTCCTGACTGTAGCCACCTTGTCTCACTCAGTCCTAGCACTCCGATCTTGTAGTTTTTCATCTCTCGCTACTTGGATGGTTTTTCCTGTTTCATACATCGTCCTGATGTTCCATGTGGCTACACTCCTTGTTGTCCTGGGTGTTAGAAGGGGAGTCAGCCTTGCAGCTTCCTTTCGGCTTTCACTGCACCGCATCATAAGTCTGCAGGATGGAGACCCTTCCTTGCCCAGGTGAATGTTTTGGTTCGTTGTCGTCGATGCTTCTGTAACGGGTCTTTTTTTTTACAGGTAGGGTTGTTAGCCCTACGCAAACCCCTTTATCCTCCGGGTGAGGTGGTCCTGCCTTAGTCGCCTCTTACGACATGCATGGCAGGGCAGTGGGTCTATTCTATGCCCAACCCACAGGGTGAATTTTTTCTTGTGGTGCTGATGAGTAATTTATCAAACAAAAGTTATATTCAGCTTTCATTAACAATGCTCATTTTGCATGTCGTACATGCTATGAAATGCAGTGACATTTGATTTTTGCACACATTTGTTAGTCTGATCATTAGCTGAACACAAGGAGATAACTTTATGGCGAAGTAAGAACAGAATCAGAAAAATTCCTGGATAGGCTGCCGCCAGTGCAGTAGCACAGGGATTAGAGTTTAGGGAAAAAGTAGCAGCTTATAGCGTGCAAAGTATGATACACTCAGAAGTGACGAAACAACAGAATACATTCCAGGTGATGCAACAATAGAAGACATTGCATACAAGCTGTCAGGGTAATAGAATACACTCAAAGTGACAAAACAGTAGAACACTTCGCACTCAAGGTGATGAAACATCAGAACAGTATGCACACAAGATATTGAAGCAGTAGGATACACACAAGGCAACAGAACAATGGAATACTGTGTGCACAAGCTGACAAACCAACAGGATCGACTAAACTGATAGAAACGTATATAAACTGATAGAGTAATTGAATCCACTGTAACTAACACAACGATAAAGTGACCTACATATGAGGCTAGGAAAGAACAACATTGTTGATACTAACAGATAAAACACTGATGTGTCAGTTTTTGGTCTGTTTGTGTGTTACAGTTATCAGCATGGCAACCCCCAGCAAACGGCCACGGACAGACGTCAGCACCGAGCTGGAAGAGGCAGTTAATTGTGAGCAATGGGGAGAGGTGCTCAGGTTGATTGGCATTGATGGCTGCAGTGATGCACAGCGTCGCCGGGCCATCAGTGATATTGTGCAGCGTGCTCCTGAAAAATTTGTTGAGGACAAATTAGGTGATATCTGTGACACCTGTGCTGATGGCAACCTGGGCGGTGTCTTGTCCCATCTTGTGAGAAGACGTCTAGGGAGATTAGCGGGTCCTGTGTTGCGGCGCGACGTTAATCACACACAGCATTGGCTAGCGGTTGAAAGGGGCGACAAACGTGCTGTCGATGCTAAGTGTGTTGACTATATACTACCTCATTGTCTTGATGAGGAACTGGATTCTGTAATAACCCACCTGGTGTCGCGGCGTCTGTGGAGATCTGTAGGCAAAGTGTTGGAAAGAGGTGTTAGCTCCACACAACACTGGTGGGCTGTTGAACAGGCCAGCAAACATGCTGTGGATTATCAATTTGTACACTATATAACATGTCATTGTCATGATGAGGAGCTGGATGCTGTAATAACCCACCTGGTGTCACGGGGCCTATGGTGGTCAGTGGACAAAGTGTTACAGAGAGGTGTTAGCTCCACACAACACAGGTGGGCTGTTGAAGAAGCCTTGAAAAAAGCTGAAGAATGGCAGTTTGCTAAGTACATACTACCTCATTACGCAAAAGAGGAACTTGGACATGTGTTGTCGTGCATGGTGTCCAGGGGTGTGTGGGAACCTATAGACCGTGATACCGACAGTAACATCAGTGTTACACAACATATATTTTCTCAGCTGTTTTCACACGGCTTATGGAGTGCTGTAGACAGGTTTTTTCAGCAAGGTATCATCAGTGCAACACACAGGTGGGCTGTTGAACAGGCCAGCAAACACGCTAATGATCAAGAATTTGTTCAGTACATACTGCCTCATTGTCCCAATGAGGAGTTAGATTCTGTGATAACCCACCTGGTGTCACGGTGTTTGTGGCAGTCAGTAAACAAGGTGTTGGAGAGAGGTGTTAACTCCGCTGGACTCAGGTGGGCTGTTGAACAGGCCAGCCAACTTGCTGACGATAGTTCCTTTGTTGACCACATATTACCTCATTATAGTGACAAGGAGTTTGAATCTGTGATGACCCATCTGGTGTCACGAGGACTATGGAAGTCAGTAGACAAAGTGATGGAGAGAGGTATTAGTTCCACACAACACAGGTGGGTTGTTGAACAGGCCACCAGACTTGCTAGCGATGGAAACTTTGCTCTCCACATACTGCCTCATTGTCATGATGAGGAACTGGAGCCTTTAATAACCCACCTGATGTCACAGTGTCTTTGGAAGTCAGTAGGCAAGGTATTAGAGAGAGGTATTTGCTCCATACAACATAGTTGGGCTGTTGAACAAGCGAGCACACATGCTAATGATGATAACTTTGCTCACCATATATTACCTCACTGTCACAGTGAACAATTGGATTCAGTAATAAATCACCTGGTGTCACGGGGTCTTTGGATATCAGTCAGCATGATGTTAGAGAGAGGTGTTTGCTCCACACAACACAATTGGGCTGTTGAACAAGCCAGCAGACATGCTAGTGATGATTACTTTGTTGACAATATATCACCTTATTGTCTTGAGAAGGGGCTGGAATCTGTAATAACTCACCTGGTATTTCGGGGTCTGGTAAAGTCCATAGACAAGATATTAGAGAGATGTGTTGGCTCTGCACAGCACAGATTGTTCGTAGAAGAGGCTGCTAAAAATGGGGATGATTCAGGATTTCATCGTTATATCTTACGTCACTGTAGCAAAGATGAGGTTGTCTCTGTGTTCCCCCTTCTTGTGGCAAGCAAAAAGTGGAGATGTACACAACATGTACTTTGGGTTATGGTCCGTGATACACTGTGCACGTGGATTACGTCAGAACATGAGAGTAGCATTCATGACGTAGTGTTCTGGAAATTCATTTACATCTGTCATGTTGATGTGTCACAGGCGCTGAGTCTTACCAAAGCTGTAACAAAACAAATTCAACACAAGGATGACAGTGATCTGTTGTGTAGGGGAAACTGTTCTGATGTCAGCTCTGCTCTTGCTCGGAGTGTGTCTTGGCAGAGACCATTGTGTGAGTCAGTGATGACATCACTGTTACACACATTATGCAATGTGGTTTGTAATGAAGACAGAGAATACTTGAACAGTAAAGAGCACACCAAGCGGCACGTGTCTGATATCTACGCTCTCATTATTGCCTGCGTCAGAGAGAACAGACACTATTTCAAAGATAACAGACTGAGGACCATTGAGAACAAAGAAAAATGGACACCAAAATTTGCAGAACTTGCTGGCATTCACAAAAATGACGACCTGCTCATGCTAAATTTTCTACAGGGTCTAAACCTGTACCACATGAGCAGCAAGGAAAGTATGATGACAACATCTTACTGGTGATATTGGCCGTTTTCCCCCTGTTCCCTCAGCTACAGAGTGTGGTGCTCAGAATGATGCTGCATGAAAAGAGATGGGAAATCATCTCCCAGGCCTGTCTGTCTCATGTGTGGGAACATGATCGGCAGCGGCTGTTCAAGGCAGCTGTGATGCAGAGACGGTGGGATGTTGTGCGGCAGTGGTGTGACCACACAGTGCACGATGATCAGCGTCACTGGGCATTGACAGAGGCTTTCAAAGAGAAGCAGTGGGAGGTGTACTTGCTGCTGGCTGACCATGGGCTGACACCAGCAGAGCAGATGTATGCACACTACATGGTGGCCAAAGAGGGCAGTTGGAGCACCGTGCTACACATGGTGGAGAGGGGTGGGGACATCACTGAAGTCAGTGATCTTTTGGAGAACTGGGTCACAGGAAATCTGAGGAAAAAGCCTCAAGGAGATGTGAAGGTGTACGAAGAGCGATGCATAAAGTTGATCAAACTGAGACTGTTTTTTGCAAAACGCTCTGCCCATAGTCCCATGAAGGCTCTGGAGCGTTGTAAGTGGGGCAGTGTGCTATTTAACATTCTTCATAAACCCACAGAATACTACTTTTCACGGGTCCTGGAGAAAGTGATTGAAGAAGAAGAATGGCACATCTTGATGCACCTGGTGAGACTGGGAATGAATTCAGCTGATCGAGACAGACTGTTTCCAGATATGCTCAGGAGGCAACAGTGGGGTGTGTGTAGAATGTTGCTTGAGTATGGTGTTGATAAGCAGTTGTGTCTGGAGGCTCTGCCTGAACTGATGGAGAAGAACCAGTGGACTCTGGTGGCCAGAGTGATGGAATACGAGGTGGACGATGCTGTGAGACGTCAGGTGATGCATCTTGCCTTCCAGAGGAGAGCAGGAGCCTTGTTCTGGCATTGCCTCCTCACCATGGAGAACAAGGAACACATGTCCATGGGGACACAGAGGAAACTGTTCCATCAGGCAATCAGTCGTGACATCTGGCACGTGGTCAAGCCTCTCGTGAAGGAGAAGGATGACCCTGACATCCAGCGTCGTGACATGGCTTTTCTGGAAGCCATTGAGCTACACCTGTGGGATGTGGTGGATTACTGCCAACGTCTTGGCGCTGACATCAACATGGAGGACGAGAATGGAGAAACCCCTCTCCATAGGGAGGCCAGGAAGAGAGAATGGAAAGCAGTGGAGGAGATAGTGTTCCGTGATGGTCAGCCCAACCTGCTGGACAAGGATGGTTTCAGTGTTCTCAATAGACTAATTCAGCATAAACAATGGGCCATTGTGAAGATGGTGATAACGTATGGGGGTGACATCCATTTGTCTGCAAGGTACACTGAGTATGGATTATGCAGAAATGCCACGCACACGCCTCTGCAGGCACTGATTGATGCACGTCAGGCAGACATCATCCACTTCTCATTAATGTGGTGTGGTGACCAGAAGAAGGGAGTGAATGAGAGAGGGGAGAGAGTTTTCCATGCTGTCTGTGACTCTGACCGATGGGATGTCATGAAGGACTTGCTTATCAGGAAAGTGGACCCTCTGGCTGTGACAAAGACTGGGAAATCACCATTGGTGTACGCTGTGTTGAACACAAAATGTCGGGAGAGGATGGTGGCCGAATGCAGCAGACAGGGCTTCAGTTTACACCAGCCGTCGGTGACTGGCCCTCAGACGTCCTTGCTGGACGATATCAGTTGCACTGTTGTTGGGTCATCGGGGTCTGCCATGTTCCCTTGTGATTACATACGGTGGAAGAGTGAGCTCACCTCCCCACTTGTGTGTGCAGTGCTTTGTGATTTACCTGTGGTGGCCCTCATGTTGTATGAATCAGGAGCTTGTTCCAGTGCAGAGCTGCTGTCACTGTTCACACAGCTGCCCAAACTGATAGACCTGAAGACGGAGGAAGGCAGGACACTGCATGAACAGGTCATCAGAGAAGTGGAAACCAGACGGGCCAGGGGCTGGTCCTGGAGTGCAGATCGTTTGGTGCAGGGCTACAGCAGACTGACACACACCATTGGGCGGTACACACCTTTTCTGAAAGAGTTGGCCACAACACCTCGCACTCTGCTGTCATCTTGTCGTCTGATGATCTCACATCACTTCCACTTCAGTGACACAGATCGTTTTGAGAAGATGGATTTGCTGCCTCTGCCTGTGCCAGTGAAACAGTACCTGGAGTTCTTAGACTTATGTGATCCGGACTATGCCGGACATATGCTATGATGCTGTCAAATGTCATGTCTGTGCTGCAGTCATCTGAGTGGAGAGTCGTGTTGTGTCCACGGTGTACAGACATCATGTACCAGCAGTCTGTGTCAGAGCTGTGTCATGTCTGTGCTGCAGTCATCTGAGTGGAGAGTCGTGTTGTGTCCACGGTGTACAGACATCATGTACCAGCAGTCTGTGTCAGAGCTGTGTCATGTCTGTGCTGCAGTCATCTGAGTGGAGAATCGTGTTGTGTCCACGGTGTACAGACATCATGTACCAGCAGTCTGTGTCAGAGCTGTGTCATGTCTGTGCTGCAGTCATCTGAGTGGAGAGTTGTGTTGTGTCCACGGTGTACAGACATCATGTACCAGCAGTCTGTGTCAGAGCTGTGTCATGTCCACAGTGTACAGACATCATGTACCAGCAGTCTGTGTCAGAGCTGTGTCATGTCCACAGTGTACAGACATCATGTACCAGCAGTCTGTGTCAGAGCTGTGTCATGTCTGTGCTGCAGTCACCTGAATGGAGAGCTGTGTCATGTCCACTGTGTACAGACATCATGTACCAGCAGTCTGTGTCAGAGCTGTGTTATGTCCACAGTGTACAGACATCATGTACCAGCAGTCTGTGTCAGAGCTGTGTCATGTCTGTGCTGCAGTCATGTGAATGGAGAGCTGTGTCATGTCCACAGTGTACAGACATCATGTACCAGCAGTCTGTGTCAGAGCTGTGTCATGTCTGTGCTGCAGTCATGTGAATGGAGACCTGTGTCATGTCCACAGTGTACAGACATCATGTACCAGCAGTCTGTGTCAGAGCTGTGTCATGTCCACAGTGTACAGACATCATGTACCAGCAGTCTGTGTCAGAGCTGTGCAGGCTGGATGTATGAGCAGTCTGCGACACTCCATGATAAAGGATACTGAAGATGAGAGCTATTTAGATATGTGGACTTTTAAGCCACTTTATTTCTTCTTCTCATTCATTTCATTTTCTTCTCCTTGAATGTCATGCTGAATCATCAAAGAACAATTTTCTGGGTTCCTCCAGTTATGTCTTTGTGAGCCAACACTCTGATCTCTGCAGATGTTTTCCCTGCCTGTTCTGCAGAGTTGTCAGTTTGTGTTCTGTCTCCCTCTTTCAACAGTTTCTTGGAGGATTGTTTTAGCAAGGCAACTGGATCCTGTTCCATGGCCATACCAACTCACCAGCACTCTGTGCTACCAATCAAAATCACTGTCTGACAGTGAGGAAAAGAGCCTCATGACCTATCAAATGCAACTCAAGTCACAAACTCTGTTATTGGACAGTTGATAATAACTAGACAAAAAAATAGACAGGAGTGCATAATAAACAGAATTATATCCACCAAGAAAAGCCCGAGGTGCTCCATAATAAAAGAGTTTTGAAAATGACTGTTAGTAACAACATTTTCTTTGGGATTAGAACAACTCACGACAAAATTCAAATAGTCCAAATGGTTTGGACGTCACACAGACCAGTACGACACTTCCACTGAATTCTGAGACACTCTGTGTAGAAGGGATGAAGAATAAGTTGCCAAGAGATACAGAACCTGAGGTTAGGATCCATGAAGATGAATACCTAAGCTTACCTTGAACGTGTTATATGCAGACAGAGCCATATACTCCTTTGAAATAGTAATTGAATGTGTTGTATACAGTCAGAGCCATATAATCGTGTGAAATAGTATTGAATGTGTTGTCATTAGAGAGAGCCTTGGCTCTGAACTCGTGTGACTCTCCACATTGGAGATGTGTGGAACTGCAATTCACGTTGTTCAGTAACGCAGAGTAAGCTTTTACATCAACAGTAAATAGTGAAACCTATCTTGGGTTTGTTGTAAATAGATGAAGCCCTTCCATTGAACCTTGTGACACTCCATCTTACAGAACTGTGGAATCACCGTTCAACTATGCTTGTCATTAACATCAGATTGAGGATGATACTTTTCTTGTCTCTGTAACTCCTTGTGCAGCAGGCAGCAAAGGAAAGATGGATGTATGATGGCCCTGTGCTGAATGTGTATAAATACTTGGGGATCTGTTTTTCTACATGCCGAAGTTTGAACTTCGCTTGTAAAGACTTTGCATCTAGGGCAAAGAATGCTTTGACATGAGTAATAAAAAGATTGCATGCTTTGAATAATAATTTGCTTGAGTTATTCTTAAAAAATATTTGATTCCCGGATGCAGCCTATTTTGATGTACGGGGCTGAAATCTGGGGTTTAGATAAAGCCGTTGTTCATTGTGAGGTGGTGCTTTTATTTGTTTTGAAAAAGTTTCTAGGTCTCAGCAGGCATATCTGTAATGATTTGGTGTATGGGGAGTGCAATGTCCAACATATGTATCCCCTGCTCAGACCTGAAACCCAAAATTAACGATTATGTGAGAGACCTCTGGCAGGAGGATTGGAATACACAGACGGATAACAAACTCTTTCAGATCCGTCCAAACCTTAAGGAGTTCCTCCCATCTGCGTCTGGTGGTCGTAAAGAAGAAACAGTTCTTTGCCGGCTGCACACCGGCCATTCGTATTTTACCCATTCGTACCTTTTAAAGAGTGAAGAAGCTCCGTGGTGCATTCCATGTCATGTGCCACTCACAATGAGGCATATTCTTTTAGAGTGTTGGGACTTGCACGATGTGAGACACAAACATTTTTACGGCAGATTCCATGAAAACCTTGTTCAGAGATGTCCCACCTGATGCCATCTTTGAGTTCTTGAAAGAGATTAACATTTTTCATCGGATCTGAGTTTTTACAGTGGAAAGATTTTTAACAAACTTTCGGATGGTTTTTCGATGTATTTTAAAGAATTGTGTGAATGAATGACTTGTGAGTTGGTTTTAACGTGGTGACAGCCCTGATGTGGCCCTTTGTGGTCGGCTGGGCTATAAGCAACATTATCTTATCTTATCCTAGGTCTCAGCAGGCATATCTGTAATGATTTGGTGTATGGGGAGTGCAATAGATATCCATCGTTTATTAGTTCAGCTGTTAAATGTGTTCAGTATTAGTTAAAGCTTTCACACATGGATTGTCATAGATTGCCTCGTAAATCTTATGAAATGTTATTCAAACTGGATGTAAAGGGAAAAACGAACTGGGTTTCAAATATGTGTCTGTTTCTGTGTAAGCATGGATTTGAGGATGCTTGGCTGATGTGTTGGAAATCAAAATCAGTTTATTGGTGTTTTTTGACAAAGGTTGATTGATTGTAGATGGCAAATATGGGACGATCATATAAAAACTAGTGAACGATATAATTTATACAGAAATTGTACTAGTTTTCATTGTATTCAGCCTTATTTGAAATTTGATTTGGACATGTATTTGAAAAGATCAATCGCTAAATTTAGACTTGGGGCTTCTGAAGTAAGGACTCATTTCTTACAGTACAGATAACATGGACAAAATGACTTAGTATGTCCATTGTGTATGCAAGGTGAGGAAAATGAAATGCATTTTATGTTCATTTGCCCAGCTTTAGATGATATTCACCAGAAACATATCCCACAGAAATACTATAGATGCCATGTGTGTTTTGTTTACAGTTATTACTTAGCTCTAACAGTTATAAGATTATAAGGAATTTAGGAATGTTTTTGTTTAAGGTGTGTAAGATCAGAGAAATAGTGACTTCTTAGCTGGTGTTCTTGTTTGTTTGATGGATGATGTTCTTTTTTCCTGATAAATGTTTTGTTTCTTGTCTATAATGTGAACAATGGTGCTCATTCCCCCTTCAGATGGGCCAGTGGCCTCACTGAATTAAAAAAAAAGTCTGGTCTGGTCTGGTCCGAGTGCAGCAGTCAGGCAGACCAAATACAAAAGACCAGTAACTCTAGTAGCACACTGGACCCTGTGATAAAGACAGCAACGTTAAGTGCAGAGACTGCCACGTTTGGCCAGATCGTTCGTATATAATCACAGTGGACTGTGTTCTTAACTAATGACAACTGGATGGTGGTGGTGTGTACCTTTGTTCATGACAATCCCACTGCTTGTGAATTGCAGAATTGTATGCATTTTGATGCCTTACTGCCCTGGATGATATTTTTTGAACTGCAGAATTGATGATGTTTGTTTTATTCTGATCTCAGTGAATGGTGAACTACATAATTGTTTGGTGTTTGGTTCTTTATTATCCTGATTATTGATGAATTACAAAATTATTTGATAGTTGGTTGTGATGATCTTGATGACAATTGGACTACAGGATTGTTGATGCTTGATTCAATATTTTCCTGATAACTAGTGATTTTGTGCTTGATGTTTTGGTCATTACTAACTTGATTGCTTGTGAACTACAATAATATTGATTACTTGTGAACCATAATCTGATTTGTATTTGTTAATAATCATCGTGGTAATTGTTAAACTGCACTATTGTCTGATGTTTGCTTCATTGTTGTCCTGATGACCTGAGAACAGAATTATCTCATCTTTGGTAAATAATTTTCTTTTCTTTGTTTTTTTTTTGGTGTGAACTACAGAACTGTTTGATATTTGGTTAATTATTAACTTAATTATTGGTGAACTACAGATTGTGTGGTTTGTCTATTATTTTCTTGATCATTGGTGATCTACAAAATTGTGTGGTGTTTGGTTAATAATCGTCTTGATTGTTGGTGAACTACAGAGTTGTGTAACATTTGATTGGTTGTCTTGGTTCTTGGTAAACTTGGAATCATGTGATGTTTGGTTAATGATCATCACAAGCCACATAATTGTGTGAATTTAGGGGGTTAATTATTCTGTTGTTGATTGATGAACTACAGGAGTCTTTTAGTATAGTTCACAGGTATCTTAATTGCCAGTGAATTGTTAGTACTTGCATTTTTGATGATTAGTGAGAAACAGCATTGTTTGATACTAGCTTAATTCTTTTCTTGAAAATGGGCAAACTGAAGGATTGTTGACATTTGCTTTGTTTTAATGTGATAATGGTGAATTGCTAAATTTCATGTATGGCTCTTTATTTGGATGAATAGTGAACTGCTGCATTCTTTGATATTTGGTTTATTATAAACCTGATGGCCACTGCACAACCAGAGTTTGGTTCATTCTTATGATCCTGCAGATTAGTGGGATGGTAGATTCATTATTATCAGGTGAAGAAGCTCCATGGTGCATTCCATGTCATGTTCCACTCACACTGAAACATAGTCTTTTAGATTGTTGGGACTTGCACGATGTGAGACATAAACACTTTACAGCAGACTCCATGAAAACCCTGTTCAGAGATGTCCCACCTGACGTGATCTTTGAGTTTCTGAAAGAGATTAACATTTTTCTTCTTATCTAAGATTTTACGGAAGAAAGATTTTAACGAAGTTTCTGGTATGTTTTTAGAAGGTGTATTTTAAAGAGATGTGTGAAAGGTGTGTGTGTGTGTGTGTGGTTTTTTTTTTGGATGACTAGTGAGTTGATTTTAACGTGGTGACAGCCCTGATATGGCCCTTTGCAGTCAGCTGGGCTATAAGCAACACTACCTACATACCTAGATTAATTATCATCATGATAAGAGGTGATCCACAGAATTGTTTGCTGTTCAGTTCAGCATTATCCTGCAGTCTCGTTAACTGCAGAATACTGGGATGTTGGTCTCATTATCATCCAGATCACTGGTAAATTACAGAAATGTTTTAATTTTGTACTCATTATTTTTATGATGACTGAAGAATTACAGAATTGTTTGGTGTTTACTATGTTTGCTTTTCCTTTTTTTCTGAAGAACTGCTAAACTGCAGAATAGTGTGATGTTGAGATCAGCATTTCCCAAAACTGCAACAACTGGTAGACAGCTAAATTATTTGGTGTGTGGGTCATCATTACCATGAGTGGAAAAAACACAGGCCTGGTCCAAGTTCCTTTTTATAATCGTATATTACAATTATGACTATCATTATGATTTCTTTTTTCTTCAGAAGGTCCAAAGGGAAGAGGGGTCAGGATCAGTTGATTGGAAAGAAAAAAAAAACATGATAAAAGTTTTTTTTTTCTTGTGACAAATAATTTTGACAGTTTGGAAAAGAAAAAGAAATGAAAATGTGGAATATTGAATGAAACAAAACAAAAACTACAAGCCATTCCCCATACACCAACACTCACATTGACCAGTTAAAGGTGAGAGGTGGGGTGTACACATACCTGGCCCTCATGCAGTTCACACACACCTGTGCTGGAGCTGAGAGTTGCCAATCACAATGTGTGTCCCAGTAAATCCTCACGGGTCAAAAGGGGTCACAGACTCAGTTAAAAATTCTGAGCGAAAATAAACAATGATCCCCAAAACATAGACAACAGATGCCTCACAGCAGGGACCACGGATAAAGGTAAATTGATAAATATCGTAATGACTTTTTATTACACAATTTTATCATCAACCATTTCAGAATTTGTGACATTTTTATGTGTATATTTGGGCAGTTTTCATGCATGCTATTCCACAGCTGAGTTTTCTTTGTACATGTTGAACAATTCTTTGTACATGTTGAACAAAATGATTACTTAGACTTGTTTAGTTTGTTAGTCTTGTTTAGTTTGTTATTGTCTTGATGACTGAAGAACTGCAGAATTGTCTGATAATTAGTTCATTAGTATCCTTACCTTACCTTATCCTGACTGAATCATGTGAATATACAGTTGTGTATGCTTTGTGGTATTTGATGATTAGTTCATTAGTATCCAACCTGAACCAGGTGAACACAGTGTGGCATATTCTCTGTGGTATTTAATATTTGTTTATTAGTATGCAGTCAGAACTAAGTGAACACAGCGTGGTGTATGCTCTGTGATATTTGATGTTGGCTAATTAGTATGCTTTCATTGGTATCTTACCGGAACCAGGTGATTACAGGCAGGTGTATGCTGTCTGGAGTTTGATGAATGAGGTGAACACAGCGTAGTATATGTTTTCTGATGTTTGATGTTGGCAGGCGTGTGCATGCACACACACACACACACACACACACACACACACACACACACACACACACACACGCACTCTCTCTCTCTCTCTCTTACATGCACATGAGCAAAACGTACAGATAACAACCACCAGTTGCAGTGATGTGGTATGGGACAACATTCGTCATACGGTTGGAATTCAAGTCTGGACAACTGTCCGTTGTACAGTTTCACTTTTAGCTTCATTAAGGGCTTGCTGTGGAATGACTAATCCATATACGCTATATGATGATGGGTACATACTGAGTCAGCAGTACCCTACTACAGTACTGCACCATTTTAGTGGAAGTATACTAATATTATGACAATACTTACATTCTTGTTTTCGTTGTCCTCTTCTCCCTTAACTTCATTGTTAGTCTCCGAGGTGCCACAGTGAAAAACTGTTCTTCAGGTTCCTCCATTTCAACTGCTTGTGTGCCAAGATCTGAATCTCTGCAAGTGTGGTCCCTGTTCATTCTGCAATGTGGTCTGTAGTTTTCTACTGTGTAATCACTTGGTAATTGGGAGAGTTAGGTTCCTTTGTTTATTGATATTATGCTGGACATAATGTGGGCCATGTCACGGAAGACTTTCTGTGTTTGAAAGATGATGGATTTGCACTATGGGGGAAAGCACTCACTGCAGAGCAAGGGCATGGTACATGTGCAAATGGTTTGAATTAATTAGCACTATGTTCACTGCTTTTGATGGAGCTATAACAGAGCAGCATGTGTGTTACTTTGTCGTGTATAAAGTAGCTGGAAATTTCTTTTTTTTTGGCTGGGCCATAAACATAGTGTTTGCATTTAATGTTTTGGACGTTATCAAACAATCACTTTGCAAGGCAGTATTCTGAATTGACCCCCATTTGGACTTCCGGGAACAAAATTTATCCCCTTTTTCCATCACGCTGATTTTTATGTTTCTCTTCCTGTGCAAACTGACGTGTCAGAAAATAAGTTTCAAAACAGTGACTGAGGGCAGAAAATGAAGCAAAATTTGGAAAGAGAGGGGGTTTGTTACCGCCAAAGACACAGAGTACAGGACTAGACACAGTGCATTTCGACCTCTTGGGTCTTCTTCAGGTGAAAAGAAATAACATTTAGGACAGTGACAATAACAACATGTGTCAGATAATGACTACAAGAATAAAACGAGAGTAAACTGACAATACTCTCGTTAGGGCATGGCCAGTGATGCTCCATGCCTCATGTTACTTACAGTTAGACAGTACTCAGAATGTGCACTGTTTAAAAGGTATTTTTGTGGAAGACTATTTCTTTTCACTTCAGCTGGTTAGGCAGATGTGTAATTTTTTCGGCTGATTGAAGTCTGCTGTGCGACAGTAATTTGGTGAACGTCACTTGTATAACAAATGTAAGAAGTTTTCTTTCAATCATGTACATTTTTTTTTCTTTTGTGTATTCTGATACATCCTTGTTGTGAACAATGATATGAACTTTTTTTGTGTGTGTGTAATATAATTTGCCAAACTATGGTGTCAATGTCCTACAATGTAGACAGAGTGATTTTTAAGTGACTCAAAAGTCAGATGTGATTTGCTTGGAAATGGGCATTAAGTAATAATGCAGCAACGTGCTGACCACAGTATAGCTGTGCGGACTTGTCTAAGTCAGAGTAGAGTTGCTATAGACTGGCAAAGCACGCACTCAACCCCCCCCCGCAGGAAAGGAAGTGGGTGGCGTTCGGATAAATGTTTATGAGGTAATTCCAGGTTCTCCTTATTGCAGTGTAGGAGGGGTGAACTCAGAACTTGTGTGTGTATGCCTCACATATGACCGCCTTAAGTCATGTTCAAGTATGTGGTGCTTCATCTGGCACATGCCTATTTTTTTGGCCAATAGACTGTTGTGCCTGGATTTGGTGATTACAATTCATGGGGACCATGAATTGCAGCGGGGAAGAATATGTAAAGGGTATGATTCTGCACAACTTTTGAGAACAGAAAGTTTGCAGTGGTTAATCCCACAAACGTGGGATACGATCACAGTGAGGGGTAACCGAGCTGGTAGTTTGGAATGCCAGTTAAGAAGCTGGTCACTCAGCAGACAATTTGCGTGCAGCTGGTCGGGGCAGCCTGGTTTAGAAGAGGCAGCCATTAGACTTCAGCCACATTGTAATTGGTGTCGCTTTTGCTAAGGAGGTCTTGAGCCTCTCTTTGACCATGGCTGATCTGGATGGCTTGGTCTGGAAGACTAATCATAGGCCGAGGGGACAGCCCGGGAGACCGTGGAGCCGTAGTTGGTGGTGTCTTTGCTGAGGTGGACTTGAGATTTTAGAGAGGTAAATATCTGCAGGTGGGAGTTGTTGTCGACGGAGTGCACACATGCTGGATTTTGCCCTAGGTACAGAGTCTAAAGGGTCTGTCTTGATGTTTCCTCTGCACTCCTCCAGATCCAGCCACTTACATGACGGTCGGCCCCATTGGTTGTTGGGCCCTGGGGGATAGAATGTCAGTTCAAGAGCAGCCCAACGAAGACAGATCTGGCCTCATTAGACACTTCTAGTGGTTCCATTGTGACTCAGGCCAGAAAGGAGTTTCTCAAAAGATCTCGTTGAAAGGGGCTGGGAGGCCTGTATACTCCCAGTGTTCTGGCTCTGAGACCATTTCTTCACTGAGCAGAGTGTGGTGAAGGCTGTGACGCTGATTCCGTTATTCAGGTGTTTGTGAATATAAATGTATGTTGATGGTTTCTGCCTTTGGTTTGACTATGTTTTACCTAGAGTGAAGGCAGATAGAGTACTATCTTAGTGAAACAACACTAGTAAATGGAAGTTAAAAGTTCTATGTTCTTACAATTCTATTGTACAAACTCCATTTTCTTATTAACAGGAAATGTGATATACCAAATTTCCGCCATCCATTATTCAAGTAACTCTGCAACTAAGGAGGGGCTGGCGCTTGATAACAATGAAATTAAAAACAGTTATTCAGTATTATCACTGATTTTATTGTTAACAATCAACAAATCGATGCCCGAAAACATAGATTTGCTGTCTGTTATTGTAATTTGTGGATAAAGTTTAAAGCGCGCCCTGCAGGTTCCTTGTGTTCGAACGCTAGACAAACTGGCTTGTAATCATCGCCCTTGTTGGCTGGTGGGATGGAAAGAGTTAAGTCACAGTGTGACCAAGCAGCATGGCGGCCTGTGCAAATGATCAACACACTGTCAGTGAAGGTAGTTTTTGATGTGTGTCTGGGTTGCAACCTGTTTACAAGCGAGTGTTTTACCTGTTTGCTTGATTGTTTCATTATTTGAGCGACTGAAGGGTTGCATGCTTACTTGGCTGAGTAATTAGACAGTTAATTACTTGAATGCTGTTCGATTGTTTGTGCGCTCTTGTGGCTATTTTGTGCGCGAGTAGCCACTGGTCAGTCTGTTTATTCGGTTGCTGTATCTCTTAGTCTGTGAGTGTTTATTTGCTCATATATTTACACCCGTGGGTCCATTGCAGGGCTGAAAAGTAAGCCATTATTGGGCCGGGGTGTAGGCCTAACAGGTGAAACGTGAGGAGCCGTAGCGTGTAGCAGGCATTGTCCTGAGGTGGGTGTGTCTACTGAGAAAGAAAAACAGCTTTAGTTGGCTGGTTAATGTGCAAGGTGTTTCCTTTTTGAATTTGATCATATATGTGGACACTACACAGATGATTTTTTCCATAGAATTGTGTAACTGCTATACGGCCCAAGTGATGCCTTGCTATTAAAAATTAGATGTTAATTAATTTCATTCATTGTTCATAGCTCCTGCCGTTTGCAATGGGGAGTTCCTTTTGTGTGTGTGTGCTTATGTATGTACAGTTATGATACTGTTCTTCACTATGAAATTATGATCCATGCTTTTGACTGTATGTAACTCCTGCCGTTCGCAACAGGGAGCCTCTTTGTTAATGTTATGATTATGAAATAACTATATTGTTGATCCTGCCGTTCGCAACGGGGATCCCCTTTGGTTAATATTATGATTATGATATGGTAATGTTATTGATAGCAAAGATATGTTTTACCTCCTACCGTTCGCAACGGGGAGGCCTATTGTGTTGTTTTTTTTGCTGTAAATCCTGCACCTTAATTTTGGCAGTGTCTATGTGCTGCAGGGACAATATTCAGATATTCTTTGAAGCTAAGACGTATTGTTTTAATGTTTGATTTCACAACTCCATTATGAACGTTTGATACTTGTCTTGGCTGAATTTGAATGATTATGTTTTTCTGTATATGTTTTTTGTCATGTAATACGCCATGTTTATGATTATTATTGTTAATGTCTTAATAGGTCGGTGTGGTTGGTTCGATCCAACTATGATTTGAAATAAAAGAGAGAGGAAACCAACAAGCTGGTGCTGGTGTGGAAGATGATGTACCCACTCGTTCTCTTTCCCAACTCCTACTCCTCTTCCCTCCCAGCTGCTTTACAGAAGTCCATCTTTCTTCTGCCGTACCCTCCATGCCCTTCCCTCAACAGTTCCTTGGGGAAGACAGGTTTGCGCTGACACAAGTGTCTTGTTTACTAACAATTTTGACGTGATGCATGTCACAGTGACATTTATATCCTTCGAAGGGGAGTCCGATGGTTTCCTCAGGCAGCTAGTGAAGGGTTTCTCATATTAATGATATATTCCCCCCATTTTCTTCATTTTTTTTTTTTTAATTCAAATCTTTGCCTAGTCATTACTATAATGACTGAAGGGTTGTTGGCCTGCACTTGTTTTCTCCCACTATTTGATTGTTCAGCAAATATATATATATATATATATATATATATAATATGTACATACACATATATACACAGGCGTTCTGTCAGTGACAACAGATCGACAGCTGTGTTATGATCTGATACTTTTTTGTCTCTTCATCCATGGTCTCTCAGTGGTCAGTATTCCCAAACAACTCATCCTGACACTCCGATACAAAGTCACTCCCCGACTTATTCTAAGCCCATCTCCAGCAGTCCCGC
Source organism: Conus canariensis (assembly GCA_033310375.1). Lineage (NCBI taxonomy): Eukaryota > Metazoa > Mollusca > Gastropoda > Neogastropoda > Conidae > Conus > Conus canariensis. The sequence goes on along the minus strand of CM065714.1, from coordinate 72,032,701 downwards.
CCCCCAAAAAAAAGTTAAAAGCATGTCAGGCTGCTTTAGGCTAGAGATAAAATTTATGTAGGAGCTATCCCACACATTTCTATTTTGCACGAAAACCCCCCTTTTCACAAACAAATCTCGTCCATCTCATACTACTTTTTGCCAAAATTAACACCTTTTTCTACAGCCAAACTTAACATCCAAAAACCTCCAAAATTGACGTAATTGTTACTTTAAAATGGGGGGCTTACGTGCAAAACAAAAACGGGTGATTTAGCTCCTACATAAATTTTATCTCTCTCCATAGCATAAAAATCTAATGGCCTACAGTACGCTCTTCTACTTCCAGCACTACCAACAAATCAGAACAAACAACCGGCCTTCCATCTTGGTTAGTTATTTTTACACACACTGAATTTATAGACCCCTCAACTAATTCTTTAAACCGGCTGTCTTCACCAAATGTGCTTAACTGATAATCGCAAAACCCCGCCTTAATTGATGGCAGTACTCCTAGAACTGTAGATGGATTGCCATCAAATAAATTAGTACTTGTTTTTAACTCTCGTAAATGGACATACAACATCGGGTTAACGAGAAAATCACATGGTTCATTACCTTCAAATTGATAGATGTTTTCTCTTGTACTAAATTTATAAGATCTGCTAGTAGTGTGGAAGCCCAAGATTCTAGCAAGACCTTTAGGAAAAGTGTATTCTCTTTTTTCTTCTAGTGGAAAATGCATAGTAATTCTGAGGTTTGCTTCGTTAATTTTTAGCAATATGCCTAATTCGATAAATACTTCTTTTAAAGAACAAAAGCTGTAATAGCCTTCTGGTATTTTTTCATGAGTTATTTGATTGCCCTCTTCATTACTAATATTAATCCAGTTATTCTGAGCTTCTTCAGATATATTAAACCACTTAACTTTAAAACCAATTTTTCTAAGAGCAACCCTACTATTACCGCGCCTATTGTTAATTGGATACTTTAAGAACACACTTATGTTTTGTTTAGTTATATAAAGGAACATCCTTTTTAAATCCTTTTTAAAAAAATCTATTTAAAAATGGAACCTTTTAAATATAATGAAAGTGCCGCTTACGATGTAGGAGGGGTTTATGAGCCCAAATCTTTGGACTTTAGTAACCTAACCATCGCAGTGGATGAATCATATGGCTTTCTAGTCAGACTTGTAAACCCACTAACTAGATATTTAAATCCTCCAATAAAGAGTGATAGAGTGCCATCAGCATGGTCAACCCACCCTATGGCTTTTTACCAGAATCAGTTAAATTTTGCAGTTTACTGCTCAACCACTGGCTGCGGTGTTTCATATACAAACCATTTAAACCACCCCAATCTCTTAGTAAGGTCAGTATATAACTTTCATGTTTATTACCAGTATAGACGCATACTAACTGAACTACAAGTACGCCTCCCCAATGACAACGCGTTTAATCCATTTCTCAGCCCAATGGACAATAATGCATATGAAAGAATCTGCAACGAATTTAACATTAACCCTTCAAATAACTTTAGACAAAAGTTAGACCGCAATCACGGGTTGGGCACATTGTATTTGTGGGGTCAGCGTAGAGAATATAATTTTGACTACTGGCCTGGCCACACCTCTTTTAAGCCAAACTCCCAAGTTAGATTGGGGGCCATAGAACAAAAACACCCCAATGCTTGGGCAACATTTATCTTAGATGAAAGTAAAGGCCTAACAATGCCAGGAGTGCAAAGACTTAATGACTCCATACGTACGTACGTTTGGTGTCTATTAGGAGCGCAAGCACAGACCAAGTCTAGCATAGTGGATCAATCAATCTACAGGCTTTGACGCCAGAAAACAATTTCTAGCCAATTTAGAAGATGCTATTAACTCTGCTGTTGATTTGCCTTCCAGCATACAAAGGTACCAAAACGTTCTTTCACATGCGAGGTCAAAGGTTGACTTTGTTGTGGGCCATGGATGATACATGCTGCCTTCTGACCTTAGACTACAGATTGGCATGATACAGAATTATAATAATGAAATCCTCATAGCCGGAGACGACCAAAACTTAGGACACAATCAAGGCTTAAACACAAGGCCCGCACCAGCCATTTAAAAAAAAGTATCTAGCCCTGAAAGCGACCCCCACCAGTTATAAGCAGCCCAGAAAGCAGTCCATCGCCTGTTGATGTACCTCACCCCGACAGACACACTAGCGAAAAGACGGCCCTTGTTGTGTTTTTAACTTTTACTGGACTGGTCATACTTTATTTTACTAAAAATTAAACCGGCAGCCAGCACCCCCAAAGTCCACAGATGGTTAGCCATATAACCAACCACTTTGCCTATTGTAGACAAAACCCGACTAACAACACCGCCTATTATGCCAGGCAGTGCACCAAGCGCTTTGGCAGCTAACTTCTTTAATAAGTTTGCCAGATGGTGCAATTGTTTTCTAATCCAACTTTTACCGGGCTGAGGCGTTGGAGGCGCTACTGGCCCTGTTGGCGCACTGCCGGTTAATGCATAAACCAGTGTAGAGATAGCAAACCCAACGGCTGTTAATATACTAACTATTGTAATCCCCTGCTCTCTGAACAGAGTCCTTATTCTTTCTGCTAGCGTAGTATTTTCATAAATCATTTTGTCTATAGTTTCTCTGATTCTGCTTATTTGGGTTGCTATTTTTTCTCTGTTAATATACAACGCTGCTAACACGTTTGCCTTTTCTTTCATTAAATCCTGTATTTTCGCCTGTATTCTAGCCTTTTCTTCTAACCCTAAATTGTTATCATCTGCATCAGCCAGTTTATTTTTTTCTTCTTTTATCTCTCTCTTTAGCTCATTAAATTTTACCAAATTGTTTTTTAGTTCTTCGTTCGTAGTTGTTAAAGCAGACTTAATATTCAAGAGTTCACGCAGAGCAGTTCTAATATCCCTGAGTTCACTCGTAGACAATGGAGGATCATCAATTGATTTTAAAGCTGTTTCTTCTTCAGACCTCAGCTCGCCTTCTCTTTGCCTAGGCGAACCGCCAATTGTTTCTTCAATAAAACTCGTCGTCTCAAATTCTGTTATTGCTTTATCTGTTTTTTGACCTACCTCTGGAATAGAGGCGATTTCTATTTCAGATCGTGTTGGCAACAACCGCCCCATTTTCTGTAAAAGTCTAACAGCATCAGACCTTAGATTTGTAATGTTTAATCGTTCTGCATCAGCAGCAGGGAGGTCTCGTCTAATTGTACTTAGACTTAAAAACTTGGTCGCGTTTGGCTTTGTAGTAACTCTTACGCGGCCTCCTTCACTAGTCCTAATATACAAATGGCCGCCATCTTCTTCAAAATCGTTAGGATCGAACACGTCTGGCAGCCCTCGTTCTATACTTTTATAGAATGATTCAATTCGTCGCCGCAATAGTTCGTGACGCTGTCTAGGGAGTGAAGAGCCTGCTCCTAAAAGTTCTTGACGAGCACTAAGGAGTGAAGAACCTACATCTTGAGGCTGTCTAGGGAGTAAAGGACGTGCTTCTGCTCCCTCAAGTTCATCTTGTATTGAACGACCTGGTTCTATTTCATCTTCATCTCCTTCAATAGGACTAATCGCGTCAAAATCTTCATCATCAGCCATATTTATATATTTATTATTTTTTGTTTTATAAAAAATGAACCCATACGGCTGCGACCTTGATCCATTCAGAAAAGCGAAGGAACCCCACGGCATAAAAGGCATAAGACAGACTGTGCGCGTTGTAGATAATCCATCAACAATTGAGCCCAATGAAATGTTAACAGTAAGATTTAGTGACCTCGGGGCTGACGATGTTATAATGCCAGGCACTGCCAGGCTGTCATTCAAAATAGATATTGAGTCGGCGGATCCTAATGCTACTGTCGTTGCTAACCTGGGCAGGGCCATCATTAAAAATATGGTAATTAAACTGGAAGGTAGAGAGGTCTTCTTACTGAGTAGCGCAGACATTTTTAATCTCTATTCTGATCTGTGGCTGCCCAGAACAGAAAGAAAAGACAAAGTCTTTCAAGGAATCCAGAGCCCAAACGGTCTTAAGCACAGGCTTAATGCTGCAGATGCAAAGGAAGACGAGGGAGACCAGGCAATAGCGCGAGCATTTAAGAACACATTTTGCATCCCTCTAGATTTTGAACTGTTAAAAACCCATCAACCATATTACCAAGGCGCACTAAGAGACAAACTTACTTACGAACTGACATTTAATGACAGCGGATCTGTTATTCTATCAGATGACCCAACAGCCAGATACACTATCAGTAACATCTCTCTTAATTTTGATGTTGTTACTAACCCTGAACTGGCTAGAATAATCTTAAATCAGTATAAAAGTAGGACGGTTGTTTACTTTGAAAGAGTTTTACACCACAGTCTAGCGATTAAAAACAAGCAAGACACTGTCTGGGAAATAGCTATAAGCAATTCTTTAAGGTCCCTAAAGGGGGTTCTCTTGCTATTTACTGAACCCTCAGCTCCTTTTCAGAGAGAATCTGAGGTGTTTTACAACCCAAAAATTGAGCAGCTGTCTTGCACAGTAGATGGTAAGCCTTTTCAGTTGTATTCGGCCGGACTTTTACCCGACCAACACTTTGATGAAATAAGAAAATTGTTTGCTGGAGGCAGACAGACAAGCCCCATAGCCGATCATGTGTGTAAAAAACTTCACCTTCACGATGTAAGACTCGAAGATTATCTAACAGACAAATATGGACTATGGCTGGATTTTAGATCCACGTATGACAACAGACTGCACGGGAGTGGAAGAAGGGTAGGGTCAGATGGCATACTCATACAGATTAATAAGGAAGAGGAGGAGAATGGCCAGATACAAATGCACGTTTTTGTGGTTTATGACGCCCAGCTGAACATTGAAGAAAATAGACTGAAAGAAATAGCCTATTAAAACAGATGGATAGTTTGAACTTTTTGCCCAAAGACCCGCACTGTTCGCTTATTTGTGGGATTACTGGGTGTGGGAAAACTGTCTTCGTGCTTGATTTGTTACAAACAATCTACAGATTTCATTACGAGTACATTGTTATATTCTGCACAACCATTAAGCACAACAAGTCTTACAAAGAAAGGCAGTTTGTTTGGACAGACGATAATATATTTTTAGTTGATCCTACTGACAAGCTAAGTGACTGTTTAGAACATTATTATAGGCTATTTGAGGGAACTGAAACGCTGTTTATTATTGATGACTGTTCAGCCGAACAAGACATTGTTAAAAAAAGAAGGACTCTGTCTAAGCTAGCCTTTAGCGGAAGACACGCATTAGTTTCTGTTTGGCTCTTAACTCAAAAATACAATGCTGTCTTAAAAGACTTTAGATCGCAGTTAAAATCAGTCATCTTATTCTATACTAAGGACAAGGATAGTTTTGAAGAATGTTTAAGTGAAAATTATATAATCAGGGACAAGGATGAACTAAAAAAAATAAAAGAGCAGTTAGAAAAATCTAAGCACGCTAAACTATGCTTACGGACTGACCCGCCAGTTCAATACGTTTGCTTATTATAGATTGTTTATTATAGATTGTTTACTATAGATTATTTATAACAAATTGTTTATAATAAATTGTTTATTAAAAAGAATGTCTCGAGGGCCAGAATCAAAAGCGGAGTTAGCTCCTAAATGCGTTGCAGTAGAGATAAAAGATCTAGCAGACACAACTGACTTTGATCTAATAGGAGTGGCAGGAAATGTTTATGGATTTGAGTACACCGACGAGGGCGTTTACAAACGAATAGAAATTGAAGATAAAAAACGACAGCAATATCCTACCCTGGAAGAGATAAGAAATCTAAGGGCAAACGATTTTGGCAAACACGAATACAAACTTCATAAACGAGAGAATGCCTGGGCGTTGCTTCCTGACATTAACTGGAATTTAAAGTTTGAACTACGAAGCCCCTATGTATACTTTGATAAGAAATACAATTTTAGAAAAGCTTTGAATGAAGGACGCCTTCTTGCTAGCCTAGTCCCAGGATTACAACAGAAAAAGCAGATTGAAATAACTAAGCAGGGCTCTGAATATATGCTGCGGAGAAAGAAGTCCTTAGCTGAAGTGGGGGGTGACACCGTCGGCTTAGAGTTTAACCAAAACTAGAATCACTGCCTAGAAAAATGACGATGCTTTTTCGCTTATTTATTACTCCAAGGGAGTCTGATCCTAGTTTGCCAGAACATACGTTAATCAGAGGCGTACAAATAAAGTCTGAAAACTTGGATGGGCCTCTTAGGCTTGTTATTGTTATTACTAAAAACGGGGATGAAATAAACACTTCTGTATCATCTGACAAAGTCACTGTGATGGTTGACAATACTAAACTAACAGTGCTTGATTTTATTTTCATTAAGTATGTTGATTTTATTGCGTTTTACTCTGTTGATGAAGTGCTGCCAGAAGGGTTAATAAGAAGATATGTACAAGATTAACCTTAATTAAAAATTAATCTTAATTAAAAATGGATGATCAGGCTCAAAAGTTTAGGTTAGAGCAAATAACTGAACTTCAAGAAGAAATAGAAAGTGACTTGAATAAGTATAGGGTTACTAGAAAGAAATATGCTAAAGTTTTAAATACTCTTTCTTATATAATCACCGGCTCATCAGCTGTAGCGAGCGTAAGTACTGGGTCTAGCGTTGCTCTTTTAGCTACTGGGGCCGGAGCGCCGGCCTCTTTAGCATTAGGGAGCCTTGGTTTGGGTTTAGGTGCTATGTCTATGATTGTGAGTGCTGTTTTAAAAAAATTAACGCCTAAACTACAAAAGCACACTGCCATTGTAGCCCTAGCATCAGCAAAACTTTGTTCATTAAGACTGAGAATAAGCAAAGCATTGCAGGATGAAAACATTACAGCTGAAGAATTTGAGCGCCTTATGGCTGATGGTGAGGATTACAGACGACAAAAAACTGAACTTCAAAAGGAGTGGAGAAAGACTTTTACTTCGCAACAAGTAGACACTGAGACAATCAAACAGAACATTGAAAAGCAAGCAAACAATCAGTTAAACCCAAAAATAGACTTAAAAAAATAAGATGTGAACTAAATAAATAAAATTATAAGTTTAACAAAAAAATAAATAAATCATAAGTTTAACAAAAAATAAATAAATCATAAGTTTAACAAAAAATAAATACTTTTTTTTTTTTTAACTAACAGGCACTGTGTTTGGTGGGACAACTTGCAACTCTTCGCGAACAAACGATCTTTTAGGGGCAGGCTTTTTAGACGTAGAAGAAAGAGTCTCTCTTAAATAATATACGGGAGGGGCTGTTTTCATAATTCTTTCAACTTCATATACATCCACGCTCCATATGGGGTCTGTGGCTCTAATTCTAACATCGCCCTCTGCCTCTCCGGGAGCATACAAGTATCTTACTTTTAGTCCAAACGGCAAGAGTTTTTGATTACTTTGGATGTCTTCAGTAATACTTTTTTTTTTTAAATTTGATCGCGTTCACCGGTTTAAGGCCCGTTGCTTTAAATTCTTCATTGTTCATGGCGCGTAAGACTGCTGGCAATCTCCTAACCCATTCTGTGTTGCGTGTTTTGTCCATAAGGTCTCTATGATATTGATAGGTAAACAGACGCTCGGCCAGATTCTTATTAAAGTTTTCTACTAGAGCTTGGGAGCGATGGTTGCCTGGAATCCCTCTCTTAACTGTAACCCGATGTCTTAAAAGCAGTTGGTTTACAGCTCCTTTAAACTCTTTCCCATCATCAACCTGGATTAGCCTAGGATACTTTAATGGGCCTCGCATGTATATTTGTTGTAAAGCCACAGCCACAGCAGTTGAGCTTTTATCTGTTAAAGGCTCAGCGTCTTTATACCTTGAAGCCATATCAACAACTGTAAGAGCATACTTAAACTTTTTTCTTCTAACTTTGTCATGTGGAAGGTACAACAAGTCCATCTGGTGGGTGTCATTAGGAACTGAGTTAACAAATCGAGGCCTTATTATTCTTTTTGGGGCAGGCAGATATATTTGCCAGATCGCTTGTTTTGAAAGCCAGTCTTTCGCTTCTGATTCAGACACCCTAGCAGCTTTACTCAGTTTATCAATAGCGGCCTTTCCTTTCCAATACCCTCTAGGAGAATAATATATTTTGTACTTTGTATCGTCCATAAGAAGGGACTGTTTTTATTACATTTTTAACAATGTTTTTTAGATTGAATATGCAAGAAGAAAGATTGCTCCCATAGCACCTATAATAAAGCCTATTTCTACCATTTTCTGATCCTCAGATGGTTCATAAAAGTCAGACAGTTCTGGCGGTGACGATGTTAGAAACTTCTTTCCTGTCACTAAGTAATATTCATTCATTGCTTCATCAACGTCTGTAAATGTGTGCTCTGCATGTCCCTGTTCTCTTAACTTTTTATTAATAAAGTCTAAGTGAGCAATTCTCCTTTTCTCGTAAGCGTCTCTTGCCTTAGCTAAATCTTCCATTGCCTTGTTATGGCGTTCTCTCTCTTCATCAGACCGCAATTTACTAAACATATAATTGCTGCCAGAGAAAGCCAATGCATTAACAATAGCCCCGCCCACCATCAGAACTATTCCAGACATCTTTTTTATAAATGAATGAATCTTTTTTTTTTTATAAATCAATCTGCCTAAATGCATTAATCTTTCTATGCATTGATGTTTTCTGGGATAATCCCCTGTGTAACAAGAAAGTCTTTTGAAGCAATCCCTGCCGTTATTACAGCTATAACCTTAACAACATCCTCAATGTCTAACCTTCCTAGAGCAGCCGGCCTCATTTTAAACATGTTTTTTGCTAACGTGCTATATCCTATACTAAGGCCGCTGATTACAGCAGAGTGGTAAATCGTATTAATAATCTTTTTTTCGCTCATGTTTTTTATTAACTAAAAAATAATATTAAAATAATCATAATATGAAAGACTGTCTATGTGCTTTTTAATTAGATAATCTTTTGTTGCCAGAGCTAAAAATAAGGTTACAACTAGTTTTGGCGAATCTTCTATCTTTCCCATGTTGGGCGGTTTTATTCTTAACAAACATTTTGCTAGGGTTGAATAAACTATAACACCAACAATGGGCACTGCATAATTAACCAGCGTTAAACTCATGGTTTTATTTTTTTATTTATTTAATTTTTAGATTTAAAAATGGCGGCCAAACACAGCGAATCTGATCTAATGATTTTAATAGAAAATTGTAATGAACTATTTGACGAAACGATGAAAGTGTTAAACATTGATTTTAGTAAATCTGGGCTTGAGAATGATGTAAACAATTTAATCAAAAATCATAGTGAACTATTTAACGAAGCAATCAAAGAGTTAAACATTGACTGTAGTGATTCAGAAAAAGCTAAAGTATTGGCGGGCGTTCTTGTAAGATTAGGGTGTCTTGAAGTATTGCAACGCTTGGGTGAAGAATAAAAACGCGTTTACTTACTTTTACTTACTTTTATTTTTTTAATTTACGTAAATATTGTGGGATAAAAATGAACCCCACAAGCGAGTCCGAGTTTGAAATACTGCCCAACAACGTACAGTTGGAAGGTAGTAACAAATCATTAGGCAATATGTTCATTGAATTAGACATGGACATTATTAACCCTACAAACGTTCAGAAAAGTGTAACACATGCTATTTCTAAAATCCCGGGGTCTCTTCAAATTAACCCGCCAGTAAAAGTGTTGTTGGCCATTCAGATTGAATATATAACCCCCGATGATAGTAGTATACTAGTCTGGGTTTCAACTAGACAGAAAGAAGTAATCAGCTATTACGACTTTACACCTGGCTGGGCTGATTACATGCTTACACAGTTTAACTATGCAAGTGAAGAAGCGAAATTGCGCGGCTCTGGCTGGTCTGAAGGAACAGTCCTCGAAATCAAATTAAGACAAACCAAATACTCTCCTATAGTCGGCAATTCTTACATCCCTCTCCCAAGAGAGTTAGTTTTTAAACGAGCAGCCTTAAACATAATAATTCAGATAACTTATGTTTCATGTGGTGTGTTTTGGCGCACTTACACCCAGTTAAAAAGCACCCAGACAGAGTTTCTAATTATTGGCAGTATAAAGATAGTCTGAACTTTGATAACATAACCTTTCCAGTGAGTGTAGAAAGTATCGACCAGTTTGAAGAGCAAAACAAACCAATAACCGTAAGCGTATACACCTGGGATCCAGTAGACAATCTAGTCCCTCTAAGTATTTCTCCCGAGGCCCCTACTTTAGGTGAATCACTTGAGAATCATGTAGACTTGATTCTGTTTGCAGACGGTTCCAAGAGTCATTATGTATTAATTAGAACAATGAGTAGACTTCTGGCTTATACGTCAAAGCACGAATCTAAACAGGAGCTTTGTAGAAGGTGTTTGGTCAGGATCCCCACTGTAGAGGCAGCTGCAAAACATAAGAAACATTGTAAAAGTTTTGTAGACTGTAAAATCGAACTTCTTACACCAAAACCAGGGTCTAAGGTTGGTTTTAAGAATGTACATAAAATGCAGATGAGCCCATACGTAGTCTATGCGACTTTGAAGCGATCTTGCCACAGTACTACAGCCCTCAGCAAGACCAAAAAACAACCTATTGTCCCGTCATCAGATCTGTTCTTATGCATTTGTTGCTGTTAGGTCAGATGGCGGACACACACAGCCGGAGATTTACAGAGGCCCCGACGCAGCTGGTCGATTTTTGGAGCAGATGAAACACCTTCGCAATCAATTCTCCAATCAGCTGAACCTTTCAGACATTAAGATGACCCCCGAAGATGAAGAACGTTATAAATCAGCCACCCACTGTTGGATATGCAAATGCAAGTTATTAGGCGACACTGTAAGAGACCATGATCACATTACTGGCAAATTCAGGGGAGCAGCACACAACAGTTGCAATCTTCAACTCAAGGTTAACCCCGAAAAATGGAAACTGCCAATCTTCTTTCATAACTTGCGGGGCTATGATTCTCACTTTATCATGCAGGTAATAACTTCTGAATGTAAGAGGATTAGCTGCATTGCACAATCATCAGAAAAGTACATGACCTTTACTGTAGACTGTTTATCCTTCTATGACTCTGCCCAGCATCTGATGGGGAGCTTAAGCAAACTAGCAGAATCTTTACACGACTATCCAATCACTAAAAAATATTTCGACCCATCTTTAGTCCGTAAAGGCGTCTATCCTTATGAATACATGGACTCGTGGGAGAGGTTTGACGAGCCGGCGCTGCCACATAAAGACGATTTTTACAGCCGGCTTAGAGGCGGAGGCATATCTGACGCCGACTATGAATACGCGCAGAAAGCCTGGACAGAATTACACTGCAAAACGATGGGCGACTATCACGATCAGTATTTATTGGCCGACGTGTGTTTATTAGCTGACGTCTTTCAGAATTACAGAGCTACTTGCATGAAACATTACGGTCTAGATTCGTCACAGTACATCTCTGCCCCGGGCCTTTCTTGGGATGCATTCTTGAAGTCTACAAACATTCAGATCGACTTAATATCGGATCTGGATACACTTCAGATGATTGAGGACGGGCTGAGAGGAGGCATTAGCATGGCCTGTCATCCCTACCGCAGAGCCAACAACAAGTATTTAGACGATTATGACCCCACCAAGCCATCCAACTATCTGATGTACTTAGACGCCAACAATCTGTATGGGTGGGCCATGAGCCAGGCACTACCATTAAGAAACTTCAAAATGATAAACGGGCCTCATGATGTTGATCGGGTGGTAGGACTATTGTCGCAGCTTACGCCCGATAATCCAATAGGACTAATCTTAGAGGTAGACTTAGATTATCCTAAAGAATTGTACGGCCCCCATAACGATTTCCCCTTAGCCGCAGAAAAATTAAAGATGAGTCCCGCCGAACCACCTAAACTCGTGCCTAACCTCTTCAACAAAACTAAATATGTCTGTCATTATCGGCTGTTACAGTTTTACTTAAGACATGGACTGAAACTTACTGCCGTTCACAGAATAATTACTTTCGACCAAGGGCCTTTCATGAGACCATACATCATGAAGAACACCGACCTTAGAACCAAGGCCACGGACGCCTCAGAAAAAGACTTCTTTAAGTTGATGAACAACAGTTGTTTTGGTAAGACGATGGAGAATCCACACAATCGTAAAGATGTAAGATTAGTTACAAAAGAAAAACAAGCAATTAAGCTGGTCTCTAAACCTAACTACCAAGACTTTAGAAGATTTAGCGATAGCCTGGTTGGCGTTATGATGAAGAAACAGAATGTGAAGTTGGACAAGCCGGTGTTTATCGGATTCGCCGTGCTAGAGTTGTCAAAGCTGTTAATGCTAGAATTTCTATACGACTACTTTAAACCGCTGTATCCAGAATCAAATGTCCTTTACACAGACACTGATAGTTTTATTCTGGACATCCCAACTGAAGACTTTTACAAAGACATGGAAATAGAAGTGGCCAAAGAAGCTGATGGGTGGTACGACACATGCGACTACCTAAAAGATTCGCCTTTACATTCAACGTGAACAAGAAAGTGATTGGAAAGATGAAGGATGAACTTAATGGGACGATTATACTAGAATATGTTGGCTTACTGGCAAAGATGTATAGTATTGCTACCCAGACTTCTGTGATAAAGAAAGCTAAGGGCATAGGTAAAGAAGTTGTAAAAAAATATATAAGTCACAACAACTACAAGCAGGCTCTCTTTGAAAACAAAGTATTTTATCATACAAATGTTAATCTGCGCTCTACTCTTCATCAAGTAAACACAACTGCTGTTAATAAGAAGTCACTAGACTCTAACAATAGCAAGCGAACTTACGTCAATCCCGTGCTTTCATGCGCTATAGGCCCCCCGGAGAGCCAACTTGGCTGACTTAAATTAAGATCTTAACTAGTACTTAACTAGTACTTAACTTAAGATCTTAACTAGTACTTAACTTAAGATCTTAACTAGTACTTAACTAGTACTTAACTAGTACTTAACTTAAGATCTTAACATGACTTGCACTTTACTTGTACTTAACTTACACTTAACTTGTTATAACTGACTTAACCAGTACTTAGCTTGTACTTAACCAGTACTTAACAACGCATTAAAAAACTAATTTATTAAAAATGGGTCTACAGCAGGAGGTTGTACTTTTTTTGCAGAAGCTGGTTCTTTTACTGTTTTTGTGGGGGTTTGTGACTTTGTTGCTAAGTATGGCTTTAGGCGCTTGTATGTTAAAAGCCCTCCACCAACAACAATACTCCCCAGCACATAATAATACATCTTATAGTTTGATTGTGTTGTTGTTGGCGGCGGTGCTGGTGCTGATGTTGTATTACTATCTAATAATTTTTGTTTTGCTGCTTGGTTTGCTTTTTGCAGTCTGTTCCATTCAGCTAGTTTACGACCGGCCTCAACACGGCCAGAATTTTTAGACTTGGTAACACTACTCACTTGCGGGACACTCACTTGTGGGACACTCAGTTGTGGGGCACTCGCCTGTAAATTCACTTGTGGGACATTCTGCTCCTGTGGAGTCTTCTTCTCCTGCTCGCTCATTTTTTTTAGTCTGATTAAAATTAATATGATTAAAATTAATATGATTGAAAGTAATTAATCCCATGATGAATGGACATAGCAACGTCCCAAATCTATAATACATGTCACATGCAAGAGATTCTAGGGACTTGGTTAAAACCGGATCTTGTGTTAAGTCATATTTTAAATCTTCTTCTGAATCAATCGGCGCTATCTTGCCTACTAACTTAGCATATAAACTAATCATTGTCTGTCCCACCGATCTAACCATTTTTGATCCTAGCTGTGCCTCGTACCTAGCGTAATACTTCTCAACGTCTGATGTAGACAATTGCTGAATCTGTTCGATACTTAGTTCAGTGCCTAAATACTGCCTGGTTTTCCCGCACGCAGCCAGCGAGTATAATCTTTCTTTATGACAGAGGTCTGCTGCCTCCTCACACTTTAATAGCTCGTCGCAATCCATTTTTAAAAGCAATAAAAAAAATAATTGTAAATTCTGCTGTTATTTATTACTCATAGTCTTTTACTAAACTTAAAAACTGTTTAGGTTTAAAGGTAATAGTTACTCCTTCAGGGCTGGTAGAAGCAGTCAGATCAAGATCTTCAGGAGCTATTTGATCAATTAAAATGGTAAACAACTTTATAACTGGATGGGGCCAAGAATGCGATAGCTTACTGATGGCGTTCCTTACGCTTTCTCGCATATCGGCGCGCTCAAAAAGCTCCGTAATTAATTCTTCAAACTCTTCTCTATCAACTCCCCAGCTCCTTTCCTGCATCTCCCAATCTCTGAATATATTAATAAGCTCTGCAACTATTCCGGGCTTCATTTTTAAACCAGATTAAAAACACCAATTTAAAAAATTAAGTAAGCCGTTCCTATTGTTTTGCGCAAGAATCAGAAGAGGAGAGAGATAAAATTTATGTAGGAGCTAAATCACCCGTTTTTGTTTTGCACGTAAGCCCCCCATTTTAAAGTAACAATTACGTCAATTTTGGAGGTTTTTGGATGTTAAGTTTGGCTGTAGAAAAAGGTGTTAATTTTGGCAAAAAGTAGTATGAGATGGACGAGATTTGTTTGTGAAGAGGGGGGTTTTCGTGCAAAATAGAAATGTGTGGGATAGCTCCTACATAAATTTTATCTCTAGGCTGCTTACCAGAGCAGACGCAGCACTGTTGGGGCGTGAGACCAGTGATGTTCCATCATGCCTGTTCCATCAGATGTATGCATGCTTTTTCCTGTTTAAGTATGCTATCTTCAGGGGATAATGTCTAGTATCAAAACATACCTCGTCAGACGTGAGATCGTTAAAAACGTAAAAGATACACACACAGCTGTGCCCCATAATTACATCAAGTTGTAGCTGATTTTACTTTCATTTCACCACCTTTCAGAAATGGCTTTCCTGAATGTAGTAGAAAGATTAATCAACTTACTTAAAACAAACACAAAAACAGAGTCAAGACTTTGATTACAAATTTGAAAACAAAACAATTACAATCATACAAAGCAATGATCAACACCTTTACGTATTTAAAGGTGTATAGTCCTGACATAGTTCAACTAAAAGTATATGTATGTCATTCAGCGACAATCCATTCCTATTAGGACACCACCTCTCTCCTTTCATACCTCTCCTCCCCCTCTCTGTTTCCCCCAACCTCTCCTACCTGATAAATTATTTCTTAAGAATATCTGTAAGAAATACAGCATTCTCCATCAGATATGCGTATCAACTAATCAGCATGTATAAATACACATAGCCAAAAGGATTATGATGTGCAAACAGAATACATGTATATCCAAAATGATACTGATCGAAGGTCAATATTCATTAGTGTCATATTTAAAACTAACAGTTTTTCATCAATGCGATACCTATGAAAGAAGACGCCCAAACTAACATTTGGTGGCTTATAGGCTTACCGTACCATGTCGAACTCTTGCAGGCTTCGGCAGTGAGTCAAAGCCAGGTCTGTTTTGCCAAAATTCTATGGCTAATGCGGCAGATGCCCTCCCACAATCTTCCATTTTTAGTACACATCGTGGACTTGATTCCGCTTCATCATCCTTCTACGGCCAAACGCTTTGCCGTTCATACCACTAAGGTCTACGCTCTGTCCCGTCAACTCCTTTCTCGACTGACAACGTATTGTTGTCATTTTCTCATCATTTATGGCTTATGCTAGCACCCTTCTGCTGAATACTAGTTAGGTGCAGAGTAGCAGGCATTATTCCCCTTTGCTGGCCAAATGGTTCGTCCCCTTTCCCTCTTCTTACCCTCTTCTTCGGTGACGCACATCTCGGCGATGTTGACTGAATATAAGCATCCAGCTCGGGTATCTGGTTAGAAACCTTGTCCTTAAGGGCCTCAGGCCGATAGGACGTAAATCTCACCCTTAACTGTAACTGTATCTGGGTTTGGTTCCAACATCGACCTTCCCCCACTTTCTAAGGCGCTGGAAACAATGAGAATAGCGTCAGAATGTGCAGATGTACACGTCCAGCAAAGAGTCGTCTGACCCAAGGCTTTCGCCATCTTTCACTGGTCATTCGCCGCTCGAGATGGTAAGCGGGATGGTTGTTAGGAGGGCAAGTGGTGCACCTCTCCTGGTCGCGCAGTTGTGGCGTGCTCGTGTTGCAGTCAGAGAGGGACTACACGTTCCCATCTTTCCTCCTTTAAACCTGTCACTGTTAAGTGTGCTGACCAACCTCCTCCACCTACCCCAGTCGCTGCAGCCCTGTCTTCCTTCATTGCATAGTACTGCTATCACATTACAGCAACGGAACAGGGCTATCGCCTTGCGGTGTGTACAAACGACCTTGACCCCGTCCCCACCATCTCCTGGCGTTTTTGTCACGGTCACAGTCGACCAAAGGGTTGGCCTTGACCTTTGCTCAGTTTTTCGTCTGTAGGTGCCTGGTGGACCTTGATCTAGGAATCCAGGACGTTGGTTAACGTCAATATCCACGTGCCCTCGGAGTTAGGGGTTTCACACAGAATGGAGGGCTTATTCCACTGGCAGCAACATTCTTCGGCCCCTCCATCACGATGGGTCTGGCATGTTTAATCCTCCACAGGACCTGGAAACAATTTCTTGGACATCCCCATACCTCCAGGAACAGCATGCCTTCCTGCAGCGCCGGGCTATCGCCAGCTGTGGTGCTCCTGTGGGTTGCAGCATCCAGGTCTGCCCTCTCATATGGGAGCTTCCCTCCTCAAGGTCAGTGTCATCCTCGGAAACCCCCCGTTTTCCCTCAGAGAAATCTACCGGTTCCTCCGAAGCCCAATCTACTCCATGGGGACCAGTGGTTCTACATTCTTGACACACTCCACACAGGGTCTTTCCTGACTCACTCACGTCTACCTCGGGTACATCTGGCGCCACACATATCTGCCTTCTGGATGGAACTCTCTTTCATCCGACATCTCTGCGTTTTGGGTTCATCCACACCAGGCCATTGCCACAGCCCTGGGTCGCCCACTATCCTCGGATGCCCCACATAGAGCCTCTGTATAGTTTCTTTCACCTCCCTGTCAGAGCGCAAACTGGGACTTCTCTGAGCCCCAGTTGTGTGCTGATCCTGAGGTCAGTGGGGAGAGTTGGACCTTAGTTGCCCGTTCTGCCCTGCCCCCTTCCCACATCAATCTGACAGGATCCTTCCCAACTGCCAATCACTCCCTGACCTGTTCCAGGAGGCTCGACCTAAAGAATAAAAGCCCTATCTCGCATCTAGCAGTTTTGGGAAAAGGGGGGGAGGGGGGTTGGCACAGACCACATCCAACGGAGGAACTCGGGAACCTCCTTCGATCCGAAAGACGTCTTTCCAGATACTGATTCACCCGCCATGTGGTTGGTGAAGTTTGTCTGGAACAACATAGTATTCGAATTTTGGCCCCTCCTCTTCATTGAGGTAATCTGGAGGTACCATCCCCAGTTAATAGTGAAGCAAACTGTCTCTGGTTCTACTTGGATAACCGGCTCATTCTGGCCTGATCGGAGTCGCTCCGCTCGCTCCATACATCCCATTTGCTAGAACTGTGCTCCCAGCTGGGAGTCACCATCAACCAGGCCAAGTGCAACGTCTGCCCCAGCCAATTCTTCATTTTTCACGTTCTTTGACACGTGATTCTTAACCGTCTCTTCCACGCATAGCAAGTTAAAACATCTTTTGGAGATGATCTCACACCAGTTGAAACACCTCAGGCCAGAGCCAAACGCCTCTCCTCCTTTCAGAGTCCATAGCCCTATTCATTTATTTGGGCCAGATCCTCAATCGACCCATCTAACGCGCGCGAGTTCACAGCGCTTTGGTCGCAGAAGAAGAAGAAGAAGAAGAAGAAGAAGAAGAAGAAGAACAACAACAACAACAACAACAACAACAGCGGGATTGCTCTATCACCCGAGAAGAAGAAGAACAACAACAACAACAACAATCAACAGCGGATTGCTCTATCACCGAGAAGAAGAAGAAAAGAAGAAGAACAACAACAACAACAACAACATCGGGATTGCTCTATCCACCCGAGAAGAATAAGGGAACAACAACAACAACACCACCAACAACACAACAGCGGGATTGCTCTATCACCCGAGAAGAAGAAGAAAACAACAACACCAACACCAACAACAACAACAACAGCGGGATTGCTCTATCACCCGAGAAGAAGAAGAAGAAGAAGAAGAAGAACAACAACAACAACAACAACAGCGGGATTGCTGTATCACCCGAGCACTTTGTTCCGGTGGGTGACGGAAGGGTTGATGGAGATATCAGCCTTTGGCTGCGGTCTTCCCATCTCTGTTCTCATTCAGTAGTTCTCCTTGTACATGGACGCCTGCAACCTGAGTCGGGGGTGCCCATACAGACGCACTGCATGTTTTGGGGATTTGAACCTCGAAGAAGCAAAAATGCACATCCGAGACAGTAGGTCCAGAGGTGGTAGATCTTTCAGGAGCAAGTCTCAAAGGGAGTTGACTGCAAGCGGAAACAGAAACAAATTTAAAAAAAGGAATATAACGTACACTCGCCAGTGAACATGGACAAATAAATTACAAGACAACACACTACGCGTTTCGACCTCTTAGGTCTTCTTCAGGCAAGATAAACAACATTCAGGACAATGAAAACGAAGAACTAGCAATCGCTTATCTTCTCAAATTCGGCGCAAGATTGGCATACACGCGTGTGTGTTCATGTGCGTCTGTGCGCGCGTATGTGTAGACATTGTGGAGGAAGACGGAAGATTGAAGTAACCATCCTCTAGGGTTCAATGAATCAAGCGTGAACATGGCAGAGACAGACTGGAAATCGAGGTGATTGTCCTTCAGGGCGCAATGGAGCGGAGACACCCCA
Source organism: Conus canariensis (assembly GCA_033310375.1). Taxonomy (NCBI): domain Eukaryota; kingdom Metazoa; phylum Mollusca; class Gastropoda; order Neogastropoda; family Conidae; genus Conus; species Conus canariensis. The sequence goes on along the minus strand of CM065714.1, from coordinate 72,013,793 downwards.
CACACAGACCATGGATAGCGACTAGAAACGTGGAGTGCCGAACTGGTCATATCATCTCCATCTTGTTGCTGTTGACGGAAATAAACAGCTGTAGGAATTCCAAGTGTTTGTTATGGAATCAGAGAACGACGAATAAATGACGTCTGTTAATGGTCATAATGAGCTCTGTGTGTGTGTGTGTGTGTGTGTGTGTGTGTGTGTGTGTGTGTGTGTGTGTGTGTGTGTGTGTGTGTGTGTGATAAACAGAGAGACAGACAGACAGAAAAATGCAGGCATAACAGCAACACGATTACAAAACAAATATAGACAACACACACACACCCGCGCTCGCGCACACACACACACATGCGCTGCGCGCGCCGCGCCGCACACACACACACACACACACACGACCAAAAAAAAACAACAAATGACATGCAGTCAATAAAAAGAACTAAAAATCGAACAGATAGTATACGATACAGGCGGCACACACACACACACACACACACACACAAACAAACACACAAACACACACAAACACAACACACGCAACGCACGCACGCAACAGATAGTACTACGCACTCACGCGCGCGCGACCAAGACAGAAACACAAAGTCACACACACACACACACACACACACACACACACACACACACACACACCACCACGCACACCACCACCACACACGGGAAAGAAGACAAGAAGGAAAATAAAGCAAAGCAAAGAACAGAAGCGAACAAGCGTGCAAACAAAGAAGGCAGAATCAAAAGAAGATAGACAAAATGAAAAAAAGCAAAGATAAAACAAGCAAAAGTGACGAAGGAAATAGTTGACAGAAAGCAAAAAGCGAGCATACGAAAAGCAAACCGCTTCGACCCCCCCCCCCCCCCCCCCCCCCCCCCTTCCACCCTTCCCCTGCCTTCCACATAAATATCATAAAAAGTATTTCAAGTACAAAAGGCTCTTGTAATTCCCAGAGCTACAAGTGAGAAAAAGGGCGGAGGGTTGGGATGCGGAATTGGAGGGGATTTCAAGAAACATATCACATAAGAAGATCGAAATTATTGTCTTGACATTGTTGTCTGATCGTCTCAGGGGGGAGTTCAATTGAACGAGAGTCGGCAATGTTAAGCTTCTTAAATTTTGAAGGTCTATGATGAATTGACAGGGAATTAATGGTGAGGGTGCGTTTCCCATCATAATCTTGTGTGTATTATGAGTGATTTTGCTGCATCTTTGTCTGTGGCTTAACGGAAGGTGTAATGCTTCTTACAGTCCGAGTCCCAGGAGACTAGTGTTTGTAGGACTAATGTGAGCGCTCTGTGTGAAGAATCAACTTCGGGGTGTTAACTTCTTCTTCTTCTGCGTACGCAGGCTGATATTCCTGCGGACACCCCCTGTATAGTGAGTGAAGTTTTGTGTGTATGACCGTTTTTTTTTTTATCCCGCCATTATTAAGGCAGCCATACTCCAACTTCGGGGAAGGTGCATGCTATGTGTAACGTGTCATCCATACCAACGACCAAACTGGCCTTCTCTTCCGAAAGTTGGTGATGGGATTTTACGTGTGTGCAAGATGTTATGCGTGCGTTCACACACGGAACCTCAGTTTATAGTCCCTCATTCGAAGGACTGTATGGGAAATGGAGTCAGAAACAATGTAAACTCCGAGGGAAAAATCCCCCTGTACCGAAACGGCCCGGCGGGGATTCGAACTCGCAACCCCAAGATTACGAGTCCGGCGCTCTACCAACTGAGCTATTCCGGCCCCCAGAGGTGTTAACATTAGCGGGGTCCCACAGGGTAGTCGGACAGTCGATGTATGACAGAAAATGGGCAAGGAAAGCAAACTTGCGTGAGTCAAGATCAAGAAAAGCTGAGAAAAAAACCTCGCTGTGAAATGTCTTTGTACAAGTTATATGAAGATGCCAGCTGATATCATTATCAACAGTTATCCCTGGTACATTATAATGTGTAAGCTGTTCATCAGGAACGTTTTCAGGTTGTGATAAGCATAGTTTAATTTCTTTTGAAAGGATGAAGCGACATGTGGTTCAGATCAGTGCATTTACAAGTTCGTCGGCGCTTTGTTGTAAAGTTCTTACGAGAACGATAATGTCAGAATGATTCTATGTGGATTGTACCATTATTCGCGAAGAGCTCACATGTGGATCTGATATGGGAAACGTAGATTCAAAGGCCAAAACACTAAAGTCTACCAGGAAATGCCCACTAGTAATAAAATATATAGACTTGCTTGGTGCGCGAGAGTTGTAATCACTATAAAAAACAAAAAGTCGGAAAAAAGTGGATGGAGCCCCATCTTTACACACACACACACACACACACACACACACACACACACACACACACACACACACACACACACAAGTGGAAAAAATAGGAGGTTGGAGAGAGAGAGAGAGAGAGGGGAGAGAGAGAGAGAGAGAGAGAGAGAGAGAGAGAGAGAGAGAGAGAAGGGGTGGGGGGGGGGAGTAGGTGGACAGGAGGACAGATAGAAACAAGAAAAGTAGGCAAACAAGAGAGAGGAAAAAAAAGGGGAGGTAAGAAAGGAAGGAGATCAAGTTGAGAGAGAGAGAGAGAGAGAGAGAGAGGAGAGAGAGAGAGAGAGAGAGAGAGAGAGAGAGAGAAGATGACTGATCCAAGAAACTGGGGTTAAAGGAGGACAGGACAAACAAGTAGTAAGAAAAACAAGGAATGCTGAACAAATCTGCTTGATGTAGTATGTGTGTGGTGTGTGTGTGTGTGTGTGTGTGTGTGTGTGTGTGTGTGCGTGCGTGCGTGCGTGCGTGCGTGCGCGCGCGCGCGCGATCGTGTGTATGTGTGTGTTTGTGTGTGTGTGTGTGTGTGTGTGTGTGTGTGTGTGTGTGTGAGAGAGAGAGAGAGAGAGAGAGAGAGAGAGAGAGAGAGAGAGAGAGAGAGAGAGAGAGAGAGAGAGAACTCGAACTCGAACGCGAACTCGAACTCGATTTTATTGAGTAAACACAAAAATGTTCATTTCAAGCCGACCACCCCTATCAAGGCAAAGTCAAGGTATTCAAACGCTCATTAGAATGAATGTCTGATGACCAAGTTTGCCTATACTGATCCATAAGTCTTTGCCTAAAGACAGCAAGAAAGGAAGTACCATCGCCGACATTTTGCTGTTGCCATACATGCCCGAATCCATTTTTACAAAGCAAGTCTTTTATTATTTTGGAAGGCCACATACTTTTTCCATTTCCATGTAGATGTACCATCATTTCATATACTTTCTTGGGCAGTCTATCGTCTGTTAAAGTAACAACTCTGAGCCAAAACTTCACACATCTCACAGCTGCAGGAATAGATATTGGGAATTGTCCCCTAAAACCATCTTATTTGGAGTCTGAATCCCGACATTTAACACTTTTTTACATGCAAACATATGAACGTTTTCAAGAGCGTCCAACTATTGGAATCCCCATACTTCAGATCCATACAGTATAACAGGCAATATCTGAGCATCAAACAGTAAAAACAAAAACAAACAACAAACAAAAAAAAAACCGCATTCTTATCAATACATCCTAATCTCCACAAAGACTTCAGTATTTTCACCGTTCTTACTCTGGTTTTTGTAGCAAGTGCTGAAACAGCTTGGTTTAGAGACAATTTAGTAGTGAAGCGCAGGCCTAAATATTTGTAATTATTCACCACAGCGATTCTCTCATTTCCATACCACCATTGCTCATTCACTCCAAGGAATCCACCCTTTTTGAATACAATCACTTTTGTCTTGCTCACATTTACAGTCAAATCGGATTTGTTAGCAAAACCTTTAAGAATATTAATTTGAGACTGTAGGCCACAAGCACAGTAGGAGGTTAAAATCACATCATCAGCAAAGAGCAGGATCAAAATCTGTATTGCATTGGGTGTTAGTTGCACACCAAACTGCCCCTTCTGCGTGATCTCAATCGCTAATTCATTGATCACAAAGGAAAATAATGTTGGCGACAAAATACAGCCTTGTCTCACACCTTTTGGGCATTCAAAATGATCAGTCAGTTCATCATCACCACACATTACACACGCCGTAACTGCTCTGTACATAACTTGCAGTGTTCTCAACATTTTCCCTCCCACTCCCGCTCCTCTTAAAACATTCCATATAATGCTCCTATTGATAGTGTTAAAACATTTTTGAAAGTCAACAAAACACATAAACAGTTTTCCTGATCGTTTAGGCAGATACCTTTCTACAATACCATACAAAACAAATATATTGTCCACAGTGGCATAAGCATGCCGGAACCCCCCTTGTTCTTCCACAAAACAATTGTGCCCACGTGCTGAGTCGCTTATTTAAGATCTTAGCAAAGACCTTTCTTAAAATGCTCAACAGTGACTCACCCCTGTAATTAATTGGAGCCTCTCTATCACCTCCTTTATGTATAGGCACAATCACTGCTTCCGCCCATGCACTTGGGTAA
>CM065714.1:71981835-72001835 GCA_033310375.1 Conus canariensis | reverse complement strand
AACCTCTGTGGCGAGGACTTGGGCATTGAGGCCAGATTTCCGCAAGCTGTTGGCTAGACTGGCATACTTCTCGGTCTTGTTGATGTGAGTTTGCACAATTTTGCTTTGATACAGAAAGTTCAATTAGAAGTATTAGTTTTACTAAACCTTAGTGGAGTGCTGTATCCGGCCTCATGCCACTGTTCCTGATGAACTCTGGATGGTTTCCCTTGATTGGAAGGTGTGATCTACAAGACTGAAAAGTATGCTGATCTGGCAAACAGCCTGAGGAGAGAAGGCTATCAGGTCAAAGTCTCACTGCAGAAATCGGAGCTAGGGGGTTTGTAGGAACGTCTGCATACAGCCTCATGAAACAGCTCTCAGTTGCAGGAAGGAAAAAACCAGAGCCTGAAAGCATGGCAGAAGCGGCAGAGAGGTGTTCAAGCTGGATCTGGTCAAGGAGGAACAAAAGTGAACTTCATAAGGCTTAATTTCCCTACAAATATCAGGTGTCCCTGTGGCTCAGTGGTTAAAGCGCGAGTCATTAAGTGGAAAATGAGCATGTCCAGAGGGTCATGGGTTCGAATCCCAGCCATGGCTCGTCCAAGATGGGAAAAAAAAGGGGCAGCAGAGGGACATCCGGAGTCATGAACCGGGTGTGGCCCAACCCCCTAGAGTGTCAGGAGATAAGGGCCGAAACACTTGCTTGAAGGGGGCTTCTCTTCTGAGGACTCTCTGCTGCCACGCTCTCACGAGTTTCTTTCTACTGTGATGTGCATTCCCAGTCATCCAGTCCATCCAGTAAACTCCGCCTGCATGCTCTACCAGACCATATTTTGTGGCCCTCTGCCACGGAGAACGTCATTGCTGGACCTTCTGGTGGCGGCGTGTTTTCTCTGGCAGTGCTAACTGCTTTTGCGATCTTCTTAAGCAACTGGTTGTGTCTCAGTGTGTATCCTCCCAGGGTTAGCGCTGCTTTGCATGGACTCGGAACAGTCGCTATTCTTTCCCCCTGACAGAGTGGGCACAAAGGGTCATCTCATTTCCCCTGTCGTACCAGGTTCGAGGGCAGGAGGTCATGTACAGATGCAGTGCTCCGCACACTTTCTAGGGAGTAGCATATCCCATTAAAGACTTTGTAAAGGGTGTGTATACCTCAGCTTAAACTTTTCAGAGATATATACCTCAGCTAAAACTTTTCAGAGGTATAAATGAAAAAAACAAACTTGTCATGGCCGGTTTTTCGCCTCAAACACATATACACATAAATGTAAAGAACCAGTGCATATTTTATAGCGGCATGCTTGATGGATGAATGGTTTCTGCATTTGAATGTGTTATCATTATAAGCGCATTTTCGTCTTTTTATCCTTCTTTCAGCAGACTGATATTAGTGCTTTTAGAAGCGCTTCCAGCAAGATACTAATCACTCTTTGCATGTTTTACTACAATTTGGAAAATAAAGATTAATTTCAGTCGATCTGGGGGATGAAGGGGAAGGAGAGGGGGAGGGGGCTCCCAGCCTTCACTTTATTCTCACTTGGCTGGCGGATGGTCCGCCTCCTCCTCTTGCTCTTTTCCCCCACACTTACCTATCCGTTCTCAACGTTGTACTTCATGCTCTCTCTCTCTCTCTGCATGTGTGTGAGTGTGTGTGTGTGTGTGTGCGCGCGCGCGCGTGCGTGCGTGCGTGCGTGCGTGCGTGCGTGCGTGTGTGTGTGTGTGTGTGTTTGAGCGAGCAAGCGAGCGAACGAGAGAGAGAGAGAGAGAGAGAGAGAGAGAGAGAGAGAGAGAGAGAGAGAGAGAGATTGTGTGTATGTCTGTTTGTGTATGAGTCAGAGGATGAATATGAGAATAGAAAAAAAAAAACCGCATTTGTTTTTACCCATTTACCTAGCAAATGTCCGAAGTAGACGGAAAAAGACTGATAACGGACTTGAATGTTAGCACTGTCACAACCACCTCAACTGCCTCCACTATCAATATTGACATTTCTGCTGATGCTGCAGCAAAGTTTACTTTAACGTCACACATGCACTGTGATCACACAGTGAAACGGCTGCACAGGACAGTTGTCTACGTTTAAGCGTAGAACTCCCTTGTCCGGGTCTCATTCTCTGTAGGTACTTGTGTGTCGGGTTCTGGCCTATGAAGTTTGCCGGCTCACTTGCTGTCCGCAGTGCTCAGAACTTCATTCTGTCTATATGTGTGTTTCAACAGTGTCATGTGTCACTGAATATTCCGGTGTCTTGCGTGTTCTCTCTCTCTCTCTCTCTCTCTCTCTCTCTCTCTCTGCGCATGCGCGCAAGCGCGTGCTTATGTGTGTGCGTGTGTGTGTGTGTGTGTGTGTGTGTGTGTGTGTGTGTGTGTGTGTGTGTACGCTTGCGTGTGCGTACGTGTGTCGGTACGTGCGTGCGTTCGCGTGCTCGCGCGCGCGTGTGTGTGTGTATTAAATGTCTGTCTGTCTCTGCCTCTTATTTATTTATTTATGTTAAGTCAGATGTTCGCATGCACGTGGGAATGTTATGAATCTCTCTGTGTTAGGCGTGAAGAATGTTCATTTGTGTGTGTGTGTGTGTGTGTGTGTGTATGCGCGCGTGCGTGCGTGTGTTCGTGCGTGAGAGAGAGAGAGAGAGAGAGAGGAGAGAGAGAGAGAGAGAGAGAGAGAGCGTATGTGAGGAGGGAGGATTCTAGCTAAAGAGAGCTCGTTTATCATGTGCTTTATGTGTAAGAAAGACCAGCGATACGCCCGAAGATATGTTATATGAGTGCATTGATCGATAAAAACAAAAATCGCATATGCACGGGGCACGTGTGTTCACTGCATCAATAAAGTTTTTGTCCTGGCAGCTTGTAGTTATGTGGATCACACACACACGCGCGCGCGCGCGCGCACCACACACACACACACACACACACACACACACACACACACATACACACACACACACACACACATATATATACTCACTCAAACACATACACGTGCACGCGCGCATGCGCGCACACACACACACGTAAGCACATACACACATGCACACACACACACACACACACACACACACACACACACACACACACACACACACACACACATGCACGCACGCACACACGCTCACGCACACAGAGTTGCACACTAGAGAAAAATCAGAACACACAGCTGCAATGTTTTGTTCGGTTGATAATATCCAGTCGCCAGCCAGCCAGAAGTAGCTTCTTATTAGAAGGAAAGTTACTGTTTAACTGACCGGAACCAAGAAGCTGTACATTGTACTGTTTCATTCTGCAACTGTACTTCTACCGCCAGCAAACATCGAAGGTACGCAGGCTAAGGGGAGGGGAGGGGGAGGGCAGATTAAAGGGGTGGAGGAGGATACTAGAGACAGTGGATTTTCACCTTAGTATTATATGCAAATAGGTAGATCGATCCACTCTAGATTGGTAGGTAATAGATGAATAAGTAAGTAGGTTGCTGGGTAGATAGGTATGTAGCGAGGTAGGCAGGCAGGTGGGTGGGTGGGTAGATAGGTAGTGGGTGTATGGGTGGGTGGGTTAGTGTGATGATCGCTACTGCCATCACGTGAACTTTCATATGACGTTATGTTTAATGCTGAAGGTGATAACGTTTCACACAGGTGCCCACTTTACCCGTCACTACCACTCAGTGCCAATCTCAGTCTGTCAGTCTATCGGGTCTGTTTGTCTGCCTTTTTCTGTCTGTCTATCTGTCAGTCTGTGTATATATTTCTGTTTTGTGTGTCAGTCAGTGACTTTGTGTCTCCTTTCTCCCCTGTTATTACTTGTCTCTTCCTCTGTCTGTCTCAATGTGTCTCTCTCAATCTTTTTTTTCTCTCTCTCTCATTAGGTGTTTGTCTGCCGCCGTCTCTCTCTGTCTCACTGTCTCTGTCTCTCTCTCAGTCTCTCTTTCAGTGTGTGTGTGTGTGTGTGTGTGTGTGTGTGTGTGTGTGTGTGTGTGTTATCTTTGTCGTTGTTCTTGCTGTCGTGCGTGCATGGTGTGCAGCTGGCGGAACTAAAATATCGGACAAGATGATGACTGGATTCATTGATCGGATGGCCACTGACTGTTACATAATTCAGCAGGACCGTCCCTCCTGGGGTGCAGCAGCTTGACTTATTACGCTTCAGTTCGTCATGTTCTGTGCACGTCACAAGACTAATGAGAGAACAAGGCTTGATTTGGGATCCAGAGAGACGTCATTCTTTCGTCGTCTTTGTGAGAGGTCAAGTGTCGAACTCTTTGATTGAACAAGCGTCAGCATGTGCGCACATGTGCGCGCGCGTATGTGTGTGTGTGTGTGTGTGTGTGTGTGTGTGTGTGTGTGTGTGTGTGTGTGTGTGTGTCGGGAGAGAGAGAGAGAGAGAGAGAGAGAGAGAGAGAGAGAGGAATCTCGGGGTGGAAGGGGATGGAGAGGTTAAAGAGCGTTGTGGCAGTAGTGATCTTGAGTGTCAGGTAGTACAGTGAAAGCAGAAATGGTCCGGCGAACCCCCGAATCAGTATCGCTCTACTCAATTCAATTCATGTTGGTTATAGCCCAGCCGATTGCTAAGGACCAGGGCTCGTCACAGTCACTCTGTACAAACGCCACCCACAGATAAAGAGCACCAAAGCATTTCTACTGCCGAGCTCCACCGACAACGTGTATGAACTACTATCACTGCCATCTCGTCCATGCCTTCCACGTAGGAAACTGGCTGGAGGAGAAAACGAATGAAGGATCGATTCATTAATCGATTCTGGCTGGGCCATAAATTGCGACGTTGGTCGATTCATTTCTTCACTCAATGCTGCAATTTTACTATTAATATTTTATTGCTTTTCACATGCTCACAAATGCACAGAATCTCTAACTAATCAGCAGGTAATGATTTAGAACACAGATTCGAAGTAAATCAGAATCTCATGGCAGAAATGGATGCAGATTATTCAGTTTGTGTAGCTGATATTCTGCGCAGATCAAAACGGAGCTAGTCCTTCGGGTGTCTTTTAAAACCGAGATCACGTGGGGTGAATGCATGCATGAAGAATTCTTGCTCGCACCTCAACGGCCATCCCATCTTTTGAAGGGGCTAGGTGCTCGTGTGGCGGAGGGATGGGTGACACGAAAAGGAAGCACATGTACCCTGGTACGGTGTGTTTTGACCTATCCCTGGAGATTGAATGTAGATACCCTCGTGGTGGGATTAAAGAAGACGGGCACGTGCGCAAAAAAATTCATCGATGGCGAGCCTCGGAGCGTTAGCCGAGGAACACACACACACACACACACACACACACACACACACACACACACACACACACACACACAGAGAGAGAGAGAGAGAGAGAGAGAGAGAGAGAGAGAGAGAGAGAGGCGGTGAGGACCTGGGAATAGAATTAGCCACAGACGACAAATCGATGTGGCATATCACGGCAGCTACTGTCATGCAGAGGAGAGCCGATTCCCATCAGTGGGGCGCATTAGCGTTTCGACATACACGAGGGGGAATGTTCCAGGTTATGTCGGCTTTGATCGATGCTTTTACTTCGGCGGAGGTGGGGGAGACAGACGGGTGGGCCAAGCCTACATGATCACAGACTTGTCGCGTGGGTGAGCGCCTCCGCTAAGGTTTACCGACATTGCGACAGAACTAGACCCGCGCTCCCAGTTTATTTTATGAGGGACTCCGCGTGTGTACGGGAGAAAGGAAGGGATAGGTGGTTTGTAGGCTGAAGGGTAGGGTGCACCCGAATTCGTGCATGTAATGTTTCACGTCTGTATGCTGTATCTGTGTATTCTGTGTTCAGCGTGTTCGTATTTATCGTATGTGTGATAGAGCCCACCCTCTCTCCAACTCGCTGCCTTTCTTACTCTCCCTCCCCTCCCCCCATGCATCCCTTTCGAACAGGATCGCTTCATGGAAAGAGGAATTAGTATAACAAGTATTGTACACACATGTGTAGACATAGCACAACAGTGTACAAAATCTGTCAAAGATGGGCAGTCTTTCCGAGAGTCCATCTGCTGTTCTCATACTTCAGAACCTGAACATTCGTAAACTGTACGGCTGTCACCGGAGGCAGGAGAAAACATCACTTCATCACCGGAACTGAATGGATGGTCAAGCCATCGAAGAGGACGAAGGAGAAGAAAGCGAATCCCTTGGATTTCCCGGCCTGTTCTGCGTTAAGCTCTTTGCCTGCCGGGCCCTTTCCCGGCCATCCCGTTGTGGTCAACACAGAGAGGGTCAGCCTCAGTGCAGTCACCGTGCCCATCCCACTGTGGTCAACACAGAGAGGATCAGCCTCAGTGCAGCCACCGTGCCCATCCCACTGTGGTCAACACAGAGAGGGTCAGCCTCAGTGCAGCCACCGTGCACATCCCACTGTGGTCAACACAGAGAGGGTTGTGGTCAACACAGAGAGGGTCAGCCTCAGTGCAGCCACCGTGCACATCCCGGAAGGTCACCGATGCGGCAGGTCGAGATCTGTCCAGGTAGTGAGGAGTTTGTCATCAAAGAGGTCCGAGCTGTGGCTTTGAACAGGCGAGGAGAGAAGACCTGTGTGCTGCTCTTCACCTTCCGCCCTGACGGTCGCTGTTGGCATAGATGAATATGGAAGCGGGTGGTCACCTAGGGACCACCTGATGAACCTGCAAACTTAACGCAACTTAACCAACTTAACGCAAACAATGGACCAATTAACAAACCTACGAGGTAAATTAAAAAAAAAAACACACACACCGACCAACTAACGAAACAGCAAACAAGCCAGTGAAAATGGTTTGTATTGAACACGTGAAAACTGCGCTCTCAAAGAGAAACTTAAAGGGTGTATATCAGTTGACCCACTCTGTGGAAAGAATGGATCATTTCTTTCGCGTTTTGAATTCACCAGGAAGTACATTTATGAAGTTCGATTACAAATCACTGTAAGTGTATAATGCTTTTAAGTATACAAAAAGGACACCAAAAATGTTTCAATGACGTGACACCTCCGTTCATAATACTGTTTCAAGTTCGGTGTGTAAATGATGTCAATTATATCATTAGATTTAAAGCACGAATCAAAGACCGCCCAGCAGCTGTTTTCGTTAGGAAAGAAAAATGAATACTCCAATACCATGGCACAATTCCTTTTAGAAGTTAAATTCAAGAAGTCAAACTGAAATGTTCCTGACGCGTACTGTTCACGGAATATGAGCAGCATTGCGTTTTGAAAGGAATGAATGTTACAGATAATGCACAGCATATTTTTTGCAGTAGACATCTCCGCCGTATTTTGTGGCAATGTGAGCATACAGACGCTTTTGGATTGGTGTTGAATTATGGCAGAAGACATGTAATGTTGTACAGAACTACGCTTTCAAAGATGTGTGTGTGTGTGTGTGTGTGTGTGTGTGTGTGTGTGTGTGTGTGTGTGTGTAGTGTTAGAGTCATTTTCCCATAGAATTTTAGTTTTGCTGGAAGCTAAAACGTATATAGATGTAAACGCTAAAAGTTCCCGCTATCAGTAAGTGCCGTCTATATATTTGAACTAACTTACCAGCGTGAAATCGAAGAATCGCCGAATAAACTGAAAGTATACAGGCTTTAAGTAAAAACTGGATTCACAATGAAATTTCATTAGGAAAAACACATAATTCTAAACAGTTATGTAATTTTCTCCACGTATGACCGCAACTTAGTTTGTGTTAAAAGCCGGAAACCAAGCATAGGACATAGGTTTTTCTTTTCGGACAGTAGAACTTCCCTCTGGAGTTTAGTTCTGCTCCACAGTACTCCTGAATCTCATAATCAATACTGCGTGCATTACTCGAAGCTTTAAAAAAAATTTTTTTTTTAATTACATGCCAACTGTGTGATGCAATCCAGTGTATTATGATGTGTATGTGTGCATGCGTGTGTGTGTGTGTGTGTGTGTGTGTGTGTGTGTGTGTGTGTGTGTGTGTGTGTGTGGTGCGCGCGCGCGCACGCGCACGCGCGCATTCATGCTCGTGTGTGTGTTCCTTACATACGTGTGTGCGTTCGTCTGTGCGTTCGAGTGTTTTTTTCTTTCAAGCCGAAGCCAATGTTTCCCTTACCCGAAACTAGAGAACCGTCACTTCAGCAGCAAGGTGATCATCAGAGATGACCTCACGGGGCGCGGCATTGGCTGCCATTTTCACGTTGGCCGTTCACTCCAACTACAAAGGAAAGGCCTGTATTATGTGACAGCTCGGTTACCTGTCCAGTGCCATTATCGATTTTCCTTCTGGCGGTCAGGTAATTATCAGCCGCCGTCCGGCAGGAGTGATTAGCGAGTTCAGCGGTTTATTGCGCACGCGCGAATGCGGACAAAAGGGAGCGGCTGATGGTGGCGTTGTCAGTAACTAACCTGTGGCGTGCATTTCGTCCGTAGCTGTGTCAATAGATCACGCAGTTACGTCAGCGGTCAGATTTTAGGTCAGCCAAAACTTTACAAGATAAAAAGACGCGCGCACACACACACACACACACACGCGCGCGCGCGCGCGCGCGCACGTACACACATGTTGGCGTTTCTCCCCCAGCCAATCAAAGAGTTTGTCGACAAGACTTGTCCTCGCACAAGGGCGACAAAATAATGACGTCTCTCTGGATGCTGAATCAGACCTTGTTCTCTTATTAGCCACACACAACACACACACACACACACACACACACACACACACACACACATATATATATATATATATAATACATGCACACACATATACATACACACACACACACACACACACATACACATACACACACACGCGCGCGCGTATCCGTACCACGGCCATACGCATGTCTTCCTTTGCTTTGCACTACAATGTTCGGAAGATGCCATCATTGTCAGCCTCAGTAAGACATTCCTTCTAAAGCAGTGACAAATACTAAACTCGGAAAGAATAGCTGACATCTTTTGAAAAGATTTGAGACTTCAAACGTGCATGGCCAGGGACTGGGAATGTTTTTTTTTTTTTTTTTTAAATTTAGTTCCAGTTGTTTTCTCTACCGTTTGTAATCTCGCTCGAGATGCAAGGTAAGGGGACCCCCCCCCCCCCCCTTTCTCCCTTAGTGCATCATTTATACCACCCGCTGGGCAGTATGTGACACGTGCTCCAATATGGGCATGAAGCACAGTGCGTAGTCTGAGGGTGAGGTTGACCGTCCGCAACTACCTCATTCTATGTGGCACATGACAAATAACGTTTCATGACGGCGGGAGAAGGGGATCAAGTGCACACCAGAAGGACACCATCAGAACAACATGTTGCAGGTGGGCAGCGAAAATGTCGGTGTTTACGTTGGATGCCCAGGATTCCTTCTATTTTTCTGAACCAGAACTCGGCGCTCTTACCAGGAGAACTGTGTAAGCGCTGCAAAGGGTTCAACTGTTGTCTGAATTTCATTATTTCTGTGGGGAGGGAAGAACGTTTGGTGGTCACCATCTGGTCTCGGTGCGTATATGAATGTAAATGACTGGCAAACTTTATGCCGTCAGGTTGTCGTGTTGGTTCACGTAAAATACGATCAATCAGCAGAAACGGACAACGAAGACGCGTTGTCGTCTGAAATCAAGCGCTATATTTCTATTAAGAAAAATCTGTCAGTGTTTTGTCATTCTTTTATGGACGCGGGCGTTACTTTGAGACGTTTCCTTTATATCAAAAACAAACAAACAAATATACAAACAAAAACTCTCTTACTTTATTGATGAGGACAAATGTGTGTCAGAGATCCCCTTTCAGTGTGAAATTTAATACTCTTACACATTAACCTCGCACACACACAAAGCATTGACAGATTTATGGTCACGAAAATGGCTTGTCATGCTCCGTAAATAGAAGCAGGATGATGGCAAAATAGGTATGCTGACTGCTGTAGCACAGGCCCCATTTTACAATCAATAGTTCATGTATTTCTGGCTTTGTAGATGTCTGCCTCTCTGTGGGTTAAGCTAGAGTGTTTCTTATGTCACTCAGCATATGCTGACATTTAAGTGGCAGCTCTCTGAAATTGAAGAAAAGACTCGTTATTGGTTAATACCCTACATACACACACACACACACACACACACACACACACACACACACACACACACACACACATGCACACGCACACACACACACACACACACACACACACCACCCCCTTTGTATACACACACACCTCTTTGTACACACACACACACACGCACGCACACACACACGCACACACACACACATACATGCACACATACATACATATACATATCTTTCTATTTATATCTATCTGTCTCTGTCTGTCCATATCTATCTCTACAGATCTCTCTATCCATATCTATCTGTCAGTGTGTCTATATATCTATTTATCTATCTATTGATCTGTCTTTCTATCTGTCTATCTATTCGGTGTGAAGGGAAAGCTATGGCTGAAACTCTTTCAAAGGTAAACTGGAGATCCCCAAATCGTAAAATCTGGCATACTTTAAATTTTTCAGTTCTGGAAATGTTTTTTTTTTAGCTTAGTTGTACAGAGGGAAGTCGGGAAATAACTCGAACAGTGTTAGAATATCCAGTCTTTGAACATGCATTGCGAATTTCTTTACTACTTGCCAGGTCGTCTGTCATTTGCAAGTCGAAGATCAGTGGTGGTTCTTCCCCCATTGCTGACAGTGCCACCATGATCTCCAGGTGCGTTCAAAGGATGGATAGCAGCACCAAGTAGACCAAGCTGGTGGTCAGACACAACGCGATCATCAGCACTGACATAACTGTCCATGGACAGAAGCTGGAAACTGCTCAGCAGTTCGTTTAACTGGAGTCCATTGTTAGCAATGAGTGATCCAAACCAGTTATTATCTTAAGGTCAGCAAGGACATCAGCACTGGCCAGAGTAAAACCTGCATGGAAGGATAACAGTATATCCGCGAAACGCCGGGTCAGATTCCCTGCACGCACTGGTACGTTCTGTCTCCCTGTCGCCATGCCAGACATGGGCCCTCACAGCGGATCATCTGTCTCCCTGTCGCCATGCCAGACATGGACCCTCACAGCGGATCATCTGTCTCCCTGTCGCCATGCCAGACATGGACCCTCACAGCGGATCATCTGTCTCCCTGTCGCCATGCCAGACATGGACCCTCACAGCGGATCATCTGTCTCCCTGTCGCCATGCCAGACATGGACCCTACATGGACCCTCACAGCGGATCATCTGTCTCCCTGTCGCCATGCCAGACATGGGCCCTCACAGCGGATCATCTGTCTCCCTGTCGCCATGCCAGACATGGACCCTACATGGACCCTCACAGCGGATCGTTCTGTCTCCCTGTCGCCATGCCAGACATGGACCCTACATGGACCCTCACAGCGGATCGTTCTGTCTCACTGTCGCCATGCCAGACATGGACCCTACATGGACCCTCACAGCGGATCGTTCTGTCTCCCTGTCGCCATGCCAGACATGGACCCTACATGGACCCTCACAGCGGATCGTTCTGTCTCCCTGTCGCCATGCCAGACATGGACCCTACATGGACCCTCACAGCGGATCGTTCTGTCTCCCTGTCGCCATGCCAGACATGGACCCTACATGGACCCTCACAGCGGATCGTTCTGTCTCCCTGTCGCCATGCCAGACATGGACCCTACATGGACCCTCACAGCGGATCGTTCTGTCTCCCTGTCGCCATGCCAGACATGGACCCTACATGGACCCTCACAGCGGATCATCTGTCTCCCTGTCGCCATGCCAGACATGGACCCTACATGGACCCTCACAGCGGATCGTTCTGTCTCCCTGTCGCCATGCCATACATGGACCCTACATGGACCCTCACAGCGGATCGTTCTGTCTCCCTGTCGCCATGCCAGACATGGACCCTACATGGACCCTCACAGCGGATCATCTGTCTCCCTGTCGCCATGCCAGACATGGACCCTACATGGACCCTCACAGCGGATCGTTCTGTCTCCCTTTCGCCATGCCAGACATGGACCCTACATGGACCCTCACAGCGGATCGTTCTGTCTCCCTGTCGCCATGCCAGACATGGACCCTACATGGACCCTCACAGCGGATCGTTCTGTCTCCCTGTCGCCATGCCAGACATGGACCCTACATGGACCCTCATAGCGGATCGTTCTGTCTCCCTGTCGCCATGCCAGACATGGACCCTCACAGCGGATCGTTCTGTCTCCCTGTCGCCATGCCAGACATGGACCTACATGGACCCTCACAGCGGATCATCTGTCTCCCTGTCGCCATGCCAGACATGGACCCACATCTGGACCCTCACAGCGGATCGTTCTGTCTCCCTGTCGCCATGCCAGACATGGACCCTACATGGACCCTCATAGCGGATCGTTCTGTCTCCCTGTCGCCATGCCAGACATGGACCCTCACAGCGGATCGTTCTGTCTCCCTGTCGCCATGCCAGACATGGACCCTACATGGACCCTCACAGCGGATCATCTGTCTCCCTGTCGCCATGCCAGACATGGACCCTACATGGACCCTCACAGCGGATCGTTCTGTCTCCCTGTCGCCATGCCAGACATGGACCCTACATGGACCCTCACAGCGGATCGTTCTGCCCTCCCTGTCGCCATGCCAGACATGGACCCTACATGGACCCTCACAGCGGATCGTTCTGTCTCCCTGTCGCCATGCCAGACATGGACCCTCACAGCGGATCGTTCTGTCTCCCTGTCGCCATGCCAGACATGGACCCTCACAGCGGATCGTTCTGTCTCCCTGTCGCCATGCCAGACATGGACCCTCACACAGCGGATCGTTCTGTCTCCCTGTCGCCATGCCAGACATGGACCCTCACAGCGGATCATCTGTCTCCCTGTCGCCATGCCAGACATGGACCCTCACAGCGGATCGTTCTGTCTCCCTGTCGCCATGCCAGACATGGACCCTCACAGCGGATCGTTCTGTCTCCCTGTCGCCATGCCAGACATGGACCCTACATGGACCCTCACAGCGGATCGTTCTGTCTCCCTGTCGCCATGCCAGACATGGACCCTCACAGCGGATCGTTCTGTCTCCCTGTCGCCATGCCAGACATGGACCCTCACAGCGGATCGTTCTGTCTCCCTATCGCCATGCCAGACATGGACCCTCACAGCGGATCGTTCTGTCTCCCTGTCGCCATGCCAGACATGGACCCTCACAGCGGATCATCTGTCTCCCTGTCGCCATGCCAGACATGGACCCTACATGGACCCTCACAGCGGATCATCTGTCTCCCTGTCGCCATGCCAGACATGGACCCTACATGGACCCTCACAGCGGATCGTTCTGTCTCCCTGTCGCCATGCCAGACATGGACCCTACATGGACCCTCACAGCGGATCATCTGTCTCCCTGTCGCCATGCCAGACATGGACCCTACATGGACCCTCACAGCGGATCGTTCTGTCTCCCTGTCGCCATGCCAGACATGGACCCTACATGGACCCTCACAGCGGATCCTGTCGCCATGCCAGACATGACCCTCACAGCGGATCATCTGTCTCCCTGTCGCCATGCCAGACATGGACCCTCCCCCAGCGGATCTCTGTCTCCTGTCGCCATGCAGCAGACCTACAGGACCCTCACAGCGGATCTCTGTCTCCCTGTCGCCATGCCAGACATGACCCTACTGGCCCTCACAGCGGATCTCTGTCTCCCTGTCGCCATGCCAGACATGACCCTACTGGACCCTCACAGCGGATCGTCTGTCTCCCTGTCGCCATGCCAGACATGGACCCTCACAGCGATCGTTCTGTCTCCCTGTCGCCATGCCAGACATGGACCCTACATGGACCCTCAAGCGGATCGTTCTGTCTCCCTGTCGCCATGCCAGACATGGAACCCTCACAGCGGATCGTTCTGTCTCCCTGTCGCCATGCCAGACATGACCCTACATGGACCCTCACAGCGGATCGTTCTGTCTCCCTGTCGCCATGCCAACATGAAGACCCTCACAGCGGATCGTTCTGTCTCCCTGTCGCCATGCCAGACATGGACCTACATGGACCCTCACAGCGATCATCTGTCTCCCTGTCGCCATGCCAGACATGGACCCTACATGGACCCTCACAGCGGATCTTTCTGTCTCCCTGTCGCCATGCCAGACATGGACCCTCACAGCGGATCTCTGTCTCCCTGTCGCATGCCAGACATGAATCCTCACAGCGGATCTCTGTCTCCTGTCGCCATGCAACATGACCCTACATGACCCTCACAGCGGATCTTCTGTCTCCCTGTCGCCATGCCAGACATGGACCCTACATGGACCCTCACGCGGATCATCTGTCTCCTGTCGCATGCCAGACATGGACCCTACATGGACCCTCACAGCGGATCTTCTGTCTCCCTGTCGCCATGCCAGACATGGACCCTACAGGGACCCTCACAGCGGATCTTCTGTCTCCCTGTCGCCATGCCAGACATGGACCCTACATGGACCCTCACAGCGGATCGTTCTGTCTCCCTGTCGCCATGCCAGACATGGACCCTACATGGACCCTCACAGCGGATCTCTGTCTCCCTGTCGCCATGCCAGACATGGACCCTACATGGACCCTCACAGCGGATCGTTCTGTCTCCCTGTCGCCATGCCAGACATGGACCCTACATGGACCCTCACAGCGGATCGTTCTGTCTCCCTGTCGCCATGCCAGACATGGACCCTACATGGACCCTCACAGCGGATCTCTGTCTCCCTGTCGCCATGCCAGACATGGACCCTACATGGACCCTCATAGCGGATCGTTCTGTCTCCCTGTCGCCATGCCAGACATGGACCCTCACCAAGCGGATCGTTCTGTCTCCCTGTCGCCATGCCAGACATGGACCCTACATGGACCCTCACAGCGGATCGTTCTGTCTCCCTGTCGCCATGCCAGACATGGACCCTACATGGACCCTCACAGCGGATCATCTGTCTCCCTGTCGCCATGCCAGACATGGACCCTACATGGACCCTCACAGCGGATCTTCTGTCTCCCTGTCGCCATGCCAGACCCTCATGGACCCTCACAGCGGATCTCTGTCTCCCTGTCGCCATGCCAGACATGACCCTCACAGCGGATCTCTGTCTCCCTGTCGCCATGCCAGACATGGACCCTCCAGCGGATCATTGTCTCCCTCATGCCATGCCCTACATGGACCCTCACAGCGGATCATTCTGTCTCCCTTCGCCATGCCAGACATGGCCCTCACAGCGGATCGTTCTGTCTCCCTGTCGCCATGCCAGACATGGCCACGACCTCACAGCGGATCTCTGTCTCCCTTCGCCATGCCAGACATGGCGGCCCTCATAGCGGATCTTCTGTCTCCCTGTCGCCATGCCAGACATGGCCCTCACAGCGGATCGTTCTGTCTCCCTGTCGCCATGCCAGACATGGACCCTCACAGCGGATCATCTGTCTCCCTGTCGCCATGCCAGACATGGAAGACCCTCACAGCGGATCTTCTGTCTCCTTCGCCTGCCAACATGGCCCCACCGACATCTGCTCCCTCGCCATGAGACATGGACCCTCAAGCGGATCGTTCTGTCTCCCTGTCGCCATGCCAGACATGGACCCTACATGGACCCTCACAGCGGATCGTTCTGTCTCCCTGTCGCCATGCCAGACATGGACCCTCACAGCGGATCATCTGTCTCCCTGTCGCCATGCCAGACATGGACCCTACATGGACCCTCACAGCGGATCATCTGTCTCCCTGTCGCCATGCCAGACATGGACCCTCACAGCGGATCATCTGTCTCCCTGTCGCCATGCCAGACATGGACCCTACATGGACCCTCACAGCGGATCATCTGTCTCCCTGTCGCCATGCCAGACATGGACCCTACATGGACCCTCACAGCGGATCGTTCTGTCTCCTGTCGCCATGCCAGACATGGACCCTACATGGACCCTCACAGCGGATCGTTCTGTCTCCCTGTCGCCATGCCAGACATGGACCCTACATGGACCCTCACAGCGGATCGTTCGTCTCCCTGTCGCCATGCCAGACATGGACCCTACATGGACCCTCACAGCGGATCGTTCTGTCTCCCTGTCGCCATGCCAGACATGGACCCTACATGGACCCTCATAGCGGATCGTTCTGTCTCCCTGTCGCCATGCCAGACATGGACCCTCACAGCGGATCGTTCTGTCTCCCTGTCGCCATGCCAGACATGGACCCTACATGGACCCTCATAGCGGATCGTTCTGTCTCCCTGTCGCCATGCCAGACATGGACCCTCACAGCGGATCGTTCTGTCTCCCTGTCGCCATGCCAGACATGGACCCTACATGGACCCTCACAGCGGATCGTTCTGTCTCCCTGTCGCCATGCCAGACATGGACCCTACATGGACCCTCACAGCGGATCGTTCTGTCTCCCTGTCGCCATGCCAGACATGGACCCTACATGGACCCTCACAGCGGATCGTTCTGTCCCCTGTCGCCATGCCAGACATGGACCCTACATGGACCCTCACAGCGGATCGTTCTGTCTCCCTGTCGCCATGCCAGACATGGACCCTACATGGACCCTCATAGCGGATCGTCTGTCTCCCTGTCGCCATGCCAGACATGGACCCTACATGGACCCTCACAGCGGATCGTTCTGTCTCCCTGTCGCCATGCCAGACATGGACCCTACATGGACCCTCATAGCGGATCGTTCTGTCTCCCTGTCGCCATGCCAGACATGGACCCTACATGGACCCTCACAGCGGATCGTTCTGTCTCCCTGTCGCCATGCCAGACATGGACCCTACATGGACCCTCATAGCGGATCGTTCTGTCTCCCTGTCGCCATGCCAGACATGGACCCTACATGGACCCTCACAGCGGATCGTTCTGTCTCCCTGTCGCCATGCCAGACATGGACCCTACATGGACCCTCACAGCGGATCGTTCTGTCTCCCTGTCGCCATGCCAGACATGGACCCTCACAGCGGATCGTTCTGTCTCCCTGTCGCCATGCCAGACATGGACCCTCACAGCGGATCATCTGTCTCCCTGTCGCCATGCCAGACATGGACCCTACATGGACCCTCATAGCGGATCGTTCTGTCTCCCTGTCGCCATGCCAGACATGGACCCTACATGGACCCTCACAGCGGATCGTTCTGTCTCCCTGTCGCCATGCCAGACATGGACCCTACATGGACCCTCACAGCGGATCGTTCTGTCTCCCTGTCGCCATGCCAGACATGGACCCTACATGGACCCTCACAGCGGATCGTTCTGTCTCCCTGTCGCCATGCCAGACATGGACCCTCACAGCGGATCGTTCTGTCTCCCTGTCGCCATGCCAGACATGGACCCTACATGGACCCTCATAGCGGATCGTTCTGTCTCCCTGTCGCCATGCCAGACATGGACCCTCACAGCGGATCGTTCTGTCTCCCTGTCGCCATGCCAGACATGGACCCTACATGGACCCTCACAGCGGATCGTTCTGTCTCCCTGTCGCCATGCCAGACATGGACCCTCACAGCGGATCGTTCTGTCTCCCTGTCGCCATGCCAGAATGGACCCTACATGGCCCTCACAGCGGATCATCTGTCTCCCTGTCGCCATGCCAGACATGGACCCTACATGGACCCTCACAGCGGATCGTTCTGTCTCCCTGTCGCCATGCCAGACATGGACCCTCACAGCGGATCGTTCTGTCTCCCTGTCGCCATGCCAGACATGAATCCTCACAGCGGATCATCTGTCTCCCTGTCGCCATGCCAGACATGGACCCTACATGGACCCTCACAGCGGATCATTCTGTCTCCCTGTCGCCATGCCAGACATGGACCCTACATGGACCCTCACAGCGGATCATTCTGTCTCCCTGTCGCCATGCCAGACATGGACCCTAATGGACCCTCACAGCGGATCATTCTGTCTCCCTGTCGCCATGCCAGACATGGACCCTACATGGACCCTCACAGCGGATCATTCTGTCTCCCTGTCGCCATGCCAGACATGGACCCTACATGGACCCTCACAGCGGATCGTTCTGTCTCCCTGTCGCCATGCCAGACATGGACCCTACATGGACCCTCACAGCGGATCATCTGTCTCCCTGTCGCCATGCCAGACATGGACCCTACATGGACCCTCACAGCGGATCGTTCTGTCTCCCTGTCGCCATGCCAGACATGGACCCTACATGGACCCTCACAGCGGATCATCTGTCTCCCTGTCGCCATGCCAGACATGGACCCTACATGGACCCTCACAGCGGATCGTTCTGTCTCCCTGTCGCCATGCCAGACATGGACCCTACATGGACCCTCACAGCGGATCGTTCTGTCTCCCTGTCGCCATGCCAGACATGGACCCTACATGGACCCTCACAGCGGATCATCTGTCTCCCTGTCGCCATGCCAGACATGACCCTACATGGACCCTCACAGCGGATCGTTCTGTCTCCCTGTCGCCATGCCAGACATGGACCCTCACAGCGGATCGTTCTGTCTCCCTGTCGCCATGCCAGACATGGACCCTACATGGACCCTCACAGCGGATCGTTCTGTCTCCCTGTCGCCATGCCAGACATGGACCCTACATGGACCCTCACAGCGGATCATTCTGTCTCCCTGTCGCCATGCCAGACATGGACCCTACATGGACCCTCACAGCGGATCATCTGTCTCCCTGTCGCCATGCCAGACATGAATCCTCACAGCGGATCGTTCTGTCTCCCTGTCGCCATGCCAGACATGGACCCTCACAGCGGATCGTTCTGTCTCCCTGTCGCCATGCCAGACATGGACCCTACATGGACCCTCCAGCGGATCATCTGTCTCCCTGTCGCCATGCCAGACATGGACCCTACATGGACCCTCACAGCGGATCGTTCTGTCTCCCTGTCGCCATGCCAGACATGGACCCTACATGGACCCTCACAGCGGATCATTCTGTCTCCCTGTCGCCATGCCAGACATGGACCCTACATGGACCCTCACAGCGGATCATCTGTCTCCCTGTCGCCATGCCAGACATGAATCCTCACAGGGATCGTTCTGTCTCCCTGTCGCCATGCCAGACATGGACCCTCACAGCGGATCGTTCTGTCTCCCTGTCGCCATGCCAGACATGGACCCTACATGGACCCTCACAGCGGATCATCTGTCTCCCTGTCGCCATGCCAGACATGGACCCTACATGGACCCTCACAGCGGATCGTTCTGTCTCCCTTCGCCATGCCAGACATGGACCCTACATGGACCCTCACAGCGGATCGTTCTGTCTCCCTGTCGCCATGCCAGACATGGACCCTACATGGACCCTCACAGCGGATCGTTCTGTCTCCCTGTCGCCATGCCAGACATGGACCCTACATGGACCCTCATAGCGGATCGTTCTGTCTCCCTGTCGCCATGCCAGACATGGACCCTCACAGCGGATCGTTCTGTCTCCCTGTCGCCATGCCAGACATGGACCCTACATGGACCCTCACAGCGGATCATCTGTCTCCCTGTCGCCATGCCAGACATGGACCCTACATGGACCCTCACAGCGGATCGTTCTGTCTCCCTGTCGCCATGCCAGACATGGACCCTACATGGACCCTCATAGCGGATCGTTCTGTCTCCCTGTCGCCATGCCAGACATGGACCTCACAGCGGATCGTTCTGTCTCCCTGTCGCCATGCCAGACATGGACCCTACATGGACCCTCACAGCGGATCATCTGTCTCCCTGTCGCCATGCCAGACATGGACCCTACATGGACCCTCACAGCGGATCGTTCTGTCTCCCTGTCGCCATGCCAGACATGGACCCTACATGGACCCTCACAGCGGATCATTCTGTCTCCCTGTCGCCATGCCAGACATGGACCCTACATGGACCCTCACAGCGGATCATCTGTCTCCCTGTCGCCATGCCAGACATGGGCCCTCACAGCGGATCATCTGTCTCCCTGTCGCCATGCCAGACATGGACCCTCATAGCGGATCATCTGTCTCCCTGTCGCCATACCAGACATGAATCTTCACAGCGGATCATCTGTCTCCCTGTCGCCATGCCAGACATGG
>CM065714.1:71971835-71974335 GCA_033310375.1 Conus canariensis | reverse complement strand
CCACTGTGAGTGTCCCTGATTTTAGCAGCTTGAATCGTGTCCTGGCGAACTGGAAGGAGTCTGATGAAGTAGTCCTGGGTTTCCTTCTTTTTGCTCCTATTTTTCCTTGCTGATCGCGCTTTGCTGAGGGCACTTTGTCGTGCTTTCAGGACTTCCAAGAGCTTCTCTAGCCGTTTCTTCTCAACTCCGGAGCCAGCCTTTATCTGTTTCTCGAGATTTCTCTTTCTCTTTCACATGTGATCCATCTCTCGCTGGCGTCTGGATTTTTGAGGTAGTATCTTCACTTCTGGTTGTTTCACTCCATAGGCATCCCTATAGGTTTCATACACAATGTCTGCAGGTGTGGCTACTTTGTGCTCCAATGTGCTTTTTCCTATCATTACAATCAGTTTGTTGATTATTTTCTCATTTAGTTTCACGTATTCCTCTTTTGCATCAACGGGTGGCAAGCTGATATTGTGGTTTATTGCGACGATATCCTGTACACATTTCTCGTCTGAATAATCAGCGCGGATGTCTTCGGCACTGTGGTTTGAATGCTGGCTTTGGTTTTCCGACGTCTTCTGTGCTGGCACAGTGCACGGTTGTTCATTCATCAGAGACTTCATACAGCCATTTTTCATCCTGTGGATCTTCATGCCGCCCTCAGGGAGAATTCCCTTCCACAGACACGTAGGAATTCCACTTGTTCATTACTCACAGTCCGTTGACGATTTCCAGTCGAGATCGCTTTGGTGCTGATGGATTCATCATTCTCTCTCCCTTTCGGTGAGTCTTGATAGCGTCTTTGATTACTGACATTCATGGCAAGTTGGTGAAAGATAGGGTGGGGGAGCCAGTCCACGGACGGACGTCAAAACTGGCCTTTTCCTGTGTCATCCGGTCTGTCTGGACATCCCTCTGACGTTTCCCGGAAGTCAGTGATGTAGCAATGTGTCAGGATGAAAAAACACGTGACAGCGTGACAGCAGAAGGTCTTCAATCAGTTGTTCGGCCCTGAACTTACAGTCTAAGGGGGCCGCGCTACATCCGGGTCATCGACTCCTAGATGCCCTTGTACTGTCGGAAATGGTTTTTGGTGCCGTCCGGATTCGAACGTGCGCCTCCTGATTTGTTGGGCGTTTCAAGATGTTCCCTTTTTAACGGATATCCTACCCACATCATGTGAAAATAATGGTTTATTCAAATCACGTGAAGGTAATGGTTTATTGATATCACGTGAAAATAATGGTTTATTCATATCGCGTGAAAATGTAAAAAAAATAACACGTTTGAGATCACTATGGCACAGTTTTAATATGGTGATCATTATTGCCTTATTTTTTTTTTCTAAAGATGTATGGTGGTTGGAAAAATCAGTATACAAAACAAGATCGTTGCTATCCACAGTTTCTGTCCTTCACGTGCTGCTTGTCTGATATCAACTCTGACAGCTGATAGGAATTTATACATGTCTGTCAATACACACGCACCAGAGTGCAGGATGATCAGAACATTTAGCAAGAATTACCTGGAAGGGAAAGTGTAGCTGGGATTATGTCTAGTTTCGTAATGGGAAAACAGAATCACGTATAAATGCCCCAGTGACATACACAGATGTGGTTGAAATTCGAAGGGTGGCTGTAGAAATGGGCCACGTTCAGCAGTCAGCACGTGTTCGTCGCACGAAGAGGCTGGCAAGATCTAGTTAGTTGATCAGGACGAGGACACGCTGCTGGTATTGTTTCAGCGTAATGCGTGTGGCGTTGAGAACAACGGCAGGGGAGTGACAGATCAAGAGAGACAACATATTAGTTTTAAACTGAGACCCAAAAGGGTAGAATTACAAAACGGATGATGACTGAAAATGTGATTGAGCTTTTTGGAAAAGTAGAGATTTTAACTCTGGGTTCATGGTCATATTATTGTTGAATGTGCCATTGACAGCATTTGCCTGGTGCTGAAATGTGCATGTACGCACACGCTCTGTGTGTGTGTGTGTGTGTGTGTGTGTGTGTGTGTGTGTGTGTGTGTGTGTGTGTGTGTGTGTGTGTGTAGTGTGTGTGTGTGTGGGTGTGTGTGTGGGGGAGAGAGAGAGAGAGAGAGAGAGAGGATGACAATAATAACAACGGTTAAATTACGGGCATATGCATAATAAACAACCAGTCCACATTACAATAAACAGAGACCAAGACACAGAAAATGGTATTAAGATGTTGCATACTTTTCATCTGAAAGGTCTTGTATAAGTATGCGGATACTTTTTAATGAGAGAGAGAGAGAGGGAGGAGGGAGAGAGAGAATCTGTGCTTTTGTGTGTGCATACTCGCGTGTACCTGTGCGTGAGTGGACCTGTGCAGTGTTACTTCGCTTCTGTCACTCTGTGGAGAACATGAACCAGAAGACCTCCGTTTAGACTTCATTAATTATTCATTCAGAATCCTCAGTCGCTGTCTGACCTTCAGAGACTGGCAGCTTCCTTTCGAACAGCGCGACGTCGGACTAATGAGCTAATTAGAAG
>CM065714.1:71939335-71959335 GCA_033310375.1 Conus canariensis | reverse complement strand
CCGGCAATCGAATCTGAGGCTACGCTTCTTGCACCCTGCAATTACATGGATGAAATTGACACATTCGAAGTTCTGCATGACATCCTCAAACCCGTGAGCTTCACGCTAGAGACAGTCAGATGCTTTCTTGAGGTCGTTGAAGTTCTGGCAGACATCACATAGTGCTACTTTTTCGACAGTCTGCAAATTATTTTGCTTTCATCTTTTGGGTCTAAACTGATTTTCGCTAATTATTTTGCAAGGATTTTTTTTTAACGTTGTTGAAGATGGCTTTTAATGTCAGTTCAAGCCATTCCAGTCTTTCACGCTATAAACTTTTTTTTTAATGGATTTAGGTATTATTGTCAGTCTGTGCAGGCGGAAGGATGAGTTGGGAAGAGCGATGTCTACAAGTCAGCATCACACAAAGAACTCATGCCATAATTTTTTTGTGTGCCAGTTCCTATGACACGCCCGCAACAAATAATACACATCTGAACGAACAATTGAACGTCTTATCATTAGAAGGGGCAAACTCCTTGTCTGTCCATATATCTGTCGTAGTCAGTCTCTCTGTATCTGTCTGTCTGTCTGTCTGCCTGCCTGCCTGCCTGCTTGCCTGTGTGTCTGTCTGTCTGATCTCTCTCTCTCTCTCTCTCCTCTCTCTCTCTCTCTCTCTCTCTCTCCTTCTCTCCCTTTTTCTGTGTCTCTCGCTCACGTTTTCGACAACTCGCTGTTCTGTCTGTCAGTCTTTCAACTCCTCTCCAACACGACACAAACAAATGATAAGCACATGTTTACACACACGGACACACGCGCGCACGCACATGAAAATTACATTACGTGAACAGCCATCAAATAGCAGTTAGGAGTGTACGCTGAAGATCTGAACGGGCACGTGCACAAAACAGGGTGATTAGAGAGAGAGAGAGAGAGAGAGAGAGAGAGAGAGAGAGAGAGAAAATGGCGGAAGAGGAATGGGGAAAATGCAGAAGAAGATGATTCGGGTTGGAAAGATAATACAATGACAATAAAATAAAAGACCCCAAGGATAATGATGATAATAATGATAATAATAATAATGATAATGATAATTTTAATAATAATGATAATAATCATAATAATAATGATGATAATAATAATAGTAATGATTATAATCATCATCTGAATAATGATAATTTTCATTTGTTATTGATGATGAAAATATAGTTAATAGTAGTGATGATGATAGTTGTTATTATCATCAAGGGCAGTTGCGCATACTGTGCCACACAGCAGAATAAAGAAGCACGACAGAATTCCAGCTGCAGCGAACAGCGATCTGGCAACGAGCTGGCTGGCGGCAGCGCAGATCAATGCTTGTGATAAAGCTGTTAGTCACCCATTCCTCACAAAACCCTGTCAGTCGACAGGCATGTCAAGGGACACGTCCACTTCCATTAGCACCTGACAAACAGCTCGCCCCCCCCCCCCCCCCCCCCCCCCCCACCACCCCACGTCTCCCATTCCCTCGCACACAAGCACCATCACCCTTCCCTCCCCAGTTCTCCATTCCACTCTCCCATGCTCTCTTCCCCACCACCCCGACCCCCCACGCCACTCCTCCCTCCCCCCCCCCCCTCCCCTTCCTCCCGTGCTGATACCAACACTAATCAGCACTTTTTTTTTCCAGCGCCGCTAATCGATCGATTTGGAGTTGTTTATTGATCGGTCTCCTTTTCAGCTCGCGTTTGGAGTAGGGGTGGGGGTGAAGGGAGGGGGGGGGAGGGGACGCTGACAATCTGATTAAAGTCGTGGAGGTATGTTTGTATTGTAGTCCGGCAGTCAGAGGCATCCAGTGTGGCGCGGTAAAAGCCTGCCCGCTGCCTGAAGAACTGGGTGCCTGCTGTTAAAGCTCATTAGCCGCGTATCGCAGCTTTCCCGCTTCTGTGTCTTGGAGAACGTGAAAGCTGCAGGGCTGGGATGAGTGGGTAGTGTTCTCATTCATCATTTTTTTTTCACATCTAAACTTGTTTCACGCTTTTTCGTTTTGTATAAGCAGAATGAATGTTTCCTTGCGCGCGCGCGCGCGCGCGCGCGCGCGCACGCGTGTGTGTGTGTGTGTGTGTGTGTGGTGGTTGAGAGAGAGAGAGAGAGAGAGAGAGAGGAGAGGGAGAGGAGCACAGATCTGACCCCATCATGTTAATGGTCATAAGAGTGGAGGATCATGAGTTCCTACAGGGGCGCATTATCATCCACGAAAACAAAATAATGAAAGGATTTTACCTATAAGCTATCGTTTTCAAGTAACAGTGATGTATATCTGAAAGAAACGCAAAGCTATTTTGAAGTCTGTCCAGACGGGGAAAATCGTGATGGTATTGCTTAAGTGCACTAAGTTGATGTATTATTAGTCAGGCTTAACACACCAAGGTTATCTCTGCACTCATACACGCATATGCACACTCATGCACCCACCAAACATTCACCTCTCTCTGGGAATTGGATGTCACGCATTCGGTTCTCTGCTAACACGACTGAGAACAAGAAATACAATTTCTATGCAACTTTAATTACACATGAAAGATCCAACTACACAAAATGGAATGATCAAAACATAAAAGATCAATACTTCCTAATCCCGGGTTGTAATGAAATGGCTTCTTACCTGGCCAGGTTTCCACACACACACACACACACCCCACACACACACACACACACACACACACACACACACACACTTTCACCTCCCACCACAGTTCTTTAACAAGTCACTTCCAAATTTTCTTCAGCACTTGGTGATGGTGACTCCCTTGGTTGACTGGCTCCAGGTTTCAGGACTGGGTCTTCGTGGTCGTCTCTGGGAACTCGATGTAGAAATGTTCTTCTTCGTCTCTTTCACCTACCTCTGGGCTTAAAACTCAGTCTTTTCCTTTTCAGCTTGTCTTTTACCCTAAGACCTTGCTGTCACTTCCGTCTCCCAGACCACATTACTTTCGACCCTACTCTGTCCTGCTCACTCTTCTCTCCCTCTCTCATCCGATCTTCTCTCCCTCGTGGTGTTCTTCTCCTTGTCACGTTGTTCTCCCTCAGTTTATATAGGGATGGACACAAAGGATTTCCCTTTGCGCCATACCTTTGTCCATGTTGCTTCTCCACCACCTTGTTCACGAGTACACTGAATTCCCCTTTCGCTACTTTCTTCCACACATCAGCATTTACACACATCCCTACCTAATTGCTTAGGAAACAGCCACTTCGCACCAAATGGACATCGTAAATTCCCGCCGACTCCGGGAGCCACTTAAACACAGTAATTATCCTAGATAAAGCTACGACAACAACGTCCACACGCATTCAACTAGCCTAACAAAGCATCAACACAGTGCCCCACGGCAACACCATCTGAACAAGCCCAAGACTCCTGCTCTTCAAGGTCTGTTTACAAAGCAACTTCAGCTGACTGAGTATTTAGCGCCCACTCGATGCTCCGAGGTCCTAGTGGTTACACTTTTCCTCCTTTCGCTATTGGGAAGGTTCGAACTCGGGAGGGTCCTCACTACCTTAGGTGCCATCTTTTTCGTGACAATTAATTGCCTGACCACTTCAACCTCCTTGACACAGTTTGACCGTATGCGCTAGGTGAGGGCGTACTGCTAATCGGCCCATTACCTATTTCTCCACCACGCGCAGCATTCTTTTTCTTTTGTTGCTTTCCACATAGTCCATTAGAAAAGGACTGCATTACTTTGCTATTATTTCTTTCCACTTACCAGTGCCTTCTTTCCAACATCTTGCACACATGCACTGAGAGTGTAGGCTAGTTATTCATTCATTTCCCATTCATATTTAAGGTGTGGTACTGCTGCAAAGACGCATTGTAAGTATCATCAACCGAAAGTCATGTTTGGGGCGTGTAGTGGAAGTTACCCTTTCCTAGATTAGTCTTTCATAAAAAAAAAAAAAAAATTCAGTATAGATTTTAGTTGACAGGAGTAACGGTCCCATAGACGATCGAGCATTGATAAAGTTCCTGTTCTGTGATTAGTGTAGATCGAAAGTGAATTGCTCACAGAATTGATCACCAGTAACGGTGCGTGGGAAAAACAGAGGACCGTAATAAGGAAAGACGTTCTTTCCGACTTTCAGGCCTCAAGGACAACATTTGAATTATTTGTTTTGCCGACTGTAACAAAAAAGCGAAATCAGAAACCAGGTCGTTGAAACGTTGTCTCTCTCTCTCTCTCTCTCTCTCTCTCTCTCTCTCTCTCTCTCTCTCTCTCTCTCTCTCTCTCTCTCTCTTCTCTGTGTGTGTGTGTGTGTGTGTGTGTGTGTGTGTGTGTGTGTGTGTGTGTGTGTGTTTTAAGTAGGTATACGGGCAGAAAAATATACCAACGTGCAAAGTTGCCCCGCCCCACCTTTTTTTAATTGATAATTGTATTTCTTTATTCTGGGCAATATCCTTTTTATGGAACTTCATTTCCGTAGTCTACTTTTTACTGGCTGCCTTGGAGAAAGGAGGGAAGGGAGGGGGCACTAGATTATGATGTTCCTCCGCAGGGGACGGGGTCAAAGGCCACTGGAAGGGAGGGGCGGTATGAGATGTGCAGGAGTTTAACTGTGAGTAGAATACAATTACAGACCTGATAGCTTATCCCATCTCATTCGGCCTGCGGAATAGCCTTCATACGGAATCCTCGACCCCTGGACGTTCGTTGTGATTATGGAGTGAGCAAGATTTACTTTCTGACCTATCCCATCCTCCACCCAACCTACAACCCTCCTTGCTCCCTCCATCCTATTTAAAGAGTTTTCACTGGGCCAATGGAAACATCCTGGCGTGTTTGTTCCCTCAGCTTTGGCAGAGACTTCAGAACATTCACTGCATGAAAATGGACCGCTCCCAAGGATGCAAAAAACACACACACAGAAGCAAACTCTTTAGTCAGAAACACAGGGTAGTTCCATGGTCTGTACTGTTCCATCAAGTCGTCGTGGCAACATGCATTCATTATACACCGTCCAGCGCGATGTCAGTACAGTCCCATGTCCAGCCAATTGAAAGACATGACTAGGAAACGAAATGCCCCCACGTGGTATTGCAACCTGAAGGGAAAATGATACAGACTGCGGTATTACTGAAAAACAAGATGGAATGCAAATGAACCCCTCTAAACAGGGTGAACAGTAACACAGATGTAAAATACAATACACAACAATCAAATAAATTTTCCACCAAGAGGAGACTATGTCTTCTGTAGATGTAACAACAACAACAGCAACAGCGCAAAACAATACTCCCCTGATAACAGTCCACATAAGAATCAGTCTTATGTATTTTGTTTTGCCTGTTGTATGTAACGTCGGAGGAAAATACGTTTGCCGAAAACTGACTTGTCAGATTTGTGTTGTATATTGAGAGAGCGTTACTTTTCATCTTGTTTTGTGTGGTACTTGTATTTTGTATCAACTTTAGCAAAATACTTTTCTCCCCGGTCCGACCACTGGATTCTTTTTTGCCCAGTATGAACACTTCAGCTGGTACAAG
Source organism: Conus canariensis (assembly GCA_033310375.1). Taxonomy (NCBI): domain Eukaryota; kingdom Metazoa; phylum Mollusca; class Gastropoda; order Neogastropoda; family Conidae; genus Conus; species Conus canariensis. The sequence continues at coordinate 71,953,829 of CM065714.1, read as the reverse complement.
ACTGGAAAATCAAATGGCCGAAAATTTCTGTTTTAACCTGCTCTCCTGTTTGTTGTTGCTTTTTGTGTGTTTCTTTTTGTTTTGGTGTAAAGCAATTCAGATTTTTATTCCACTTTCTGTCACTTTTCTTTGTCACTAGGAAGAGGCTGGGATGGGATGTGGTTGGGTGGTGAATCTTGCCGTGGGAAATACGTGGTTTATGTTTAGTTAGAAACTACACGGAACAAAAGGCCGATAACGCTTCATCGTTAATGTGATTCACTGACCACTTGAGCGCCTCCTTCGTAGGGTTTTTTTTTTCACTGAGTGGTAATATGAGCAGGTCTCTAGTAGTGTTTCAGACTAGAACCGCAGGTAAAAGGACGGCAGGGTTATTCTCGTGAAACGAGCAGATAGGGGAAAGTGTGGGGCTTGGTGTTGGATTGATGATTAGTAGAGTGGTGTGGTTCTGTTCTGTGTGGAGTGACTATCTGCAACTGTCACTGTTTCTGCGACTGGGTACTCAAGTGTAAATTTGTTTAATCACCAAATAATGGTGGACACGGTAGAATGGCTTTTTTTTTTTTTTTTTTTTTTTTTTTTGCTGTCCCAACCTCTGCGCCACCTCAGAGGCAGTGCACCCACGCCGCTCATTCCGACACCCCGTCCACAGCCACAGCCCGGTCGGTCCCGCCGCAGCCCCGGCACCGGCAATCCACAGGGAGCAGTCAATGTCAAGTCGTTAAGAGGCAACCCAACGGAGGAGACACTGCACTGCTGCCGAGTCACTTCGGTGGTGTTCAGTGGCGCTGTTCTGATCTAACATACGCAGGACACCACCTACTAAGCCCCCTACTGACGACAATAATTGCTTAGTCGCGGAGCCGGCGTGAGTGAACTCTTCCTCCGGAGGGCGCCACCACGTCCGTCCAACGACAACCCCCATAGACTCGCCGATACCGGTGACCCCGACGGAACCAAACCAAGGCCACAGACGTGGAGAGGACATCGAAATTGAGGTCACCATGAGAGCAGGGCATGAAGGGCCACAGAATTTGAGACATTTTTTTTTAATGCTGATCAATGAGAATGAGGATGATTAAGATGATGCTACGGATTTCCATTTCGGTCTGAGACTACATGACAGGGCTGTACTCAACGCTTCCTTTCATAATATATCCCGGCGTCAACCAGGCCCGAGAGATACAGGCACCTGCAGTGTTGGTCAGGAAATTTGAGCAACACTCTCAGAAACGCATCCATTAAGTGGATGAAACTCGACTGTGTGGTGCCCAGTCTTCCCAACTGAGTCCGCAGCAAACTCAACTCTGGGTAGGAGCCGGTCGGGGCAGAAAAACCCACATGACTTCTGATGGGATTCGAACCCACGACCTCCCAGCCGGGAGTCCGCGACGCTAACCACTTCGCCACGGCGGCTGGTGTAGGATGGCTTTTTCTTTTCTTTTTTTTTTTAAAGTCAGTTTTATAAATGTGCGATCTGAATTACTTTTACAGGCCTCCCAGTCTCACCGAGTAGCTTGTGGTATTGAAACGATTTGTTCTGGACTTCATGAATATAACACAAAAGTTTTTTTTACTTTTTACTCTTCGCTCTGACTTGGTCATGTGTAGCGTGGTGTCATGTGCTGCTTTTTGTCCTGTCTGTCGGTATATCTATCCATCTTCTGCACATCAACTGTAAATAGTCCAGCAAGTTTCAGGTATCAGAATGGAAAATTGATCAGCTGACAGTTGAAAACCTGCTCGCAAGCGAATAGTCAAAAACGTCCAGAGAGAGAATACTGTCTTATTCGTGAAGGAGGTGGCAGGAGAGCGCACAGTTTGTCCCCCGATGCTCCCCATCAGCCCTCTCCCCTTCATTCCACAGTAGGTTTGTCTGGCAGAATTTAAACTTGATGTTTTGAATATGATTTAATGTTTTTCTCTCAAAACATCTGTAGCAGGATCTGCGATTGTGATGATGATTCGTATGTCTGCTACCCCAAAATTCTTCGTCATTAGCAGAACGGGGCAACGGCTTTCTGTTAGATTAGAAAGGTTATAGTAGTCTCCGCAGAGGTGCAGATTATTTTTCACAATGCTCTGCCGATTCAGACCGGTTTTTTATTTATTTATTGTTTATTTTTTAATGGATTGATTTTTGTTTTGTTTTGCGAGGACCATGGAAGCTCTGCTACTGTCCTCGGTTGTGTGTTCCTTTCACTTTTGAGACGGTTATCGTGATAGACCCGAACATAAAGAAGATGACTGGTTATAAGAAACAAACATCCAAACAAACAAACAAGATATCCCTTCAGGTTCATTTGTTTATGTGTGTCAAGATAACGGATGAACGGGGACCGGGTGAAGCAGATTGGGATGTCACTGGTTTTAAGGCGGAAGGCCAGTGCAGGAAAGCATGCCTGTCGACAAGAATCTGGGGTCAGAGCAGTGGTCAGGGCTAAGACTCGGGACTCCATGGGCAAGTATGTGAAGGAAGGTGCGGTGGAGACTGGGGAGGGGGGGGGGGTGGTGAGAGGTGGGGGAAGGCAGGAAGGAGGCCGGGGCGAGGAGAGGCAGAAGAGAAATGGGAGGGGCAGGGGCTGAAGGATGCTGGAGATAAAAGAGCCGGCGTCTTTTGTCTGCGACCAACCGTAAACCTCTCGGCGCGCCTCCAACTGCTGCGCAGCAAATCATTGTGACGGGCAACGGGCCAAAAATGACAGGACTAATCAAGGAATGGACTCGTTGGCAAGTTGGTCAGGTGGAAACCCAGCACAGAAATAATAAACTATGTGGAGGAAGAGGGGCGGTGGTGGTGTAGGTGGAGGAAGAGAGGGTGGAGAAAGCCCGACTTTTCCGCTTAAGTTTGAAATAATGTTTTGTTATAATAAAGTTTATAAAACAAAGCATACGAAAAGAAAGTTCAAAGTTCACTGAAAGAAATAGCACCATATTTATGTCAAAACAAATTTCACTCAGTTCAGAATAAAACCTGATCGTGGCATCAGTTGACTCACTCCAGTGTAAAACAACTGGAGAAAAACAAATTTTACATGTTCTGCCGTTCTGTCCTTACTTACATGCTTGATATTCCTTCTCAAGTATACACTTGTCGCTGAATATGTCTACTCTTGTCCAGTGTTTGAATTAATAATAAACTCAAACTTGAACTAGACCATCTGGGCTGGAAATCAGTTAAAACCCGTTGGATGAGATGATAGTGAAAAAATTGTACCCGGTAGTTGTTAGCAAGAAGGATGGTTCTCAGCTGTTCAACATCATTTTACCTTGTGTTCAAACGAATCACCGAGGCGTAGGGAATTTGCTTCTCAGTGTCGTTTGTCAACAAGTAACCGAAAACCAATCGGACGAATCCTTATCACATTTTACCGGGCAGTCTTCAGAGTCAACATCTGCACGTGATTCCATGTTCAATTCTCTGGATGCAACACTGACCAAGTACCAAGGGGAAAAAAGCCATTCGCAAACGAGTAAACAGTAGTGTTCGAGACGGAACGCAGTTTATATTGTGCAGGGAATGGGTCACGCGCGCAGGGTTAGCGTTCCTCTTTTTGGGCGTTGTTTTGTTTCCATTGTTTTGACTATCGTTTGTCCTGCCTGGAGAAGACCAAACAGGTGGAAACGCGCCGTGTCTGTTTTGTAATTTGTTTGTTCCTTTATTTTTGTTTAGAAAATTACGGTCACTGTGATTTTCTGGTGAACACCCTCATATGCACACTTCAGAAATGTTTACAAAATACCGCTTTCTGTTTTGTCTCAGCTTGTCGTTTCAAGGCTGTTGTCTTTTTGTCTGTCTGGGTTTTGTACTGTTGTTTTAACTCTCTCCCTTCCCCCCTCTCTCTCTCTTAGGCACACACACACACACACACACACACACACACACACACACACACACACACACACACACACACACACATTTACACACAAACATGAATCTTCTGTCTCTGTCTCTCTCTCTCTCTCCCTCTCTCACAGGCACACACATTCACACGCACACACACGCGCACACACACGAATCCCCCCCCCTCTCTCTCTCTCTTTCACACAAACAAACACACACACACACACGCGCGCGCGCGCATGAATCTCCTCTCTCTCTCCTCTCACCTCTCTCTCTCTCTCACACACACACACGCGCGCACACGTGCACGCATGAATCCCCCCTCTCTCTCTCTCTCTCTCTCACACACACACACGTATGAATCCCCCCCCTCTCTCTCTTTCTTTCTCTCTCAGAGAGAGAGAGAGAGAGAGAGAGAGAGAGAGAGAGAGAACGGCACGGTCATATAAAGGTCAGCCCGCTCATGACAGGCCAGAGTTATTGCTTTACTGTCGTCACGACTTCTGTCTGTATTGTGGCCCCCAAACAAACATTCCGCTGCGTGGTGTGTGTGCCATTAGTGTTGGTCTGGGCTTTGTACGTCATTGCCTTCTTCTTCTTTCTTTTTCTTTTTCTTGTTGTGTTTGCTTCTTCTTCTTCTTTTTTTCTTCAGAAGGACACCTTCAGAAATAACTAAACTGTGTCAGCCTACCGATGATTACGTTGACGTCACTGTAGTGTCGTCTTTATGTGTAAAGTAGGCGTTTTACCTTAACTACGATTTTTTTTTTCGTTTTTTTTTTTTTTGTTGTCAATTCACCATATAGAATCTGTACGCAAAGCGAATGTACTTAGACTTGACTGCACTGTTTGGTTTATGCTGGTCTTGTTCTCTCCTCCAAAGTTATATTGTATTTCACCCAGTTTGTCTGACTCTTTGCAAATTGATGTAAAAAGTAGTATTGAACTGATCTTGACGAAAGCGAAGGAATTAATAAAAAGTGGACATTGGACAACATCATTGAACCTGGTTCCGCTCATGATCGAAGGGCGGATGCAGGACCCAGTAAGTAGATGTGTATACATGTGATTGTGTGTGTGTGTGTGTGTGTGTGTGTGTGTGTGTGTGTGTGTGTGTGTGTGTGTGTGTTTATATATTTGTGTGTCAAAAGCGGGGCAAATGCAGAGGGTAGGAGATATGGGATATGCCATTAGTTGTACGTTTGTACTCGAAGGTTCCCCGACTGGGAATGAAGATATACATGTGCATGAAGTGTTATCAGCCTGTCTTGGAGAGATTGATCCCACATGCTGTTATTTACGTATTAGGGTAACAAACGGGTAAGAGGGAGGGGAAGGGGGGTAGTGGTAGGGAGAATGGGGCAAATGGCTATGGGGAAACAATCGTGCACATTTAAATGTAGGAACCCCGTATTTTTCAAAATCCATCCAGATATCCAAAGTCCTCCCACCCGTCCTCCCCTTCTCCCCCCCCTCTCTCTCTCTCTCTCTCTCTTTTGTAAATGGTGTGTGTGTGTGTGTGTGTGTGAGAGAGAGAGAGAGAGAGAGAGAGAGAGAGAGAGAGCACGCACGAACATGCTCGCCAAAGGAGATGATTTGGTTGGTTTGGTGGGTACGTGAGAGTGAACAAGTTTCATAGCCTTTGTACGTGTCTTCACACTTCTTGCATTGTGCACGTGCGTTTTAATGGTTCAAGTCGAACTCGGTTCGTTGTTGTTCTACTGATATGGCTCGTATCCAGTATCACGTACCTGAGGGAGGTCAAAGGCCAAAACAGTGGGGGGAAAAATTATGCTCTTGTTGCGTGTCTTTTTCTTTTTTCAAACTTTGAGAGAGAGAGCGTGTGTATCTATCTATCTATCTATCTATCTATCTATCTATCTATCCATGTATAAAGAGAGAGAGAGAGAGGACATTACATAATATTGTAAAATTATGAATTCGCGAAGCCTTTCATTAATTGTAAATAATGTTTGTTTTTTTCCCATTTACTTAGAGTGTTGTAAGCAAGTGCGGGGGTGGGGGGTGGGGGGAGATAACGCCTGTCTTTCCAGCGCAAACAGATTTATCGTTCTTAGTTTATGGGTCAAACAAGTAGATGTAGAGAGAAAAGTTTGACCAGAAGCACACGCCAGTGCAACGCTCAGGATATCGACCGTCTTCATGTAGATCACCAGAATACCGAAGATTTGAAGCACACGCCAGTGCAACGCTCAGGATATCGACCGTCTTCATGTAGATCACCAGAATACCGAAGATTTAATTAAAAGGTCTGTTCTGGGAAGTGGTAACATAACATCGTGAGCGTTAATGATTCTCATTTAACTGAAATTTGTATATAATTGATGACGGAATATACCCTGAGATAATTTTGGACATGCAGACTGTTTTCTTGAATTTTGATTTCAGTGTTAGTAGAAGAATATCTAAGGTTGCGTGATCGGAATGAGTTAATGTTGACGGTTTTAGAGAGAGAGAGAGAGAGAGAGAGAGAGAGAGAAGAGAGAGAGAGATGAAATGTTTTAATGTTCTTGGGCCATGGGCACATAAACATTGAGGGGATAAAAAAAAAAAAATGGATAATCAAGTTACAAAAAGTCAACCAACCAACCAACCAAAAAATAATGATGGTAAAAAGAAGAAGAAAAAAAGGTATACAATGCAGCTTCATAACATAACTTGTTTACACAGGGGAGAGAGAGAGAGAGAGAGAGAGAGAGAGAGAGAGAGAGAGAGATTATCAGTTGTAGCAAAATTTAGCACATAATTTCACAGAGAGAGAGAGAGAGAGAGAGAGAGAGAGAGAGAGAGAGAGAGATCGATTGACGGGTAAGGTACTGGTACTCGGTGGGTCCTGCGAGTGGAAAGGTCAAGTGGCATGACCTCTGCAGTATAATCGGACTGAACGGAGCAGCCGGCTGACTGAAGATGGTTGGTGATCCGAACTGACATCCGCCAAGTTCAGCAATGTCAGGTACAAGGGAGTGGTTTGAAGAAGGAAGGGGGAAGCGGGAGTGGATGTGGGGAATGGAGGAGGGTGTGAACGGGGAGGGGAATGGCGGCACGGGGGGGGGGGGGGGGGGGGGGGGAGAGGGTATGGCCTCCGTCAGTGTTGTTTCGGCATCTGTGATCTTTTTCCGTTACTTGCCCGTCGTTTTGTTCCGTGGACAACTCAGCCGTGCCTTCTACCGGTTCCGCTCTAATTAAAATGTGTGATGCGGCGTCTGGAACACGGATGAGGTCTTAATGAAGAACGGGTGGTTTTAAAACTAAAATTGAATGAACAACATAAGCTGGAGGCGCTTATTCACTTTATCACTTTAAGTTCAAACACACACACACACACACACACACACACACACACACACACACACACACACACACACTGTCTCTCTCTCTCTCTCTCTTGAGTATTCATCGAAGCTATAATCGCCGAACAGTTTTTTCGGGGTTTGTTAGACGCTCATATACCGAATCATAAAAAAATACACTTAAGTTTAAAACAATTAGTGTTCCTACTGGGCATTAAATTCTAGGGGTCATTATGACCGTCTGACTGCAATTTTTGAGGGTCATTTGCGAATTTCAGGTCAGGGTCAACATTTTTGTGTGTGTGTGTGTGTGTGTGTGTGTGTGTGTGTGTGTGTGTTAAAGCTGGAAAGGGGCGGAGGTTGGGGGCGAGGACATTTTCAGATCATTTTAAAAGCGGAGATTTAGGGGGCAGGGGTGGTCGTGGGTTCAAGTGGACTCGCATCAACAATTGTCTCGTCCGCTGCAGGCTCATTTGACCGTGATTTTGCTTTTTAGAGCCACTGTTAAAGTGACATTTGGAACCGAGAATGCCTGTGCTTGCGCTCACGGACAGAGAAGGAAACAGCTCTTGGTTTTTCCTGTTTGGTCAGCAGTGGCTGTTACAATACTATATGACGAACAGACTGGCGTATTCGCTTTTAGGGGAAAATGTACGTCAACGTGACTCACAGACTGGTACTTCTATGCGTCTTAGTCGAACTTCTGTGCTCCTTTTACGCACATATGTGCACATTTGGGGGAATACTGACTGACACTTTTTTCAGTATGGCCCTGCAGTGCAAGCGTGAAAGAATGGGACGAGTCAAATTTGTGACCTGAAATTAACAGCAATCCAAGTAGGGGTTGGTGGCTGGATGGAGGATTGAAGTATTCGGGGAAGTAATGGAAGGCAGAATCCTTCATAAAGTCGCAAGTTGTTAAACTATAGACTCCATGGACTGAATGCCGTCTTTGTTTGGAAAGGGATGCTGAAGTATGAAACATGGACCTCCCCCCCCCCCCCCACCTCCACCCCCTGAGAGACAAACAGAGACAGAGAGAGAGAGAGAGAGAGAGAGAGAGAGAGAGAGAGAGAGAGACAGAAGAAGAAGAAGAAGAAGAGATATAAATAAAAACAAAAAAGACGCCCTACCACAAAAGAAAAAAAGGGAGGGGGGGGGGGAGGGGGGAGAAAAAAGGGAAGGAGTAGGAGAAAAAGGGGGCGGGGGACGGGAGGAGGGACTGGCCTTGCCCTGGGGACACGAGGCTCACTGAGGCGGAGGGAAAGGCGGAGTGACATGGGCATATGTTTGTCAGTTTGGACCTGTCACGTGGTTTCAACGTCTTGTTTGTCGAAGGTTCGACGTCAGTCAACCGAAAACAGCGTCAAGAGAGGGACGCAAACCCTGTGCACTCTGAAGCTGTTTCTGTACACACATTGAAGATGCACCGAACAGCCTCCAAAGCGTTTGTCTGCGGTTTCTCCTCGGTGACCGGTATTTTGACCTTACACACACACGCACGCACGCACTCACGCACGCACGCACGCACGCGTGCGCGCGCACGCACACGCACGCACGCACATACACAAGAAAGAAGAAGAAGAAGATATGCCCAGTTCTTTTATAATTATTTTGTGGACAGAAAAAAAGGAATAGAACAGCATGACGGAAAACAAGGACACTGTTTCCATTATGCTGCTTCGTCTTGGCGCTTTGTCACAGGCGTGCTGTACGTCAGGACTCATTGCCCCTCCAGCAAGCAAACGAGCGTTAGCCAACAACACCTTGTTCAGACTGAAACGACAACAAACCCACAGTTTGCCTTACCTTTGAACATTCCATTGTTCGACTCGGTGTCTTCTTGTCTGTCTCCAAATGCGCCCGGAAGTCGTTCAGCAAGATGTTTTCCTACATGCCCACCTGCGCTCACCCACTAACCGTGCTGTTTTATCATACGCTAGTTCGAAGGTTCGAAGGTTCGTAACTTGAAAAGGAGATCTTACTCTCCCCGCGTTTCCTTCGGTGCTGAAGCAAAACATGGCAGGTTCAGGTAATAAGCATACACGAGTTACTACTGCAATCCCAAACTACAGAAGCAGTTATAATTCGGCAGTCCGACCCGCAGCTTAAGCATGTACTAGATTCCACTCAGGTCCATCCAGTCTTGTGGTGTAGTGGTTTATAGAAAGCTGTAATTACCAGAGTGTCACCGGGACAGAGAATTTTCATTTCAGTTACGAAACAGTTTCATGTATCGGTGATGGTTCCGGAGATGTATTGAGTTATATGCGATAGGGTCAAGTCGGTTTTAATTCAGAACCGTTCGACCTTTTTTTTTTTTTTTTTTTTTTTATTGCTCGTCCCCAAACCCGCTCATCTGACCACCCTCAGAAACCCGCGGCCCCGCCGCAGCCCCGGCACCGGCAATCCACAGGGAGCAGTCAATGTCAAGTCGTCAAGAGGCAACCCAACGGAGGAGACACTGCACTGCTGCCGAGTCACTTCGGTGGTGTTCAGTGGCGCCTGTTCTGATCTAACATACGCAGGACACCACCTACTAAGCCCCCTACTGACAACAATAATTGCTTAGTCGCGGAGCCGGCGTGAGTGAGCTCTCCCTCCGGAGGGCGCCACCACGTCCGTCCAACGACAGCCCCCATGGACTCGCCGATTCCGGTGACCCCGACGGAACCAAACCAAGGCCACAGACGTGGAGAGGACATCGAAATTGAGGTCACCATGAGAGCAGGGCATGAAGGGCCACAGAATTTGAGACATTTTTTTTAATGCTGATCGATGAGAATGAGGATGATTAAGATGATGCTACGGATTTCCATTTCGGTCTGAGACTACATGACAGGGCTGTACTCTACGCTTCCTTGCATAATATATCCCGGCGTCAACCAGGCCCGAGAGATACAGGCACCTGCAGTGTTGGTCAGGAAATTTGAGCAACACTCTATGGAAACGCATACATTAAGTGGATGAAACTCGACTGTGTGGTGCCAGTCTTCCCAACTGAGTCCGCAGCAACTCAACTCTGGGTAGGAGCCGGTCGGGGCAGAAAAACCCACATGACTTCTGATGGGATTCGAACCCACGACCTCCCAGCCGGGAGTCCGTGACGCTAACCACTTCGCCACGGCGGCTGGTAGAACCGTTCGATCTTAGCTCAGGTCTGCGATCACCTGAATGCCCTTCTAGTTCCAACTGTGACGCTGGGCGAAGCTGGAAATCCCACATCGGTACGTTTGATCTCATTGTTGTCTTCCCCATGCTGTCTGGGGCGTTCTCAGTAAGACTGTTTCTGTATAATCCTGCGCAGTGCTTTCTCGAATTATCCCTTCACCCACCGTTCCGGGCACATGCAAAATTGCCATGCCAGGCTTTGACTAGACAAAATGCGCACCAGTGGTAACATAATCATATTTTGTCTTCTTTGACAGCGCTGGTGGTATTTTATTTTCTGCCAGTGTCTTCTTCGTATTTCAGTTTGGCCATTTTGGGCTGTCCTTATTTGTGGAGCATTGTGCAGGCAAGCCATCATATATACCGTGTACGTTGTCATCAGGATCAAAAGATCGCGATGCTTTTGCCTGAACAGCCTTGAAACCGCCCTTTGCTCAGCCTCGGTCAAATGAGGCTTGTTATGTGGCTCGTACAGCTGCTGATTCATTTAACAGTATAACAGCGTTGTAAACGTTTTTGATTGCCGTCATTTGCCAAGTGCTAGCCAAGCAAGTCGTCATGATCACGTTGACATGAGGGTCAAACTGTTGTGACGGTTGAGCTTGTACCGCCAGCTCTGCATTTACAGCTCTCCATTTGTCCGTTCCCAGTCAGGTCAATGTGATGGTTGAGCTTGTACCGCCAGCTCTCCATTGGTCCGTTCCCAGTCAGGTCAATGTGATGGTTGAGCTTTTGTACCGCCAGCTCTCCATTGGTCCGTTCCCAGTCAGGTCAATGTGATGGTTGAGCTTTTGTACCGCCAGCTCTCCATTGGTCCGTTCCCAGTCAGGTCAATGTGATGGTTGAGCTTTTGTACCGCCAGCTCTCCATTGGTCCGTTCCCAGTCAGGTCAAATCGACGTAATGCTCGGATAGCCAGTAACAGTAACTAACTCAGTCAGTACCATGGTTTTCTGTGATACCCCTCACAGTATGGTGTTACGTATTTTTGGAAAAGGAGAGAGAGAGAGAGATAGAGAGAGAGAGAGAGAGAGAGAGAGAGAGAGAGAGAGAGAGAGAGAGAGAGAGCATTTTTTCAGAGGAGGTAAGGGGTGGCTTTCCCTCTGTAACCTTACGCCGTGTTATTTCGGTGTGGTATTTGTCGAGTGGTTTCAGGCCAGGGCAGGGCTGTAAACAGCAGCAGATGCAAATGAATTCTAAATATACATAGTCACTTTGGCCGCCATAGGGAAAGGTCCCGACCTTGTTCTGTGTTAATGTAGTTTATGTGTGCTTGCTGACAGAGCAGCCCAAGCAGTGTGCGCATGACGACTCTGTGTGTGTGTGTGTGTGTGTGTGTGTGTGTGTGTGTATGTGTGTGTGTGTGTGTGTGTGTGTGTGTGTGTGTGTGTGTGTGTGTGTGTGCGTGCTTGCGTGCGTGCGTGTGTGACTATCCCGAGAGTGAAAGATTCTATGCGCTTGTTTATTATTTATCATGCCCTCTCTGTCTGTCTGTTTGTCTGTCTGTCTCTTCCTCTTTCTCTGTCTCTGTCTCTCTCTCTCTCTCACCTCGCCCCCAACCTCACTCGTCACCACCTCATTCTGTCTTTCCAGATGAACATTCCCACAGTTTTGTTTCCTTTGATGTGTTCAAACAATTTTTATTCCTCGTCATGCATTTTTATGGAGTGGGGTGGAGGAGTGGGAAAGGGGAAGGGGCAGGCAGGTAGGGGAATGTGCAAGGCGTGGAGAGATGGGAAGGGGGGGGGGGGGGGGGGAGTAAGCGGAGTAGGTGAAGAAGCTGAGGATGGATGCTGCATGGTGATCGTTCTGGTGCTAATGGCTTTCACCGAGAAAGCCACACATTTTTGTATGCTCTGTAAAGCCTGCTAATGAACGATCTTCAGTTTTTTTTTTCTTTTTTTTTCTGTTTTTTTTTCTCGCCAGGATTGAAAAAGATGCACGTCTCTTTGTCTGTATCTCAGCATGTAACGCACCCATTTCTGTTCTTTCTTTTCTTTCCTCTTTCTTCTTTCTTTCTTTCCTTCTGTCTTCCTTTCCTTGTTGGGTATTCATATTCTTTTCTTCACACACACACGCACAAGCGCGCGCGCGCGCGCGCGCGCACACACACACACACACACACACACACACACACACACCACACACACACACACACGCACACCCCCCTTCCACTGCAGACTTCCAATTACTGGCTTAACTCTTGTCGACTGTAAAAGCACGGACATGTGCAGTCACGAATGAGAGCAGCCATGACAAATTGAAAGTCAGACGACCCCACAGTCTCCGACATACTGCGAGCGTGGCTTCATATCAGGTGTGTTTGCAGGTGTGCCTTCATGAAGCTACGGGTGTGTTTTAATGAAGCTGCAGGTGTGTCTTAATGAAGTTGCGGGTGTGTTTTAATGAAGCTGCAGGTGTGTCTTAATGAAGTTGCGGGTGTGTTTTAATGAAGCTGCAGGTGTGTCTTAATGAAGTTGCGGGTGTGTCTTGATGACGTTGTGGGTATGTCTTGATGAAGTTGCGGGTGTGTCCTAACGACGTTTCAAGTATGTGTTGTGTATCATCAGAGGGATGTGACAAAACTTGAGCACAAAACTGGTGAAGCCTTCGTTTTGGGTTACGAAGTAGCAAACTGATGTGGGGGAGGGAGAGAGAGAGAGAGAGAGAGAGAGAGAGAGAGAGAGAGAGAGAGAGAGAGAGAGAGAGATGTAAAAATCTCTCATTCGATAGACGTTTTGTGATGTCGAAAACCTAACTCATAACGTCTTCAGGAAGTGGGGGGGGGGGGGGGGGGGGGGGGGGGGGGGGGGGGGGGGGGGGGGGGGGGGGGGGGGGGGGGGGGGGGGGGGGGGGGGGTGGGGGGGGGTTTGTGACTGGAACCAGATGATGATCATAAACAAATGCAGCAGTTTCCCTTCCCTTCCTCCCTCCCAACTTTTTTTTTTTTTTTTTTTAAATACAGCGGGTGTGTCACTGTCAGTCTGACTATTCTTCCTTGGGAAGAGTGTGACGTGTACTCCGACATCACCCGGTTTTTTCTGGGGTTTTTTTTTTCTTAGTCTTTTTTTTTCTTTTTTAAGAGAGGGGTGGGTGGGGGTGCGAGGTGTTATCGTTGTCGGGATATGTTTCGGAGATGAGACTCCCGACTGATCAAACCAACGCAGACACCACCTGATGATGGTGCGGTGGCTCAACCTATTCCTCACTCGCCTTGGTGGTGTGGGAAGACCCGTCGTTCATTGTTGAGGCTCCCACCCCACCCCATCCCATCCCTTGCCTCCCACACTACCCTTTCTTCCCTCTAGGCCTAAAGTTTTGATCTGAGCACTTGCCTTTTGGACTGGGGGATGCACTGAAGTGCGGTGGGCATCATACATTTAGTGGTGTAGCCTTTGGGGAATGAACGATACACTAAAGTCTGATGTGCGGCAAGTGTTTAGCGCTGTAACCCTTTGGACTTAACACTACACTTAAGCGATATGTGCAACAAGTATTTAGCGCTGTAACCCTTTGGACTAAACACTACACTTAGGTGCTGTGTGCAGCAATTCTTTAGGGCTGTGAGCTTTTGGACCGTAGACAGTCTTCTTAAGTGCATTATGAAGCAAGTATTTAACACTGCAGCCTTTGGATAAAACAATACACGTAAGTCCGATGTGCAGCAAAAGTATTAGCGCTGTAACCTTTGGGACTAAACACTACACTTAGGTGCTGTGTGCAAGCAATTCTTTAGCGCTGTAAGCGTTTGGCCCGCAGTGAGTCTTCGTAAGGGCAGCATGAAGCAAGCATTTAACACTGCAGCTGTTGGATAAAACAATACACGGAAGTCCGATGTGTGGCAAAAGTAAATAGCGCTGTAACCTTTGGAACTAAACCGTAAACTGAAGTCCGGTGAGCGGTTAAAAAAAAAAAATAGTGGGGGGAAAAACTTGGGTTAGCGCCGTTTTAAGGCTATGCCAGTGATCTCTGTCTAAGGCAAGCAGCTCAACTTTTCCACCAGGAAATCTACCGTGACAACGTACTGCGTCACTATCAGCAACACTTGTGCTGTAGCGCTGAAAGCTGGGGAGGAGGAGGAGGAGGAGGCAGCGGCTGACAGGGGGATCAGGTGTCCCCCCAGTGGCGGGTATGGCTGACACTTCTCAGCCCAGGACGGCCTGAAGACG
>CM065714.1:71906835-71934335 GCA_033310375.1 Conus canariensis | reverse complement strand
AGGTCGGCCGCAGAGGATGTGACAGGCATTATGCGATTGGACGACCCAGATCTGAGAGAGAGCGAGCGAGAGAGAGAGAGAGAGAGGGGGGGGGGGAGGGAGACGTCAGTGTGTGTGTGTGTGTGTGAGAGGAGAGAGAGAGAGAGAGAGAGAGAGAGATGTCACTGTGTGTGTGTGTTTTGTGTGTGTGTGTGTGTGTGTGTGTGTGTGTGGAGAGAGAGAGAGAGAGATGAGAGAGAGAGAGAGAGAGAGATGTCAATGTGTGTGTGTGTGTGTGTTGTGCGCGCGCGCGCGCGTGTGTGTGTGTGTGCGCGCGTGTGTGAAAGAAAGAGAGAGAGAAAGATAGATATGTCTGTGTGTGTGGCGCGCGCGCATATGTGTGCGTGTGTGTGTTTGTGTGTGTGTGTGTGTGTGTAGAGAGAGAGAGAGAGAGAGAGAGAGAAAGGGAGAGAGAAAGAGCGCACGGATATTCAGTTGTCTGCAACTTTCAAGAGAGCAAATGAGACAACAACAACAACAACAACAACAAAAGAAAAGAAAAAAGACGTAAAAAATTACATGATCATACGTTCACATAGATAAAACTTGTCAGAAAATGATAATGATGATAACGTATCTTGGGGCGGCTGTTTGCTACGATTGGGTCTTTCATTCATTTATTCATTTATGTATTTTTTGGAATGTGGTCCCTTGTTATCCCATGGCATACAAAATGCACCGGCTCTGTGACATCCAAATGTCCATCGCATCACATCGTATCGCATCGCACCGTAAAACTGTCCAAGCTATGCTCTGCTGAACTGCCCAAGGTGGATTTTGCATCGTAGAACTGCCTAAGGCGGATTATGTATTGCAGAACCGTCCAAGCTGGACC
This sequence comes from Conus canariensis, assembly GCA_033310375.1. Classification (NCBI taxonomy): domain Eukaryota; kingdom Metazoa; phylum Mollusca; class Gastropoda; order Neogastropoda; family Conidae; genus Conus; species Conus canariensis. The sequence goes on along the minus strand of CM065714.1, from coordinate 71,933,461 downwards.
ATATATTGTAGGACTGTCCAAGGTTGATTGAATATCGTAGAACTGTTCGAGCTGGATCACATCTCGTAGAACTGTCTATGGTATATTGTGCGAAGCAGAACTGGGCGATCACGGCTTCTAATTCAGGACGGGACCAAATGACGAACCTTCCAAACGAAGGTTTACTCTCGGGATAATCGACAGAAAATGCTACCGGTCCTGACGATCTGACGCCTGATGGAGATTCCATATGTCATAGGTTCTGCCCCACACATTGCTCAAGGGTTTGTCCAGGATTGTTCATGAGGTTTCACCGCCGTTCGTTAGTTATGTTTTCCATCGTGCCGCTGAAGACGATCATAACGCTACACGCCTCGTCGTTGCTACTTGCGTTGTCCCACGCCATCGTTGTTTTTTGTTTCATTAGATGATTTACCAGTGTCAGTACTCCACCAAGTGACATACATTACAGGATGAATCGCGTCACAAATCAAAACAAGCAAAACAACAACAGCAACAACAACAAGCCTCAGCTCTTAAATGATACGAAGGTTTTATATCCTGTTCTTACGGTGAGCTCTATTTACATTCTCTACCACTCTCAAGCCTTCGATGAGATTATGTTCTCATCTTCATTACCAACGGATTTGTGGGATCAGCATGGCGGTGGGTCTGTCGACAGTCCCAAAAGATGTCATCCTGGCATCCCATTCCGCTGGCAAATATCGACAATGGGGCCGGTTCTACGTTAATCTTGACGTATCATGCGCATAGACGAAACGCTCCGAAAGCGGCAACGACAGTGTGATTTGGCAACAGACAAAGACAGACACTGTTTTTACGATTGCCTCATTAACGGTGACGTGAACGGATGAACTTTCGACCAGAGGCAGGCGCATTTTCGAGCGCTTCATTGAAACACGCGCTGAAGACACCCCCTCCACCCCACCCCCCACCCACCCCCCCGCGCATCCCTCCTGCCCCCAGCAAAGTGGCGCATTGTTTTGAGTTTGTCGATAAGAGGCAGGAAGAAGTGTCACAATCAACGCCACGCGCCAACGTGGTATCATCCATCACCGTAAACGACAGGATGTTTCACCATGGAGGCTGGGCCACAGGGGGAACGATATCCGGTGTTTAACGTCAGCGGGAGGACGATGGCTTTAAACCCATAGTTTGTTCGAATCCGCTCGTGTCAGAACGATTTGAGCTAGATGAGCGAGACACGTGCCAACCGAGGTATCTGACCCACTGTCTCTAAACGCCCACACCTCAGTCATTTGCTTTGCCTGATGGACAACGCACCTGATTAGGAAGCGAGAACCAGCGTGGATCTGTGTTTGGGGGTCAGGCACGTTCTGGGGGTTGTTTCTGCTCTTCCCGGGGACCCCCGACTGCTGGGTCTGGTCATCCATCTTTGGATGAGACACCGCCCTAGGTTCTGTCTGCACTTTTTGGAGCGCCCAGTGCACGTTAAAGGATCCTTCGGCAAAAAGAAATTTGGCAGAATTCTGTAACCCTTACTTGCAGGTAGATCTAACCGGGGGCACTCGATAGATCCCCGTCCCGATAGATCCCCGTCTCGATGGATCCCCGTCTCGATAGATCCCCATCTCGATGGATCCCCGTCTCGATTGATTCCTGTCTCGATGGATCCCCGTTACTGTTTTTGGATCTACCGAGCCGGGGATCTATCTAGATGGGGATCTACCGAGATGGGGATCTACCGAGACGGGGATCTATCGAGACGGAAATTCGTCCACATGTAGTGGGGGATCTATCGAGACGGGGATCTACCGAGATGGGGATCTACCGAGACGGGGATCTATCGAGACGGAAATTCGTCCACATGCAGTGGGGGATCTATCGAGACGGGGATCTACCAAGATGGGGATCTACCGAGACGGGGATCTATCGAGATATAACCAATCACCGAGATTGACATCATACACCGACGACTGGGAGATCGTGGGTTCGAATCCCATTAAAACCATCATAACTGTGATTTTTCGGCCTCGTGCGGCCCTGCCAAGTTATGCTGGCAAGTATGATGTGAGCTCAAATGGGGAAACTAGAACTACACAGCCGAATTTCATTTTTCATTCTCTTAACACGATGAATCTCCAAGTATTTGTCGAATGTCCTTCCCCATACTACCCGTGAAAATTACTCGTCGGGTCTGTTTGGCGGCTGGATATATTATGAAAGAGAAAGTGAACTGTAACCCAGCCACATGTAGTCTCGAACCAAAACTGGACCCGGACCCCCCTAGTATGATCTTCATCATTCTTATCCTTACTGACTACCGGGCCATTGTCTTAGTCGTGGTGATCCTTCCTGTCGGCGCAGACTTCTGTGCTGTTCTCAGCGTGGTGGACCACTCCGTTCCGCAGCCATGCTTGTGGTCACCTCGTGGTCAGCACCTCCGGGTCTGCACATTCAAGGGACGGAGAGGGAAGGGGGAGCAGGGAGGGGTGGGGATGGGGTGCAGAAGGCCTGAGGGAAGGGAGTCCAAGGAGCAGACGGACACCTTGCAGCGTCAGACATCCCTAGAGCTCTTCCATGGTAACCCATCCCTCTGGCTTTTGAGGACCTACTGGAGGGTGAATATCTCGCATCCATATTTGACAGTCAAACGTTTTTATCCAGATAAGCCGCCCCTGCGCTTTCTGTCCATGGGATCGGACGTTGTGGGTTAAAAGGCATGTTGTCGAACCAAAGTCCGCACGGTTGTGGTGGGCTGGTTGGTTGGTTGGTTTGTTTTCTTGTTATGCACTTCTGTGATCCACTGGAAGAGGAAAACGGTACTGAAAACGAATCATATTCTCTGTTTAGTTTAAACGCAGCTCTCTCTCTCTCTCTCTTGTGTGTGTGTGTGTGTGTGTGTGTGTGTGTGTGTGTGTGTGTGTGTGTGTGTGTGTGTGCACGCATGAGAGAGAGAGAGAGAGGGGACGCGCTCGCGCACGCCAGTAAAGCCATGCTACATGCTGTTAGTGACCTGACTGACATTTTCAACGTTTGCTATTTATTGTCCGCCTGTTGGAGCGTGAGACCCCCACAGCTGTGTTTGGTCGGTCACCTTGTCAAGATTGTAAAGCCCGGCTATTTTGGCTGGGGTGTATTTATTTAGTGCACTGCAATACCTTCTGAGACCTCTCTCCTCCCCCCCCCCCCCCCCCCCCCCACCTTTCCGCTCCAACGGATCCCTGATAGATTAGTTTGGCGTCTGTCTTCACAGACACTTTAAACCTCAAGAGTCGTGCACCTCTGTGCGTTTCAGTGCGTGCGTACGTCTGTGCGTGCGTGCGTGCGTGCGTGCGTGTGTGTGTATGTGTGTGTGTGTGTGTGTGCGCGCGCGCGCGCAGAATCCCATGTTCTCGGTTCGTGTACGCATCCGTGCGTGTTTGTTTGTGTGTCTACCTATGCATTGAAGCTAGCGAGATCTTTCTGCTGGCTGATACACGTCAGAGTGGGATGTAAGCCCCAGTCTGATGGCGGGTGTGCTGAAGTGCACTGTGCGGACTGACTTTCCAGCTAAGCTCTCCCGTCATTAGCCCTCACTTGTGAAGAGATGAGCGGTGCTTGTGCACGAGACGGAAGGGCCCTTGTCAATCGCCGATCGTGCTTTATGGCACGCATGTGACGTCCACCTTGAGCTTTTTTTCCTTTTCTTCCACGGAGTGTCTCGCACACCACTGTCAAAACAGGCTTCCTACCTCGCTGTCCCTTCTCACCCACGCCCCCCTCCCCTCCCACCTTTCTTTCCCCTTTCAAGCACCCTCTCACCCATCCCTTCCTTTCCCCGCCCTCCGTACCGGAGAGACCGTTGCGGCGGTTCGCCAAGCGGTCGGTCCGAATCGGTAGTGATTTACTGATGCCGCTCAGTCCGTGCTACAGTCAGTGGGTCCTGCTGCCGAGGACGCCGATCAATGTGCGTGGACCTGGTCCACAGGTACCACAATCACAGGGTCGGCTTTTCGGATGCAAGCGAACAGCACTGGAGATTGCAGATCATTCTGTGACACGGTTTCATTCTGAGTGATTGGGTCTGTGCCTCCGTCCCTCCCTCCCTCCCCGTCTGTTCAAATCGGTCTGTCACCCACACTCTTGCTCTCCCCCTCTCCCTTCTCTCGTATCCCTTCCGCGGAGGTTTACGTCACGAGAGAAAGTGAGGTTGACAAGCTGTGTCCCCCACACAAGGCGGACTGTGGACTGCACGTCCAGGAATCAGCTGCGCAGACAGTCCCCGGAAAGGTGAATATGCCGTACTTCATCGCCTGGCTTCTGAAGCCCACAGTTCCTGACTTCCTGCTGTTGGCTCGTTTTGGGACGTGGACCTTTTTTGAACGATTTGTGGAAGCTGGGCATGGATCCAGGGGCGTTTTGATTTAGGTGTGTTTCGGAAGTGAATTGGAAAGTAACGGTACTTTGAGAAGATTTGTTTGTGTTTGTGTGTGATCTTAAGGACTTGCTTATCAACTTCGCCAGCGATGGCTAAGGTAGTTAATGTTTTAGAGCTAGGTCTGCTTGTTTGTCAGCACACTGCACATTGCAGCCGTTGCTTTTGTTTATCGAAGAAGCTGCCTAGAGCTGAGTGACGGTGAGCGGCGTCCTGGGCCACATTTCTGAAGGGGCTGCACACCAAGTCATGGGGATCTGCAGAGAAGCGATGCCCGGAATGCTGATGTTGTGAGACCGAGCCCGTGCAGGTGTGAGGTCGGCCTTGAGGCATGGGGATCATGGTCACGTCCTGTTTACCTCGCTCACCTGTCCCCAACCTGTTCTGTGAGATGAGGAGCACAGGAATAACAAACATCAAAGGAAAGCGCCGACCCTGTGCTCGCAAGTCGCTGTTTCAATAGCGGCCTGTTTGTCTTTCTGCGTCTTTTCGCCAGGGACCGAGAGGAGCCTGACTTAAGTTATAGTGGGGTCATACCTGTTAAAGATAAGGATTGAAAGAAGTCATTGCCCTCGTGTGCCCATTTGACTGAGGTCCAGACCGAGTAGGTGAGCAGTTGTTTACTGAAGCTTCGTAGGAACCTTCTCTACGTCAAGACAACAGAGATTTTGTGTGCTCTCTGTTTATGCTGTACCCGTCAAGTATAAAAGTGAGTAGAACCAGCTTCGACGAGACGTTCTCCGCAGTGTTGACGTTCCAGCCTACACCAGTGATACAGGTGACTGGCTGGTCATTGAGAGTTTTGGGGGTGGTATATCCGACGTCTGTTGACCCTGGTGGAAGTGTTGGTCACAGCTTCCGGCTCCTGCAGGATGTCGTCGCCCGTCACACGACGTCCCAGTCTCTCTCTCCTTCAGCCGCTGCGACGACTGCAGAAGTTCCTGAGAAAGGTGGGGGCAAAACAAGCACGCCAAGCTGTTTCCTGTTCATGCGTAAACAGAGCTTCCTTGAAATGGGTCGCAGTTCAGAACATAAGAAATTGCTAATTAACGGTAAAACATGAATGAAGACTAATGAAGAGTATCTGAAATTGGCTTGTAAACGATAGAACACGGTTTGCACTGAAGAGCATTTGAAGCAGGCTATGAATGATGAAACACTGGTTCTTTAAAGCACGCGAGAAATTGTTCATAAGCGGTAACACATCGGTCAGGGGTTTAGCGCACCAGAAATTGGCTAAAATTTTAAGCATGGTGTAGGTTTAAAGGTACTAGAAACTGATTCCAAAATAATATAGGGGTTTACCTAAAGGGAACCGAAAATCGGCTCTAAGGTAAAAACATGGTTTATTTCGGGATTTTGAAAAATCACTGTGAAGTAGAGTACGTGTGGTTTAATCTCAAGTTGTGAGAGGATTTTTCTGTTCATTGCATGATTCGAGTCATAAGAACGGAAGCATCGCTTTTATTGTATTTTAAGGTATGAATTGATTTGCTAATCGTGTTGATTGAACTGAACCGATGTTAAGGTAATGCAAAGTATTGAAAGCAACAAAGAAACAACAAGCACAAAAAGTGTGTGTGTGTGTGTGTGCTGTAAAAAAAAAATCAGCAAGTAACTTTTGACATTTAGTGTTAGATGGAAAATATCTTATGCAACATTAGAAGATCTGATAATTTTACTTGTGCTTGTGCATTCTGATTTGTATCATGTGTCATATTTAGAGGAATGTGGCAGAGATTTGTCGAAGAACCGCATTACATATTGTTTTAACGGTCGCCAGTTTGCACAATGTTTTCATTTTCTCAAAAGGCATACTGTTTTTGTTACTTTGTTTGATCTCTATTGTAGTATATATTATTGAATTGTGTTGTTTTGATTGCTTGATTTTGTTTGGTATTTTCTTATATGTTATGTCTCTTTTGTTTATTCTTAATCTTTTTGTATCTTTTAAATGTGTCAAAGTAATGTGAAGCCATGTTCATGACACTGTACACATTTAAAAAAAAGAAGTTTAACACTCCTCTCTATCTTTCTGTCTGTCTCTTTCTCTCTTCCCTCATTGGGAGGGGGGGGGGGGGACGATCTGTCAGTCTGCAGCCCATTGGATTCTGCGTATCCGTCGCTCTCTTTCTCTTTTTGTTTATCGTGTTAGTGTTGAGGAATAACGACATGCCATTGATAATTCTTTAGATGTGTGTGTGTGTGTGTGTGTGTGTGTGTGTGTGTGTGTGTGTGTGTGGTGTGTGTATGTGACTTTCGCCTAAGAGATTACGTTTTCAGCCGAAACCTTTTCATCGTTTGTTTGTTAGCAAGATTTAGGGGAAAACTGTCAAGCGGATTTCTTTTACCCACTTTTGTAAAAATATGAATTGTGGCCCTTGGACCAACCCATCTGATTTGAGGTCGGTTCTGTGGTGCCGATTCCGATCAGACAGCGGATCCAGGATCCGTTCTGCACTGAAGTGTCTTGCACACTTTTACACTGAACACGAGCGATGTGGAGTTACTGTTAGGAAACAAACAGGCTACATATTTTTATGGTATGTTAATACTTTATAGTGATAAATACGCTCACAATTCGTATCTTCCACACCCTATTACAGACAGACAAACCAAACGTACTACATAGGGTGTAACTCTTTCAGTCTGTATCTACTGACATTTCTCTTGGCGATTTTTATTTCCTCCGGATCTTTTCGACCTTGGCGGTGTTCTTCGCTATCCTTAGTGCACTTCAAGTGTATATTCTATTCTCAGTAGCTTTCCATTTATTTTTGGGTCCTTTGAAAATGTCTACGGAGAGAAAGTTAATATCTTTGTTCTCCCTCTCCACATCTTATTTTGCACGAAAACCCCTTTTCACAAACAAATCTCATCCATCTCATGCTACTTTTTGTCAGAATTAACACCTTTTTTACAATCAAGCTTAACATGCAAAAACCTCCAAAAATCGAAGTAATCGTTATTTTAAAAATGGGGGCTTACGTGCAAAACAAAAAAATGGGTGATATAGAACAAAAGATATTAACTTTCTCTCTCCATAGCATAAAAAATCGCCAGTGACCCAGACAGACAAACGAAAATTGGAAGAGTCACTAGAGGGCAGAGAATAGGGCAAATTTGGATTTCAAAATGCCATGACAAACAAGTACTAAACCACCGCAGGCATATTCTCAACTTTACAGTTTTAGGATTAATATATATACTGTACACACTGAAAGCTCTCATAGTTTTATGGTGTTTATGCATAAGTGTGACTGTTGTTAAAATTATTTTTTATTCAAGCAGAATATTTTTTAAAGGTTAACAACAACTGTACGTTGAAGTACTTTTTAGTTACTACTTTGTACAATATTCATATTAAAGCTTAGCAATTAAACAAAAAACACAACTTTTAATACCAAATCTCTCTCATTAATCTATAAATAGATAATTAATTCAGGGGAGACAATTACTTTTATGCATGATTAAAGGGAGACAAATCACTTTCATTATTTTTTTTTTTTCTTATTATGTTTTATTGCTTTTAAAAATGGATTGCGACGAGCTATTAAAGTGTGAGGAGGCGGCAGACCTCTGTCATAAAGAAAGATTATACTCTCTGGCTGCGTGCGGGAAAACCAGGCAGTATCTAGGCACTGAACTAAGTATCGAACAGATTCAACAATTGTCTACATCAGACGTTGAGAAGTATTACGCCAGGTACGAAGCACAGCTAGGATCAAAAATGGTTAGATCGGTGGGGCAGACAATGATTAGTTTATATGCTAAGTTAGTAGGCAAGATAGCGCCGATTGATTCAGAAGATTTAAAATATGACTTAACACAAGATCCGGTTTTAACCAAGTCCCTAGAATCTCTTGCATGTGACATGTATTATAGATTTGGGACGTTGTTATGCCCGTTCATCATGGGATTAATTACTTTCAATCATATTAATTTTAATCATATTAATTTTAATCAGACTAAAAAAATGAGCGAGCAGGAGAAGAATGTCCCACAGGAGCAGAATGCCCCACAAGTGAATTCTCCACAAGTGAATTTACAGGCGAGTGCCCCACAAGTGAATCCACAAGTGAGTGTCCCGCAAGTGAGTGTCCCGCAGGTGAGTAGTGTTACTAAGTCTAAAAATCCTGGACGTGTTGAAGCCGGTCGTAAACTAGCTGAATACAACAGACTGCAAAAAGCAAACCAAGCAGCAAAACAAAAATTATTAGATAGTAATACAACAACAGCACCAGCACCGCCGCCGCCAACAACAACGCAATCAAACTATAAGATGTATTATTATGTGCTGGGGGGCGTTGTTGTTGGTGGAGGGCTTTTAGCATACAAGCGCCTAAAGCCATACTTAACAACAAAGTCACAAATCCCCACAAAAACAGTAAAAGAACCAACTTCTGCAAAAAAAGTACAACCTCCTGCTGTAGACCCATTTTTAATAAATTAGTTTTTTAAATGAGTTGTTAAGTACTGGCTAAGTACAAGCTAAGTACTGGTTAGGTCAGTTATAACAAGTTAAGTGTAAGTTAAGTGTAAGTAAAGCGCAAGTTAAGTGCAAGTCATGTTAAGTACTAGTTAAGATCTTAAGTTAAGTACTAGTTAAGTACTAGTTAAGATCTTAAGTTAAGTACTAGTTAAGATCTTAAGTTAAGTACTAGTTAAGTACTAGTTAAGATCTTAAGTTAAGTACTAGTTAAGATCTTAAGTTAAGTCGGACAAGTCAGTTCTCCGGGGCCTATAGCGTATGAAAACTCAGGATCAACGTAAGTTCGCTTGTTATTGTTAGAGACTAGTGATTTCTTATTAACAGCAGTTGTGTTTACTTGATGAAGAGTCGAGCGCAGATTAACATTTGTGTGATGAAATACTTTGTTTTCAAAGAGAGCCTGCTTGTAGTTGTTGTGACTTATTTCTTTTTTTACAACTTCTTTATCTATGCCCTTAGCTTTCTTTGTTACAGAAGTCTGGGTAGCAACGCTATACATCTTCGACCGCAAACCAACATATTCTTGTATAACCGTCCCATTAAATTCGTCCTTCATCTTTCCAATCACTTTCTTGTTCACGGTTGAATGTAAAGGCGAATCTTTTGGATAGTCGCATGTGTCGTACCACCCATCAGCTCCTTTAGCTACTTCTATTTCCATGTCCTTATAGAAGTCTTCAGTTGGAATGTCCAGAATAAAACTATCAGTGTCTGTGTAAAGGACATTTGATTCTGGATACAGCGGTTTAAAGTAGTCGTATAGAAATTCAAGCATTAATAACTTTGACAGCTCTAGCACGGCGAATCCGATAAACACCGGCCTGTCTAACTTCACATTCTGTTTCTTCATCATAATGCCAACCAGACTGTCGCTAAATATTCTAAAGTCTTGATAGTTAGGTTTAGAGGCCAGCTTAATTGCTTGTTTTTCGTTTGTAACTAATCTTACGTCTTTACGATTGTGTACGTTCTCCATCGTCTTGCCAAAACAACTGTTGTTCATCAACTTAAAGAAGTCTTTTTCTGAAGCGTCAGTGGCCGCAGTCCTAAGATCGGTGTTCTTCATGATGTATGGCTTCATGAAAGGCTCTTGGTCGAAAGTAATTATTCTGTGAACGGCGGTAAGTTTCAGTCCATGTCTTAAGTAAAACTGCAACAGTCGATAATGACAGACATATTTAGTTTTGTTAAAGAGGTTAGGCACGAGCTTGGGCGGTTCGGTGGACTCATCTTTAATTTTTCTGCGGCTAGGGGGAAATCATTGTGGAGGTCGTGCAACTCTGCGGGATAATCTAAGTCCACCTCTAAGATTAATCCTATTGGATTATCGGGTGTAAGCTGTAATAATAGTCCTACCACCCGATCAACATCATGAGGCCCGTTTATCATTTTAAAGTTTAATGGCAGTGCCTGGCTCATAGCCCACCCATACAGATTGTTGGCGTCTAAGTACATCAGATAGTTGGATGGTTTAGTTGGATCATAATCGTCTAAATACTTGTTATTGGCTCTGCGGTAAGGATGACAGGCCATGCTAATGCCTCCCCTCAGCCCATCCTCAATCATCTGAAGTGTATCTAGATCCGATATTAAGTCAATCTGAACGTTTGTAGACTTCAAGAATGCGTCCCAAGACAGCCCCGGGGAAGAGATGTACTGTGACGAATCCAGGCCGTAATGTTTCATGCAAGTGGATCTGTAATTCTGAAAGACGTCAGCTAATAAACACACGTCGGCCAATAAATATTGATCGTGATAGTCGCCCATCGTTTGACAGTGTAATTCCGTCCAGGCTTTCTGTGCGTATTCATAGTCGGCGTCAGATATGCCTCCACCTCTAAGGCGGCTGTAAAAGTCTTCCTTTGCCGGCAGCGCTGGCTCATCAAACCTCTCCCACGAGTCCATGTATTCGTAGGGATAGACGCCTTTACGGACTAAAGATGGGTCGAAATATTTTTTAGTGATTGGATAGTCTTGCAGAGATCCCGCCAATTTATCTAAACCCCCCATCAGATGCTGGGCAGAGTCATAGAAGGATAAACAGTCAATAGTAAAGGTCATGTACTTTTCTGATGACTGTGCAATGCAGCTAACCCTCTTACATTCAGAAGTTACTGCTTGCATGATAAAGTGAGAATCGTAGCCTCGTAAGTTATGAAAGAAGATGGCAGTTTCCATGTCTTGGGGTCAACCTTAAGTTGAAGATTGCAGCCATTGTGTGCCGCCCCTCTAAATTTGCCAGTAATGTGATCATGGTCTCTTACAGTGTCACCTAATAACTTGCATTTGCATATCCAGCAGTGGGTGGCTGATTTATAACGTTCTTCATCTTCGGGGGTCATCTTAATGTCTGAAAGGTTCAGCTGATTGGAGAATTGATTGCGAAGGTGTTTCATCTGCTCCAAAAATCGGCCAGCTGCGTCGGGACCTCTGTAAATCTCTGGTTCTGTGTGTCCACCGTCTGACCTAACAACGACGAACGCATAAGAACAGATCTGATGACGAGACAATAAGGTTGTTTTTTGTTCTTGTTGTGGACCATAGTACCGTAGCAAGATTGATTCAAAGTCAGCATAAACTACGTATGGGCTCATCTGCATTTTTCGTACATTCTTAAAACTAACCTTAGACCCTGGTTTTGGTGTAAGAAGTTCGGTTTTACAGTCTACAAAACTTTTGCAATGTTTCTTATGGCTGGCTGCCGCCTCTACAGTGGGGATTCTGACCAAACACCTCCTACAAAGCTCCTGTTTAGCTGTATCCGTTGTAGTATAAGCCAGAAGTCTGCTTATTGATCTGATTAATACATAATGGCTCTTGGAACCGTCTGTAAACAGAATCAAGTCTACATGGTTCTCAAGTGATTCGCCTAAAGTGGGGGCATTGGGAGAGATCCTTAGAGGGACTAGCTTGTCTACTACAGACCATTGTATACGCTCACGGTTATTGGTTTGTTTTGCTCTTCAAACTGAGATATACTTTCTACGCTCACTGGAAAGGTTATGTTATTTAAGTTCAGCTCATTTATATACTGCCCGTAATTGGAAACTCTCTCTGCATTCTTTTTAACATGATGTAAGTGTGCCAAAACACACCACATGAAACACATATTGTCTGAATTATGTATGTTTAAGACTGCTCGTTTAAAAACTAACTCTTTTGGGAGAGGGATGTAAGAATTGCCGACTATAGGAAAGTATTTGGCTTGTCTTAATCTGATTTCAAGGACTGTTCCTTCAGACCAACCGGAGCCGCGCAATTTCGCTTCTTCACTTGCATGGTTAAACTGTGTGAGCATGTAATCAGCCCAGCCAGGTTTAAAGTCGTAATAGCTGATTACTTCTTTCTGTCTAGTTGAAACCCAGACTTGCATACTACTATTATCAGGGGTTATATATTTAATCAGAATGACCAACAACATTTTTGCTGGCGGGTTAATTTGAAGAGACTCTGGGATTTTAGAAATAGCATGTGTTACGCTTTTTTGAACGTTTGTGGGGTTAATGATGTCCATGTCTAATTCAATGAACTTATTGTTTAATGATTTGTTACTACCTTCCAACTGTACGTTGTTGGGAGGTAGTATTTCAAACTCGGACTCACTTGCGGGGTTCATTTTTTAACTCACAATATTTTACGTAAATTAAAAAAAAAATAAAAGTAAGTAAAAGTAAGTAAACGCGTTTTTATTCTTCACTCAAGCGTTGCAATACTTTAAGACACTCCAATTTTACACGAACGACTGCCAATGCTTTAGCTTTTGAATCACTACAGCCAATGCTTAACCCTTTGATTGCTTCGTTAGATAGTTCACTATGAGTTTTGATTAAAATGTTTACATCATTCTCAAGCCAAGTGTCTAACACTTTCACCGCTCTGTCAAATAGTTCATTACAATTTTCTACTAAAATCATTAGATCAGATTCGCTGTGTTTGGCCGCCATTTTTTAAAGCCCTTTTTAAAAGCAAATAAAAAAATAAAACCATGAGTATAACGCCGGTTAATTATGCAGTGCCTATTGTTGCGTTATAGTTATCACCTAGCAAAATGTTTGTTAAGAATAAAACCGCCCAACATAGGAAAGATAGAAGATTCGCCGAAACTAGTCACAGCCTTATTTTTAGCTCTAGCAACAAAAGATTATCTGATTAAAAAGCACATAGACAGTCTTTCATATTATGATTATTTTAATTATTTTTTTAGTTAATAAAAAATATGAGCACTGCAAAGATCATCAATACGATTTACCACTCTGCTGTAATCGGCGGCCTTAGTATAGGATATAGCATGTTAGCAAAAAACATGTTTAAAATGAGGCCAGCTGATCTAGGAAGGTTAGACATTGAGGATGTTGTTAAGGTTATAGCTGTAATAACGGCGGGGATTGCCTCAAAAGACTTTCTTGTTGCACAGGGGATTATCCCAGAAAACATCAATGCATAGAAAGATTAATGCCATAGAAAGATTAATGCATTTAGGCAGATTGATTTATATAAAAAAAAAAGATTCATTCATTTATAAAAAAAGATGTCTGGAATAGTTCTGATGGTGGGTGGGGCTATTGTTAATGCATTGGCTTTCTCCGGCAGCAATTATATGTTTAGTAAATTGCGGTCTGATGAAGAGAGAGAACGCCATAACAAGGCAATGGAAGATTTAGCTAAGGCAAGAGACGCTTACGAGAAAAGGAGAATTGCTCACTTGACTTTATTAATAAAAAGTTAAGAGAACAGGGACATGCAGAGCACACATTTACAGACGTTGATGATGCAATGAATGAATATTACTTAGTGACAGGAAAGAAGTTTCTAACATCGACACCGCCAGAGCTGTCTGACTTTTATGAACCATCTGAGGGTCAGAAAATGGTAGAAATAGGCTTTATTATAGGTGCTATGGGAGCAATCTTTCTTCTTGCATATTCAATCTAAAAACATAGTTAAAAATGTAATAAAAACGGTCTCTTATGGACGATACAAAGTACAAAATATATTATTCTCCTGGAGGGTATTGGAAAGGAAAGGCCGCTATTGATAAACTGAGTAAAGCTGCTAGGGTGTCTGAATCAGAAGCGAAAGACTGGCTTTCAAAACAAGCGATCTGGCAAATATATCTGCCTGCCCCAAAAAGAATAATAAGGCCTCGATTTGTTAACTCAGTTCCTAATGACACCCACCAGATGGACTTGTTGTACCTTCCACATGACAAAGTTAGAAGAAAAAAGTTTAAGTATGCCCTGACTGTTGTTGACATGGCTTCAAGGTATAAAGATGCTGAGCCTTTAACGGATAAAAGCTCAACTGCTGTGGCTGTGGCTTTACAACAAATATACATGCGAGGCCCATTAAAGTATCCTAGGTTGATCCAGGTTGATGATGGGAAAGAGTTTAAAGGAGCTGTAAACCAGTTGTTTTTAAGACATCGGGTTACAGTTAAGAGAGGAATTCCGGGCAACCATCGCTCCCAGGCCCTAGTAGAAAACTTTAATAAGAATCTAGCTGAGCGTCTGTTTACCTATCAATATCATAGAGACCTTATGGACAGGACGCGCAACACAGAATGGGTTAGGAGATTGCCAGCAGTCTTACGCGCCATGAACAATGAAGAATTTAAAGCAACGGGTCTTAAGCCAGTGAACGCGATCAAATTAAAAAAAATTAGCATTACTGAAGACATTCAAGGTAATCAAAAACTCTTACCTTTTGGACTAAAAGTAAGATACTTGTATGCGCCTGGAGAGGCAGAGGGCGATGTTAGAATTAGAGCCACAGACCCCATATGGAGCGTAGACGTATTGAAGTTGAAAGAATTATGAAAACAACCCCTCCCGTGTATTATTTAAGAGAGACTCTTTCTTCTAGCGGTGCTACTACGTCTAAAAAAAAGCCCGTCCCTAAAAGATCGTTTGTTCGCGAAGAGTTGCAAGTTGTCCCGCCAAACACAGTGCCGATTAGTTAAAAAAAAAAAAAAAAAATAGTATTTATTTTTTGTTAAACTTATGATTTATTTATTTTTTTTTTTTTAGTTCACATCTTATTTTTTTTAGTTCACATCTTATTTTTTTTTAGTTCACATCTTATTTTTTTAGTCTATTTTTGGGTTTAACTGATTGTTTGCTTGCTTTTCAATGTTCTGTTTGATTGTCTCAGTGTCTACCTGTTGCGAAGTAAAAGTCTTTCTCCACTCCTTTTGAAGTTCAGTTTTTTGTCGCCTGTAATCCTCACCATCAGCCATAAGATGCTCAAATTCTTCAGCTGTAATGTTTTCATCCTGCAATGCTTTGCTTATTCTCAGTCTTAATGAACAAAGTTTTGCTGATGCTAGGGCCACAATGGCAGTGTGCTTTTGTAGTTTAGGCGTTAATTTTTTTAAAACAGCACTCACAATCATAGACATAGCACCTAAACCCAACCCAATGCTCCCTAATGCTAAAGAGGCTGGCGCTCCGGTCCCAGTAGCTAAAAGAGCAACGCCGGACCCAGCACTTACGCTCGCTACAGCTGATGAGCCGGTGATTATATAAGAAAGAGTATTTAAAACTTTAGCATATTTCTTTCTAGTAACCCTTACTTATTCAAGTCACTTTCTATTTCTTCTTGAAGTTCAGTTATTTGCTCTAACCTAAACTTTTGAGTCCTGATCATCCATTTTTAATTAAGATTAATTTTTTAATTAAGATTAATCTTGTACATATTTTCTTATTAACCCTTCTGGCAGCACTTCATCAACAGAGTAAAACGCAATAAAATCAACATACTTAATGAAAATAAAATCGAGTACTGTTAGTTTGTCTTTGTCAACCATCACAGTGACTTTGTCAGATGATACAGAAGTGTTTATTTCATCCCCGTTTTTAGTAATAGCAATAACAAGCCTAAGAGACCCGCCCAAGTTTTCAGACTTTATTTGTACACCTCTGATTAACGTATGCTCTGGCAAACTAGGATCAGACTCCCTTGGAGTGATAAATAAGCGAAAAAGCATCGTCATTTTTCTAGGCAGTGATTCTAGTTTTGGGTTAAACTCTAAGCCGACGGTGTCGCCCCCCACTTCAGCTAAGGACTTCTTTCTCCGCAGCATATATACAGAGCCCTGCCTGGTTATTTCAATCTGCTTTTTCTGTTTTGGTTCCTGGGACTAGGCTAGCAAGAAGGCGTCCTTCATTCAAAGCTTTTCTAAAATTGTATTTCTTATCAAAGTATACATGGGGGCTTCGTAGTTCAAACTTTAAATCCCAGTTAATGTCAGGAAGCAACGCCCAAGCATTCTCTCGTTTATGAAGTTTGTATTCGTGTTTGCCAAAATCGTTTGCCCTTAGATTTCTTATCTCTTCCAGGGTAGGATATTGCTGCCGTTTTTTATCTTCAATTTCTGTTCGTTTGTAAACACCATCGTCGGTGTACTCAAATCCATAAACATTTCCTGTCACTCCTATTAGATCAAAGTCAGTTGTATCTGCTAGATCTTTTAGCTCTACTGCAACGCATTTAGGAGCTAACTCTGCTTTTGATTCAGGTCCTCGAGACATTCTTTTTAATATAAACAATTTATTATAAACAAATTGTTATAAGCAATCTATAATGAGCAATCTATAATGAGCAATCTATAATAAGCAAACGTATTGAACTGGTGGGTCAGTCCGTAAGCATAGTTTAGCGTGCTTAGATTTTTCTAGCTGCTCTTTTATTTTTTTTAGCTCATCCTTGTCCCTGATTATATAGTTTTCACTTAAACATTCTTCAAAACTATCCCTGTCCTTAGTATAGAATAAGATGACTGATTTTAACTGCGATCTAAAGTCTTTTAAGACAGCATTGTATTTTTGAGTTAAGAGCCAAACAGAAACTAATGCGTGTCTTCCGCTAAAGGCCAGCTTTGAGAGAGTCCTTTTTTTAACAATGTCTTGTTCGGCTGAACAGTCATCAATAATAAACAGCGTTTCGGTTCCCTCAAATAGCCTATAGTAATGTTCTAAACAGTCGCTTAGCTTGTCAGTAGGATCAACTAAAAATATATTCTCGTCTGTCCAAACAAACTGCCTTTCTTTGTAAGACTTGTTGTGCTTAATGGTTGTGCAGAATATAACAATGTACTCGTAATGAAATCTGTAGACTGTTTGTAACAAATCAAGTACGAAGACAGTTTTCCCACACCCAGTAATCCCACAAATAAGCGAACAGTGCGGGTCTTTAGGCAAAAAGTTCAAACTATCCATCTGTTTTAATAGGCTATTTCTTTCAGTCTATTTTCTTCAATGTTCAGCTGGGCGTCATAAACCACAAAAACGTGCATTTGTATCTGGCCATTCTCCTCCTCTTCCTTATTAATCTGTATGAGTATGCCATCCGACCCTACCCTTCTTCCACTCCCGTGCAGTCTGTTGTCATACGTGGATCTAAAATCCAGCCATAATCCATATTTGTCTGTTAGATAATCTTCGAGTCTTACATCGTGAAGGTGAAGTTTTTTACACACATGATCGGCTGTGGGGCTTGTCTGTCTGCCTCCAGCAAACAGTTTTCTTATTTCATCAAAGTGTTGGTCGGGTAAAAGTCCAGCTGAATACAACTGAAAAGGCTTGCCATCTACTGTGCAAGACAGTTGCTCAATTTTTGGGTTGTAAAACACCTCAGATTCTCTCTGAAAAGGAGCTGAGGGTTCAGTAAATAGCAAGAGAACCCCCTTTAGAGACCTTAAAGAATTGCTTATAGCTATTTCCCAGACAGTGTCTTGCTTGTTTTTAATCGCTAGACTGTGGTGTAAAACTCTTTCAAAGTAAACAACCGTCCTACTTTTATACTGGTTTAAGATTGTTCTAGCCAGTTCGGGGTTAGTAACAACGTCAAAATTAAGAGAGATGTTGCTGACAGTGTATCTAGCTGTTGGGTCATCTGATAGAATAACAGACCCGCTGTCATTGAATGACAGTTCGTAAGTATGTTTGTCTCTTAGAGCGCCTTGGTAATATGGCTGATGGGTTTTTAACAGTTCAAAATCAAGAGGGATGCAAAATCTGTTCTTAAATGCTCGCGCTATTGCCTGGTCTCCCTCGTCTTCCTTTGCATCTGCGGCATTAAGCCTGTGCTTAAGGCCGTTTAGGCTCTGGATTCCCTGAAAGATTTTGTCTTTCCTTTCTGTTCTGGGTAGCCACAGATCAGAATAGAGATTAAAAATGTCTGCGCTACTCAGTGAGAAGACTTCTCTACCTTCCAGTTTAATTACCATATTTTTAATGATGGCCCTGCCAGGTTAGCAACAACAGTAGCATTAGGATCCACTGACTCAATATCTATTTTGAATGACAGCCTGGCAGTGCCTGGCATTATAACATCGTCAGGCCCAAGGTCACTAAATCTTACTGTTAACATTTCATTAGGCTCAATTGTTGATGGATTATTTACAACCCGCACAGTCTGTCTTATGCCTTTTATGCCGTGGGGTTCCTTCGCTTTTCTGAATGGATCGAGGTCGCAGCCGTATGGGTTCATTTTTTATAAAACAAAAAATAATAAATATATAAATATGGCTGATGAAGATTTTGACGCGGTTGATCCTATTGAAGAAGAAGATGAAGAAAGAGAGCCGAGTCCTTCATTGCAAGAAGAACTTGAAGGAGCAGGATTAGGTCAAATACGATTGTTAGATAGAATTGAATCGTTATATGGCAGTATAGGGCGAGAGCAGCCAGAAGCGCTTAACGTTTCTAATTTTTTAGCAGATGAAAATAATCATTTGTTTGTAAGAACTAGTAAAGGAAAGCTTGTACGGCTTACTACAAAGCCAGACCCAACCCAGTTTTTAAGCAGGAGCACAATTCTTAGAGAGCTCCCTATTTCTGACCAAAGGCAGTTAAACTTTATTGGCAATCTAAGGCCTGAGGCTGTTAGTGCTTTACAGAACTTTGGGCAAAGGCTGCCAACACGATCTGAAATGCAAAACATACCTCTTCAAGAATTAAATCGAACAGCAGATGAACTAATAGCAGAAATTGAGACGAGTTTTAATGAGGAGACACAATTAAAAACAATTGATGATTCTCCATTGCCTATGCGTGAAATCATGGGTCTTAATACTGCTCTAAAGACTATAAGGGGTGAACTAACAAACAATTTGGCAAAACTTGGTGAGCTAGATAGAGAGATAGAAGAAGAAAGAAATAAACTGGCCGATGCAGATGATAACAATTTAGGGCGAGAGGAAAAGGCTAGAATACAGCAGAAAATACAAGATTTAATGCTAGAAAGAGCGGCCAGGTTAGAAGCGCTGTCTACTAACAGAGAAAAAATAGCGTCTCAAACAAACAGAATCAGAGAAACTATAAACAGACTCCTTCATGAAAATACTACGTTAGCAGAAAGAATAAGAATTCTGTTCAGAGAGCAGGGAATTACAATAGTTAGTATATTGACGGCTGTTGGGTTTGCTATCTCTACACTGGTTTATGCATTAACTGGCGGTGCGCCAACAGGGCCAGTAGCGCCTCCAACGCCTCAGGCTGGTAAAAGTTGGATTAGAAAACAACTGCATCATCTAGCAAACCTATTAAAGAAGTTAGCTGTCAAAGCGCTTGATGCTCTGCCTGGCATAATAGGCAGTGTTGTAAGTTGGGTTTTGTCTACAATAGGCAAAGTGGCTGGTTATATGGCCGACCATCTGTGGACTTTGGGGGTGCTGGCTGCCGGTTTAATTTTTAGTGAAATAAAGTATGGCTAATCCAGTAAAAGTTAAAAACACAACAAGGGCTGTCTTTTCGCTAGTGTGTCTGTCGGGGTGAGGTACATCAACGGGCGGGGGGTCGCTTTCTGGGCTGCTTATAACTGGTGGCGGTGGGTCGCTTTCTGCAGGTTCTGGGCTAGATACTTTTTTCAAAATGGCTGGCGCGGGCCTTGTGTTTAAGCCTTGATTGTGTCCTAAGTTTTGGTCGTCTCCGGCTATGAGAATTTCATTATTATAATTCTGTATCATGCCAATCTGTAGTCTAAGGTCAGAAGGCAGCATGTATAATCCATGACCCACAACAAAGTCAACCTTTGACCTAGCATGTGAAAGAACGTTTTGGTACCTTTGTATGCTGGAAGGCAAATCAACAGCAGAGTTAATAGCATCTTCTAAATTTGCTAGAAATTGTTTTCTGGCGTCAAAGCCTGTAGATTGATCCACTATGCTAGACTTGGTCTGTGCTTGCGCTCCTAATAGACACCAAACGTACGTGCGTATGGAGTCATTAAGTCTTTGCACTCCTGGCATTGTTAGGCCTTTACTTTCATCTAAGATAAATGTTGCCCAAGCATTGGGGTGTTTTTGTTCTATGGCCCCCAATCTAACTTGGGAGTTTGACTTAAAAGAGGTGTGGCCGGGCCAGTAGTCAAAATTATATTCTCTACGCTGACCCCACAAATACAATGTGCCCAACCCGTGATTGCGGTCTAACTTTTGTCTAAAGTTATCTGAAGGGTTAATGTTGAAATTCGTTGCAGATTCTTTCATATGCATTATTGTCCATTGGGCTGAGAAATGGATTAAACGCGTTGTCATTGGGGAGGCGTACTTGTAGTTCAGTTAGTATGCGCCTATACTGATAATAAACATGAAAGTTATATACTGACCTTACTAAGAGGTTGGGGTGGTTTAAATGGTTTGTATATGAAACACCGCAGCCAGTGGTTGAGCAGTAAACTGCAAAATTTAACTGATTCTGGTAAAAGGCCATGGGATGAGTTGACCATGCTGATGGCACTCTATCGCTCTTTATTGGAGGATTTAAATATCTAGTTAGTGGGTTTACAAGTCTGACTAGAAAGCCATATGATTCATCCACTGCGATGGTTAGGCTACTAAAGTCCAAAGATTTGGGCTCATAAACCCCCCCTACGTCGTAAGTGGCACTTTCATTACATTTAAAAGATTCCATTTTTAAATAGATTTTTTTTAAAAGGATTTAAAAAGGATGTTCCTTTATATAACCAAGAAAACCAGCGCGTGTTCTTAAAGTATTCAGTTGACAATAAAGGCGGGAAGTGTAGGGCTGCTCTTAGAGAACTTAGGTTTAAAATAAGGTGGTTTAACATATCTGAAAAGACCCAAAATAATTGGATAGATATTTATGATGAGGGGGCAATCGCTTAAAACGTTTAAAAATACCTGATGGTTACTACAGCTTTTGTTCTTTAAAAGAAGCATTTAACAAATTTGACATACGGTTAGAAATTAATGAGGCAAGTCTTATAATTACTATATTTTTACCAAAACATAAAGACAAAAGGGAGTACGTTTTTTCCCAAGGGCCTTGCTCGAATTTTAGGCTTTTATGATAGTGGTAAAGCCTATCGTATTAATACACACGCGTATATAGAAAGCGGTCTATATGAATATGTAGGCAGTAGACCGTCCGATTTTCTAATTAATCCAATGTTGTATGTTCATTTAAGCGAATTAAAAACAAACACTAATTTGTATAATGGCCAGCCATCTACAGTTCTAAGAGCACTCCCATCAACTAAGGTGGGGTTTTGCGATTATCAGTCATATACATTTGGTGAAAACAGTCAATTTAAAGAATTAGTTGAAGGGCCTATAAATTCAGTGTGTGTAAAAATAACTAACCAAGATGGAAGGCCGGTTGTTTGTTCTGATTTGTTGGTGGTGCTTGAGATAGACGATTAATCAGAAGAGGAGAGAGAAAGTTAATATCTTTTGTTCTATATCACCCATTTTTTTGTTTTGCACGTAAGCCCCCATTTTTAAAATAACGATTACTTCGATTTTTGGAGGTTTTTGCATGTTAAGCTTGATTGTAAAAAAGGTGTTAATTTTGACAAAAAGTAGCATGAGATGGACGAGATTTGTTGGAAAAGGGGGGTTTTCGTGCAAAATAAGATGTGGTGAGGGAGAACAAAGATATTAACTTTCTCTTACGGTGTTTTCTGTAACCCTCATTCAAGTCACGATGATGTGATACTTAGGTTATAGCCCAGCCAACCACAGAAGCCTCGTCAGGACCACAAGCAAGTTGAAAGCAGAACCACATTGAAGTTAACATGCCAAGACTGAAAATCCAAAACAAAATCGAACGTGCTCAAAGTGAAAGACTGATCTAAAGAAGAGTAATTCGCCCACCATGTTTTAGTCAGAACATGTCGAAAATCTTGATTTCGTCGTGAAATGTTTCCGTCTTTGATCGGACACTTCCAACACTCAATGAAAGAAAAAAGCCATTTAAAGCTGAGTGGTTTATGACATGATATGCACGATGCAGCATTCCTGGTCTTTAAAGGGTAATGTGTGGGACCAGAAAGTTGTCTGTGCTACGCCAGCACTCAATAAAAGTAAAAGCCATTTAAAGCTGAGCGGTTCATGGCATGATACGCACGATGCAGCATTCCTGGTCTTTAAAGGGTAAGAATGGTAAAAATGTGTGGGACCAGAAAGTTGTCTGTGCAACTCCAACACTCATGAGAAAAAAGCTAGTTAAAGCTGAGTGGTTTATGGCATGATACGCACGATGCAGCATTCCTGGTCTTTAAAGGGTAAGAATGGTAAAAATGTGTGGGACCAGAAAGTTGTCTGTGCAACTCCAGCACTCAAGAAAAGTAAAAGCCATTTAAAGCTGAGCGGTTCATGGCACGATATGCACGATGCAGCATTCCTGGTCTTTAAAGGGTAAGAATGATAAAAATATGTGGGGCCAGAATGTTGTCGATGCAACGCGATTTCCGCTTTACTGTTTCCGGGCACAGAGAGAATTCTGTTAACATGTCTGGAAGAATATATGATAAAGAAGAAAAATTAGTCCGAGATATCTCTGCTCCTTGCTCGAGGTCTCTGACGTACTTTTGGGTTTGAGGTGTGGGAACGGAGCTGTTCTGTTACGGAAATAAAGATCATCACCATCATCATCTCCTCTTCCTCTCTTAGTCTGTCTTTCTGATTTCCTGTGGTTTTTCTCTGTTTCTCTCTCACTCTCCGTATCTCTGTCGGTTTCTGTCTGTCTGTCTATCTCTCTGTCTGTCTGTCTCTGTCTCTGTCTCTGTCTCTCTCTCTCTCTCTCTCTCTCTCTCTCTCTCTCTCTCTCTCTCTCTCTCTCTCAGAATTACAGCTGCATATATCTCATGTGTCTTCTAAAAGCACCGAGATATAAGACGGACCTCAGTAGCTGACCCATCTTCTCCAAATCCCCCCCCCCCCCCCCCCCCGCATTCCATCTTTCCTCTTCGTCCTAATCCCCCACCCCCACCCCCGTTCCCAATCTCATTCCATCCTGCCACCCCCCACTCCCACCCCCAACCCCTTTCCCCTCTGATTCTGGAACCAGCGAGAGAAATGGGAGAACAAAGGAAGCAGACGTGGTTCCATTATCGGTAAAGGATAACACAGATTCCTGACCTCTTGACGCCCTGGTCATCCCACCTTCACCTCTGACCTCCAGCCTCCCCCCCCCCCCCCACACACACACACGTCCATCCCCTGCACTGGGGGTGGGGTGGGGGGTGGGGGGAACCAGGCTATACACAGGGCAGAGGCGCAGGAGACGTCAGGCAAAATCAGCCACGACGAGAATCTATCTGTTCAGTAACGACGGCCAATCGGTACACTTGCAACCTTCCTATCTCTCCCCTGCAAGCTTAATTGGTGATAATCATGAAAGTCACGGCCGAGAGAGAAGGAAGGGAGTGAGTGAGTGGAGGAGGGAGGGAGAGATAGAAGGAGAGAGAGATAGGGAAGGGAGGGAGTGAGGGAGGGGAGAGAGAGAGAGAGAGAGCTTAAAGAAGTTGGAACGCTCGGTGCTTAGTCTCACTGTCCACTGGTCTACCAGTAGGAGCAATTAGTACTTAACCTGACGTCCATGGATTCTAGCGCTATCTGACTTTCTCATGAACTCTAGAGAAGTGGGAACAGTCGGTGCGTAATGTGTATGTTTCGTGGAATTTTGAGACGTTGCAATAGTTTGTGCGTAACTGACATTTCCATGGATTAAAAAAAAAGTAGACTAATAGGTGCGTAATCTGTTCCCAGGGACGTTAGAGAAGCAGGATCAGTCGGTGCGTAATCTGACTGCTCCATGGATTGTGGAAAAGTAGGATCTGTTGGTGCGTAATCTGACTGCTCCATGGATTGTGAAAAAGTAGGATCTGTTGGTGCGGTCTGACTGCTCCATGGATTGTGGAAAAGTAGGATCTGTTGGTGCGTAATCTGACTGCTCCATGGATTGTGGAAAAGTAGGATCTGTTGGTGCGTAATCTGACTGCTCCATGGATTGTGGAAAAGTAGGATCTGTTGGTGCGTAATCTGACTGCTCCATGGATTGTGGAAAAGTAGGATCTGTTGGTGCGTAATCTGACTGCTCCATGGATTGTGGAAAAGTAGGATCTGTTGATGCGTAATCTGACTGCTCCATGGATTGTGGAAAAGTAGGATCTGTTGGTGCGTAATCTGACTGTTCCATGGATTGTGGAAAAGTAGGATCTGTTGGTGCGTAATCTGACTGCTCCATGGATTGTGTAAAAGTAGGATCTGTTGGTGCGTAATCTGACTGCTCCATGGATTGTGGAAAAGTAGGATCTGTTGATGCGTAATCAGACTGCTCCATGGATTGTGGAAAAGTAGGATCTGTTGGTGCGTAATCTGACTGCTCCATGGAGTGGGAAAAAGTAGGATCTGTTGGTGCGTAATCTGACTACTCCATGGAGTGGGAAAAAGTAGGATCTGTTGGTGCGTAATCTGACTGCTCCATGGAGTGGGAAAAAGTAGGATCTGTCGGTGCGTAAGCCGACTGCTCCAGGGATTGTGTAAAAGTAGGATCAGTCGGTGCGTAATCTGACTGCTCTATGGATTGTGTAAAAGTAGGATCGGTCGGTGCGTAATCTGACTGCTCCATGGATTGTGGAAAAGTAGGATCGGTCGGTGCGTAATCTGACTGCTCCATGGATTGTGTAAAAGTAGGATCAGTCGGTGCGTAATCTGACTGCTCCATGGATTGTGTAAAAGTAGGATATGTTGGCGTGTAAAGTGACTGCTCCATGGATTGTGGAAAAGTAGGATCTGTTGGTTCGTAATCCGACTGCTCCATGGATTGTAGGAAATTAGGAACTGTCGGTGCTTAATTTGATTGTTCGATGGGTTATAGTGAGGTCGGCCTATGAAGTAATCCGTGAATTGTAGAAAAGTATAAAGTGTCAGAGTCGAATCTGACTGTTCCACGCATTTCAGAGAAGGTACAGTCGGAGCGTAATTGACAGTGCCATGCAGTCTGGAGAAACTGTAACAGTTGGTGCATGTTTTGACAGTTCCGTGGAGTGTAGAGAAATCGGAACAGTCGGTGTGCTATCTGGCTGTACCATTGTTTTCAGAGAACGAGGAGCAGTCAGTTCGTTATCTGACTGTTCCTTTACAACATTTACAAGTCCTATCGTCACTGTTGAACTGACGTACGGTGTGGTTTGCCTCGGTTCGTGCAGTATGTAACAGTACTCCTGTCTCATGTTCCATCTGTTGGCACGTGATGAGTCTCTCACCATATGGACTGAGGCTGACACCAAAAATAAAACATTCATCTGAAAAAGAAAAAAAAAACGTGACAAAAAGCGTGAAAGTTCTGCACCATAAATCAGATAGTTCAGGGGAGGTGGGGGGAGGTATTATGTTAGAGACAGGAACGGAGAGCTGGAGGGAGAGAGAGAGAGAGAGAGAGAGAGAGAGAGAGAGAGAGAGAGAGAGAGAGAGCATCATAAACCCACCAGCGGTTGGGTAAATATAATTCGAGTGAAGGGATGAATTTCCTAGTTGACGTGTGTTTGAGAATTTGTGATATTCGTGAAATTTGTTGTCTTTTCTTTTCTTTCATCTGTGTTCAGGTCCTGTTCATCTTTCGTGCTCTTTCCGTGGCATAACTGACACGGCACCCATTCCGCATTCACCATACACAGCCACACATGCACGGATTCTGTCGCAACCACATGGCACAATCATTACAGGCAGTCCACTGCCCCTGCGGTCAACAGGCGACAGGAACACTTACTATGGTAGGAATTGATATCCATGTTGATAATTTTGAACGGATATAAGTTGTGATTGTTTTTCATGGTGGGGCTTTCTCTGCATGGCAACAGCCCTGAGAAGGGCCCTGTTTAGCCGGCTATATCATCGCGCGGAAACAGACACAAGAGCATCACACGAATGCCGGTCAGTTAGGCAATGGCTGTAGTGGGTGTCCCGTGCAATCAGTCTGTTCAATTATCACCTTCCCGGCGCTGCCCGGCACCGGCAGATAACTCTGTTCGGCGCAGGACTCCAGTTACCACCGTCACGCAGCTCCAGTGTCTGAAGTCAAGTCCGGCACTCTAGTCCAGAGCCTATTCTACTCGTGCGCAATCGCTTGGTTACCCTGCGCGCAGGCGAGGAAACGTGCAGCAGGGTGATAACTGTTTTTCGGTTCTGTGTGGAAGTTTGATTGTTTAGATTAGCCATAATCATTGTTTTCACGTCGAGATAGTAGTTATAGCTTTTAGAAAACAATCACATTACGACTTAAATAGCAGGGATTTTCACATGTGAACATTAATTTTCACTGATTTTGACGCTGTTAAATCCTTCAGTGTCATAAATCATGTTAGCTGTTGTTCCTCATGTGGCAGGGTGTTTGTGGCCGTGGAAGGTAATAATATAGAAAACAATTCTAGCATACACATGACAACAGAGAATACATACCCTGCATTTTTTGAAAGAAAAATCAGTAGGTTATTTATTTATAACGTCTTTA
>CM065714.1:71889335-71896835 GCA_033310375.1 Conus canariensis | reverse complement strand
GTCGTTGGGTTTCTCGGGGAGGTCGGAGCGGGACGGCGAGCTAGTCGCTGTGCTTGAAGGGACATGATAGAGAAGGTGTAGCAAGTAGTGCGAACGGAACAATCCTTGCAGAGTGTGGAAGGTATGATGTGGTGGTAGTCTAGTAGCGGTGGTTCGGATCGACAGATTTCTCAACTTCAGGAATTCTCTGAAGTGAGGAGCGGTTGTGTTGGATGGAACTCTTGCGGTGGACTCTAGGGTGAGGAACGTTTTCCGAGTGATTTGGAGAGATGAACTAGCACCTTCGAGGAAAATATTTTTTGAATAATTCGTGAGTTCTCTCAGTCAATAGGTTATCGTTTCATGGAGGTGTTACAGTTAGGGAGAGAGTGAGGAAGGAGGGTGTGTAGGGGACGAAAGAGGAATATCACTTGCGCGCACGCAAACACACACACACACACACACACACACACATGGCGCGCGCGCGCACATTCACGTGCGCACAAGCACACAGAAAAAGACGGTTCTGTCCACACTTACTCTCGTATGAGAAGAGAATCTACTGACAATAATACTTCCTTCCGTCGATGGATTATCTTCTCTTACGGAGGTACATATGTATAACGCCCACACGGCAATATATGTACACACTCGGCATACACACACTGACACACATACATTGGAACAGTCCTGCATATGTGGCATATTATGTCGTGTAGGCACGCCCGTGTGTGCATGCTCTCTCTCTCTCTCTCTCTCTCTCTCTCTCTCTCTCTCTCTCTCACACACGAGAGAGAGAGAGAGAGAGAGAGAGAGAGAGAGAGAGAGAGAGAGAGAGAGTTCATCCTCGGAAAAAGAGAATGCACATTTTTATTCCGAAATAAGTTTAGAGGCTCAGCTCACGGACATGTGTTATGTAATCGTTCCTGGTTTGTTTCAGTCGTCCCGCAGTCAGCCGGCAATAGGACTCAAGCACGTGCCCAAGCCACGGGTGAGTAGAGCACTTGTCGTCGTTGTCTATGTCTTTTTTCATGTTCTTGAGGTCACGCACTGTCATCATTATCATCACTGATTATGATGATGACGATGTGTGTGTGTGTGTGTGTGTGTGTGTGTGTGTGTGTGTGTGTGTGTGTGTGTGTGTTTGCATGCATGCACTGTGCTAGTCTGGGGAGAGAGAGAGAGAGAGAGAGAGAGAGAGAGAGAGAGAGAGAGAGCGATGGAGAGTACACACCTATATGTCTCTGTCTCCTTGCCTGCATGCCTTATGTCATCATCACTCTCACCTCCCTCCTTTTTTTTATCCTCTCCCTCCTCTCTCTCTCCCTCTCTCTCTCTACTCTCTCTCTCTCTTTCCTTTCTCTCTCTCAAGTCCCGACCGAAGGACTACATCTTATGAAGAGAGAGATGTTTGACGTTAACCGAGCTGTGATGTTGCTAATCCAATCTTTGACGGACGGCTCGTATCTCATCAAAGGAATTTATTACCGCACATCACGCCCTCGTACGTGTAACATTAACTAGTCTGCCCAAAACTGACACCCGATTACGCATGCTTACACCGCGCGGCGCGCGCGCATTCGCGCGCACTCGATCAACTAACATTCGCAACCCGATATGCAAACTCTCGCAAGAGGGGGGAAGAGGGGAAAGGGAGAGGACGAGGAAGAGAGCAACGCCCGAAGTGAAGAGAGTGAAGCTGATCTTACGTTCAACCACCACCACACCATTCCCTTCACCACCCTCCCTTCTTTTCATATGCTCCGTCTCCTCCCTTTCCCCCAAACCCCACCCTTTACTTTCCCCCACCCCACATCTCCGGGAAATTAAAACAAACAAACAAACAAACAAAACTCTCCAGCGAATACCAGCATACCTGGTGGAAGGGTTGAAAGGTAGGCAAGCACGGCTGCAGATAACATCTGGCAGAAGTGCACACTTAATGAGGCAAAGGGTTTTTTGAAAAAGAAAAAAAAAAAAAAAAGGGGGTGGGGGTGGAGGGGGTGGTGGTGAGTAGGAATGTAGGAAGTAGAGGGAGGAAATGCAGGAGGTAAGTAAAAATAAAACGTTTCCTGCTGGTTTCTGATGGTTTTAAAGCTTCTGTAACCGCTCTGTGTGTGTGTGCGTGTGTGTTGTGTGTGTGTGTGTGCGCGCGCGCACGCGCTTGCATGTGTGCGTGCAGGTGTGCGCGCTCTTGTGTGTGTGTGTGTGTGGAGATGAGAGAGGAGAGAGAGGAGAAAGAGAGAGAAGAAGAGAGAGAGAGGTGCATGCCATCATCCCGGCTCCACCTGGCAAAGGAATCAATTTCACTGGTAAAATACTCTCCGACATCCCCCCCACCCCCACCCCCGTTCTTCTTTTTTTTCAATTGTTTCGTTCTACCGCGGTTTTTTTTTTCCTTCTGTTCTTTTTTTTTCCCATAGGCTTTTTCTGCTTTTCTTCTTCTTCTTCTTCAGTAGAGCTCTCTCCTTTTCTTTTTCCGTGTTCTTCTTCCCGGCTGGCTCTCTCTTTCCCTCTTTTCTCTCTCCCTTCTCATCTTTCTCTAATTTCCCTCCCTCCATCTCCCCCCCCCCCCCCCCCCCCCGCCCCCGTCGCGCGTAATATATCTCAGAATTTTGTCTGTCTGTGCCTGTCTCTCTGTCTTCGGAAAATCAGTGAAAACAAACGATTTCTTTGAAGGCTGACATTCTCTTATTTAAATTTCCAGTCATATGACTGTGGTGGTGAACTTTTTTTTTTTTTTTAATATATATATACCGGTAGTATACGCGTCGTTTGACAATCTGTCCATCAACAGTAGTAGTAGTAGCAGCAATAGCAGCAGCAGCAGCAGTACTGGTAAAAGAATAGTAGTGGTAGTAGTTGTAGCAGGTGCAGCAGTAGTGCCAATAGTAGTCCAAGTACCACCACCACTACCAGTAGTAGCAGTATTAGTTGTAGAAGTATTAACACCAGTAAAAGCAGCAGCAACAGTTGTAATCAATAGTAATCGTCCTAGTTGTCGATGTTTAATGTCAGGAACACAGTAGCCTGTAATAGAGCGTCCCTCAGAATAAAGAATTCATTTTTTTCCCTTCAAAACATTTTGTCTGTACCACCAGGTTTGTGGTCAAAATAAAGACTCCCCGTCTAAACACAAGGTATGACGAATATTTCGCGGTCCTGATAGAGAAATACTATTGAACATTCGCCGCAGCAACCGTAAACCACCCATAAGTCTATCGACGCCACCAAAATTGTTCGACGAATGTCACCGGCATTGTGGGCCCAGTGCTTTTTTTTTTTAATATTTTTTTTTAACAAGTCACAAAGCCGGAGAAAAGAGAGAACTATGTAAGGCCTCCGTAATTTACCTTCTGACGTCAAAACATGAGTGACGCAGGGGCTGTTCCATGGTGCTGCCACGCCAGCTAGATAGCTGTGGAACTCCAAGAGTTCACTGCTGGGGCTCTAATTAATTCTTACCGACTGCCAGTGAGTTACAGCTGTTAGGAAGTGGACGCGGAGTGGAGGGTGGGGGTGGGAGGTAAAGGGGCGGAGGAAAGGGGTGGTGGAGGGCTTCACCTTCAGACTGTTTTGTCTCTCCTCCCGCACTGAAATTGTTTTTTC
Source organism: Conus canariensis (assembly GCA_033310375.1). Lineage (NCBI taxonomy): Eukaryota > Metazoa > Mollusca > Gastropoda > Neogastropoda > Conidae > Conus > Conus canariensis. The sequence continues at coordinate 71,893,247 of CM065714.1, read as the reverse complement.
ATGTTTAGTTCGTGCACAAACGAGATCAGGAGAAGGAGGCTGCGAGTATGCGGGGGAGGGGGGGGGGGGGGGGAGTGCGTGGGCGCGCGCGTGCGTGCATGTGTCAGTATATACAGATAAGCATATTGAAGCATTTCACACTAACGCACAATTTATACAGTAGTTTAACGTTAAAGCACATGTGACATGGCATAACATTCTTTTCAGAACATAAATCTGAACAGCGTATTACACATGCCTCATCAAACACAAGTGAGTGTGGTTAATGTCTGTGGTGCGACATGTTTTAAACGAATATTTTCATAGTAAGAGAGACCAAAAAAAAAAAGAAAAAAAAAAAAAGCACTAACAAAAAAAGTACAAAAATAGTACTGGTATTCCACAAGAAACCGTGTTAAGCTTAGGACCAGCTTCATGGTATGGCAACCCAACGGACGAAACCCTGCAGCGCTGTTGCGTTACTTTGGTTGAGTCACTGGTGTTCAGTGGTGCCTGCACGAATCAGTCCAACACATACGCAAGGCGCCATCTCTTACACCCGCTGATGTTCTTTGTTCTTTCCGCTCTTACCTAGTCCTTTATCCCCCTCCTTCTCCCGCCCCACCCTCCCCATCTCCCCGCGGCGTCCTGAGGCGGATGGACTGAAGAAGGAGCCATTGGTGGTTGCATGTTTCCGACTAGAACTTACGGTCAACGGAGATCCTTCCTTCGTTTTGGCCCTCCTTTCTTCATGTTTCCTTCCTTCCATCGTTTTTCCTTCTTTCCTTCCGTCATGTTTCCCTCCTTCATTCAGTCATGTTTCCCTCCTTCTTTCAGTCATGTTTCCCTCCTTCCTTCAGTCATGTTTCTCCCTCCTTCTTCAGTCATGTTTCCCTCCTTCTTTCAGTCATGTTTCCCTCCTTCTTCAGTCATGTTTCCCTCCTTCCTTCAGTCATGTTTCCCTCCTTCTTTCAGTCATGTTTTCCCTCCTTCCTTCAGTCATGTTTTCCCTCCTTCCTTCAGTCCTTTCCTTCCGTTCCTTCCTTCCTTCAGTCATGTTTTCCTCCTTCTTTCAGTCATGTTTCCCTCCTTCTTTCAGTCATGTTTTCCCTCCTTCCTTCAGTCATGTTTCCCTCCTTTCCTTCAGTCATGTTTCCCTCCTTCCTTCAGTCCTTTCCTTCCTGTTGTTTCCTCCTTCCTTCAGTCATGTTTCCCTCCGTCTTCAGTCATGTTTCCCTCCTTCTTCAGTCATGTTTTCCTCCTTCCTTCAGTCATGTTTTCCCTCCGTCCTTCAGTCATGTTTTCCCTCCTTCCTTCAGTCATGTTTTCCCTCCTTCCTTCAGTCATGTTTTCCTCCTTCTTCAGTCATGTTTTCCCTCCTTCCTTCAGTCATGTTTTCCCTCCTTCCTTCAGTCATGTTTTCCCTCCTTCCTTCAGTCATGTTTTCCCTCCTTCTTTCAGTCATGTTTTCCCTCCTTCCTTCAGTCATGTTTTCCCTCCTTCCTTCAGTCATGTTTTCCCTCCTTCCTTCAGTCATGTTTTCCCTCCTTCTTTCAGTCATGTTTTCCCTCCTTCCTTCAGTCATGTTTTCCCTCCTTCTTTCAGTCATGTTTCCCTCCTTCCTTCAGTCATGTTTTCCCTCCGTCCTTCAGTCATGTTTCCCTCCTTCTTTCAGTCATGTTTCCCTCCTTCCTTCAGTCATGTTTCCCTCCTTCCTTCAGTCATGTTTCCCTCCTTCCTTCAGTCATGTTTCCCTCCTTCCTTCAGTCCTTCCTTCCTGTTGCGTTCCTTCCTTCATGCTTCCATCCTTCTTTCAAGGCAGATAGACAAGCTGGCAGGCAGACGGGCAGGGAGGCAAATTGGACAGGCTGGTAATTAGGATTAAACCAACACACCGCCACCTACCCGCTGAGGGAGCGAACAGTCAATTTAAAAACACGTGGTATTACGACACGTGGACGGGTTTACTTCAGATGGCCCAGTGTGTGCCAGATGACATCAGTGAGACCGCGCTATCTGAGGGAAGGAAGAACTGGTCTTATTTTCATTGCTGAAATTTTTTAGATCTTGCGCTCACGCTTTTCAGCATCTGCTTAGAAAAAAGAATCAGAAAGAAACAAAAGAATGAACGAAACACGCACAAACACTCGCTCACACACACACATGCACACACTCGCACGCCTTTCCAGCCCCCCCCCCCCCCCCCCCCCCCCCCCCACCGTTCTCCTCATTCCTCCCCATTCCTGCCTACCCTTCCTTTCATCCCACTTCAGCTGACGGTTTTCAGACGTGGCCCCGATCAGACGGGGCTTGAAGCTACTACCAATTCACACTCACTTTGCTTACGGAAAGAGGTGTGGCGCAAAAGGAGAGTAAATGGTCAGTCAGGAGTGCCTTGTGGTTTAGCGGTAGGCTGCATCATGGATGGATTCCCGCGCGTGCAAGTGACGAAACTGAAACTGAACGGCCTAGTCAGTGAATGACCGAGGCAGTTATTCATGCCCCCACCTCAGTAAGGTCAGCCGGTCAGGACTTGTAAGTTATGTGTGTGTGTGTGTGTGTGTGTGTGTGTGTGTTCCCATGTGAAAGGGCGGTAGACTCCACTTGAGTGCTGTCACAGTGGATCCATTGTGGAGTGGGTCTGTTTCTCTGTCTCCATGTGCGCTCTCGCACAGCGCTTGGTGATGATGTGTCGTTATCTGTCTGCCATCTTTGGTGCTGATCGCTGACGCTCGCTTCATGGAGGAATGTTTATATTTTTCCTCAGAGAGAAAAAAAATGATGTGCGACATTATAGAGGTGACCGATCGTTAGGAAAATGTCAGCGTGGTCAAAGACGCCTGTCCATTTGGGATCAGTCGTGCCATGCCAACCTGGCCGATGGTAATAAGAGCCTGATCGAAGAGATCGGCGGGGTCATTACTCACAACATGGATTCTGCAGGAGGAGCCGGCCAAAGCTGTCACGAATTCCCCGTGTAAGTGTCAGGTCATTGTTGTCTTGCTTGGGTTTTGTATGTCCTGCATTTATTCTTTCACTTTGTTTGTTTAGATGATGCAGCATTGATTCTGCCTTGCACTCTCACCCCTTGTCTGTCTCCAAGTGATGCGGGTCTGTTTTCGTTACTCCCAGCCCCGCCTCCAATTCAGTCCTCTGTCCCCTCCCCTCCCTACTCAGACACTGACACACAGACACCCTCCATACTCACTCACACATACACACGCGCGCGCGCGCGCGCACGCACGCACCATTTTGCGATTAAATAATATGTAAAAGTGTTTTCTCAGCTGCGTTTGAAGGGGACAATAGCATGTGAAAAACAGCTGATGTTCGGCGAAAATAGGTAGAATCAGTCATTATCGCGGTGTTCTTTGGATCATATAATTGTTTTCTCTGCTTTGCGTAGGAATCGTAGCTGTTTTCCATGTTTCCGTTCGGATAAATATATTCCTCGTTTTCTCTCGAAGTCGCATTTTTTTCCCCTATTTGCCCTGGGATGGTAACTGGTTTCCCTGTTTTCCCCCGGAATCACAATTGTGTTCCCTTTTTTTTTCTCTGAGATGATAACTGTTTTCCCCTGGAATCACAATTGTGTTCCCTTTTCTTCTCTGGGATGATAACTGTTTTCCCTGTTTTCCCCCGGATAACAATTGAGTTCCCTTTTCTTCTCTGGGATGATAACTGTTTTCCCTGTTTTCCCGCGGATGACAATTGTGTTCCCTTTTTTGTCTGGAATGGTAACTGTTTTCCCTGTTTTTCCCCGGATAACAATTGTGTTCCCTTTTGTTTGTCTGGGATGATAACTTTTCCCTGTTTCCCCCCCGGATAACAATTGTGTTCCCTTTTTTGTCTGGGATGGTAACTGTTTTCCCAGTTTTCTTTAGGAATCATTATTTTACTGATTCTCTCTCTCTCTCTCTCTCTTTCTCTCTC
>CM065714.1:71859335-71886835 GCA_033310375.1 Conus canariensis | reverse complement strand
TTAAAATGTTTTGCCGTGAAAGCGTCACCCAAAGATTTTACTTCACAGCGGGTAGCCACGGGTGTTGCTCATTTCGTTCTAATGAAGCCGATGGAAACGGCATCAGCAGACAAATCGTTCTGGAGCCATTACATCCGAGCACCTCCACACACCTGCATGGCGTCAATAGCATAGCCGACGTGCCTTTAAGGTCTTCACCTCAGTTCTGTAGGTGCACACTATATGAATGTTATTGGCACCGTAAACACGAAAAGAATGCGATCACTTTCATGCTGCTGTTCAATTCGAGAAGAATGTTCCACCACATCGTGGAAATGTGACGATTTTTTTTTTCTTCTCAAAGCCGTGATGGTTGTAGGGGAAGATGGAGGGGCGGGAGGTTGGGAGGAGGGGAGGGGAGTGCCCGGAGAAGCCTGCAGGTGTGAAGGATTACAGAGGGCGGGGGTGCCAGTTTACGAAGGCGATGAGCCAGTAAAACGACCTGAGTGAGCGGTCTGCACTGGGCGTGATCGTTGCTGTCTTTGTGGGTTTCAGTGATGGAAAACATCTTTGTGGGCTGCACAGATTGAAAACATCTTTGTGGGCTGCACAGATTGAAAATGATTATCTTTGAGGGCTGCACAGATTGAAAATATCTTTGAGGGTTGCACAGATTGGAAACATTACCGCTGCTGCCTGGTTGGTTGGTTGGTTGGTTCGAGTTTAACGTGGGGAGGTGATACGTGTGACAGGGATTACCATTCCAGGAGAGTTGGGGTAGCATACCTATCTATCACGGCACTTACACCGCCAGAACGACACGAAAGGAAGTGTAGAGCGCTGATCTGCCATGAAGTCTGAGGCCAGAAGGGAATTCCATACCATCATCTTCATCGTCGTCATCGTCATTGATCGTTATTTAAAGAAGGAACTGTCACATTAGGTGGTCGTGCATGTCCTGCGCTCATGGTGACCTGGGTTTCTATGTCGTGTGCACGTTCATGCCCTTGATATCAAGGTTGTCGGCCAAGCAAGGTCCCTAGCACTGCTGTTGGATGGACAAGATGGCGTCCTTCAAAGGAGGGGAAGCCCGGACGCTCACTAACATTGGGTTCTGTTCTGTCTTCTTGCCGCTCCTCCCTCCACGCACCATAACCTCACTTCCCCCTTCCCCTTCCTTCTCTCTCTCTCTCTCTCTCTCTCTCTCTCTCTCTCTCTCTCGTGCTTCTTCAATTCTCTCTCTCTCTCTCTCTCTCTCTCTCTCCTGCTTCTTCAATTCTCTCTCTCTCTCCCCCTCCTCCCAACCTTTCTCTCCTTCACTTTTTCTTTTTCTCAGGCTACAAAGCATGCTGCAGGCCTTGCTGAGTCTGGTGTTCGGTTGCACAGCAGGACTGAGGGCCCCGAGAGCACCCAGCAGCAGTCGGTATCGGCGCAAAGATCAGCAAACTCAGAAAGCGGAATCTACCATTACTGAGACCCGGGTTTTACTTTCGCTACAGCTAGCAGCTCGTGTCACGTGCAGGAAGAGCGTGCGCTGACAGCGTCAACGTTTCTCTGACAAGGTCAAAAAGGAAGGCTTGTTAGTGAGTTTGACGCCGAACATCCTGAACAGTTGACAAGAGATGAAGTGCATATGAATTGTTTTCGGCTGTTACAAGAGTCAAATGTTCTGATGGAGAAAAAAAAAGAAGAGAGAAATAGTTTGTAAGACATGAAAAACTTATATCATCAGTAAAATGTGGCTGGAGTCTAGCGCCCCGTAAACTGACATCAACATCATTCGAGGTTTTCGTTCGTTTGATTAAAAGCGAACAAACAAACGCAAATTGATCATGACAAAAAGCTGACATTACCGTTATGTTATGGTGATGGTAGTAATTGTATGATGTTTCGCTGTGTCATTACTATCAAGAAAGAATTAAACCCGTCCTCATTGTTTTCGTTGTGGTTATCAATAACATCGGTAGTATGGGGCCCTTTCATTTTTCAGGGTTTTTATTTTCGTCGCAAGGGTCTGGTTGTGTGAAATTCAAGCCTAGCATATTTTTTTGGTCATCATTTTCTATGTTAGCCTATAGTTCGTTGTTCTTTTAACTTCTGTATTTCTTCGTTAAGAATGCGCCTGAACAGTCACCACTATGCTTATATGGACATCGCTTCATTGTCGTGGTACCTTTAACGTGAGTGAAGTGGATATCTCGCTGACCTGGTTTGCAGACACGCCGTCGGTTTAACAGAGAACGGAGAGAACGAATTCCTCCTGATAATGGCAGGATGGACCTCGCGGCCCCCTCGCTGCCTCGCCAAGCCGAGTGCTCTCAAAACAACATATCGCATTTCATGTCATCACCGATGTTCAGAAAAGGAAAAAAAAAAACAGAAAAAAAAAACCTTTTTATGTAAATGAAAGGGGATGGGGGGGGGGGGGGTTAACCCAGTTCACATTGTTGTGTGACTCACTGTCAGCAGGGCGCCAACTTCGCTTGACTGTCCACGAGCCGACCCCGAGCAGAGCCATTCCCCGCACGTGCTTGTGCTCGTGCCAGTGTTTTGATCATGCCAGAAGTTGGCTCGACCCGAACGCCACGTGCTGCTGATCGAACGAGAGAGAACAGGAAAAACGGCCCCACCTTCCCGCTCACTTCCAAACCTATACAGTGTGTGTGTGTGTGTGTGTGTGTGTGTGTGTGTGTGTGTGTGTGAGTGTGTGTGCGCGCGCGCGTGCTTGCTTCTTCTCCCCCCCCCCTCCCTCCCCAGAATCGCAGTGAGTGCTCGTTAACTTACTTTGTCAGCATAAGCAAAAATTTTGTTTCAAATCCGGTTTGAAGCGCGTGACGTCGTCGTTTTGCTGTGCATGGCAGAGCAGGCGCGCTCGTGCACGTGAGATGTTCGCTGTTTATTAAAAGCACGTGACGTTTCGTTTGTGTATGGTACGACTTCGCGCTTGCTTTGAAAACTGACAGATAGCGTTAGATGTAGTGCATAACCTCAGCCGCTTGGGTGTACGTAAGGGCTGCTAGTGGTTAGTGGTGGTGGGGTTCGGTACTGGTGGTGAGTGTGTGTGTGTGTGCGCGCGCGCGTGTGTATGAGGGGTGGGGATGAGGAGGAGAGGGAGGAGGCTGACTTACTGGAATTTTTTTTAACCGGTTGAGGTTACGTTGGAGGGGAGAGGAAGGTAGTTTTAGTTGTTAATTTTTTTTTCTTCCATTTCTTCGTTTCTTCTTGTGTTGTTCCCCTTACATCACATGCGAGCCTTAGGGTCTGGGGAGGATAGGAGTGGAGCTTACTAGATGCCTTAGATGCGTCAGGCGTTAGCCCGTTCTGCTGTACCTGCGTAATGCATACTCATTTTGAAATCTGTGAACGTAAACAGCCTTTCCCCCCTCCGGGGTTCTTTCGGTACACATTGTATCCTTGCCCCCCCCCCCCCCCCCCCCCCATCTCCCCCGTCTTTTGGAAGGTCTGGGCTAGTGATTTCATCAGTTTTGTCTCTCCTTTGTGCCCCCCCCCCCCCCCTTCCCTCCGCGCGCCCATTCTCTACCCCTCATTTTTCTACTGTCGCTCGCCATTTTTCTGCTTCAGTGGTCCATTCACTATCTTTGGTGTAGAAAATCATTGCCGGTTGGTTGGTTTGTTTATTTGGTGACAATTCATAGTATGCTGGATTGTGAGTTGTAATATGGCGACTGGTAAGCCAGTGAGAGTGAAGCCACTGGATTGGGCTCGAGCCGTTCATTCTGCGGTGCGGTTTGCTGACATGGCATTTTACGATATTTTGTCTTTGCCTCGAAAAAGCGTTTGGACGGCTTTTTAGGCTTTAATTAAAAAAATCCGAGGCGAAGTGAGGCATATTGAGTATGGCCTTATTCTATATGTCTTAAGGATTTTAATGTTGAATTTAATGTAATGACTTGTAGTACGTTTGTGTGTTTGTTTGTTTGTTGCTTTTTTTGCGGGGGGGGGGGGGGGGGGGGGGGGGGGGTCACGACAGAAGTAAACGCTTTTTTGTTCTGAAACTATGTGAAAGCACTGAAACGGCCCAGTGACGTCGGCTGACATTGAAACTAAAACTGAACGAAAAAATCACTGGTTGGTTTCATAAAACGCCGTGCGTGCCATAACGATGAACACCTATCTCTTACCGTGAAAGGAAGATTGGAGAAAGAACCGCGCAAATGCCTTGCAAGTAGTCATTCCTTTTCCACTTCGGGAGGCGATCGGGAAGGGAGGGGGATACGGAACATAGCAAAACGATACATTGCAAAGCCGAGGGTTTGTAAGTACCAGAACATAGCTGAACGAAGCCTGGAAAAAATGTATTTGTACACACACACACACACACACACACACACACACACACACACACACACACACACACGTGCGGTCGCGCACGCACACACACACACACACACACACACACACACGCACACGCACGCACGCACGCACGCACGCGCGCGCGCGCGCGCCACACCACACACACACACACACACACACACACACACACACACACACATTACACGACACTGCACGACATCACAGACACACACGTGCACGGACGCACGCACGCACATTTGAGGCATCTGTTGCGGCACAAAGTGTCACAACTGCACAGTGTCGCATGCGACACTTTGTGCAAAAGTGCGACACTTTGTGCTGAGAAGACTTGCACAAAGTGTCGCACTTTGGAACATGAGACAGTTTGTGCCGGGAAAGCCCCTTATTGTGCTAGGGACATAATGTGCACGACCCACAAATTTTGTCACCCATGAGATACATGTGGTTGCAATTAATATATTCTCCAGTTACAAGTAACATACATGCCCCCTCTTCCCACACACACACACTCTCCTCATCTGTTCTTATGCTACGAATGTGGCCAACTTTAAAGATTCAGAGTTTTTGGTGAGCCATGCAAAAAAGCATAGGTCACTGGGAACTCTAGGGCTTTAAGAGTGGCATCAGTGTACCAAATACTTCTCGCACAGGTACTGCAGTTGTGTTCATTGCAGTACCTGTTATTTCATTAACCCATACTCACACTCGTATACTATACATGTAATATACAGACTTCACAAAAAGTTAAAGACCAGTCAGAAAATCAGTATAGTTTTCTTCTCGGGGGCATGGTCAAACAGTGATGAATTTCATTGGACCAGCAGCTTATGTAGCCAGGTGGATTAGCACAGGTCATAGCCAGACAATTATTCTTGCATGTGCATATGCATTTTGCACTGTATAACGTGCCGACTAGTGTTCACGGATCATTGAAATTTAGTCAGTTTGGTTCAAAACCGCCATTTTTGTATCTCTCTTCACTTACCATCACTCACTTGCTCACTCAATACATGTACAGAATAGCGCCATTGCGACACTTTGTGCTTGCGACACTTTGTGCTGGTAAGGCTGATCAAACTGTCGCAAGTCAAATTTTGTGCTATGCGACACGCTGTGCTGGGGAGGAGAGTGAAATAGAACACTTTGTGCCGCAACAGGCATCCAAAACGCGTTGGTGTCATGTAGGGGAAATCCTTAAGTGTATACGTCGAATCAGCCCCATCTGATGTGTGTGTGAGAGAGAGAGAGAGAGAGAGAGAGAGAGGGGGGGGGGAGGAAGGAATCCTTATTTGAAGAGCAGAAGCAAAGCGTGATGGCGTGGGCCGGAGTCCCAACAGATCTGACCCAGGGTGCTGTGTGGCAAGTGGCCAGCGGTTAGTGATGGCTATTATCTGCCGCTGCCGGGCCACTTCCCGCCCACTCTATGACAAGCATCCCACAACACCTTGGTATGATGTGGGCTATTAACCCCGCCTGATTTCTCTTGCACGCTTTATGCGTGGGACCGAGAGAGAGAGAGAGAGAGAGAGAGAGAGGTAGCATTCACAACATCAACGATGGTTCAGACTGAAAAGCGTAGATGGGAACGGGGATGAGAGAAGGTGAAGGGAGCTGAGGAGGGGCTGGGGAAGGTGAGGAAGACAAACATATTGTATTTTCATCATTGTACAAACGACGAATCTCGGAAAGTCAGCATCCACAGTCCGATGGGCTCAGTGGTACCGCATGCAGTTCGCAGATAGAAGTTGTGAGTTTGAATCCTGCGTGCATTCAGGAAAGAAAACAAAAGTTTGGAAGGTGATATTAACATACCGTCGTCCTGGTGATATCTGTGGTGTAACATACCCCCCTCCCTCCACACACACACACACACACACACACACACACACCACACACACACACACACACACGCACATACACACACACACACACACACACACACACACACACACACACACACACACACACAGTCCCTGTCTCTCCTACTGTCTTGAAATGGTTATTCCAACCTTTTTGTGCATCAAAGCTGACAGTTAGGTAATTAACTCCTTTCACACGGTACAGCGTGCACCTGCTGCGTCTTCTTGCTCTGTGGGCCCACCAAACCGCAGTGTCATTAATGAGGATAAGCCAGTATGCTTCCCTTCCCTCCCTACCTCTTCTCCCTGTGTTTTCCGACCTTGTCTGTTCACCGCACGGAATAGAATGCAAATGGAGTGAGATTTCAGAGAGAGAGAGAGAGAGAGAGAGAGAGCAGACGGCGTTGAGGTGGAAAGGGGGGGAGATTGGGTAGGGGTTTATCATCTTTTAGGTCGGAATTCCGGGTCAGACACCAGCCATTTTAATTAATGCTCTGACAGCTCGGGAGAAAAAAAAAAACAATCAGCCTTGGGTTTCAGATTTCCGTGTCTTGCCAGATTTTTCTGATTCAAATCCAAATTGTAATCCAAAACTCCAAGTCTTAACCAGTCTTTTCTTCTTCTTCTTCTTCTTCATGTTGCGAAGTGTTGAAAGAAAAGTTAGGAGTGTTTTGAGGGATATGTTCACAAGACTCAAAGCATAGATTCTCTTCTCATGCCTCTCCTTTATATTTAAGAGTTTCAGTTTTTTCCCCTGTCGAATTTTGACATTTGCTCCATTGAAATACCCGAATTTGTTTGTTTCCTTGAAATTCTTAACACTGGATCCGAACCGCTAATGAAACGCGAAAATAATATGTTTGTCATTGAATCGACCCCCATCCCTCCCCCGTTATCAGTATGACTGTATCAGACCGAATTCATCCATTTTGATCCCATACGAAGGTCAGTCAGAGAACTTTATCAGAGCCGGAGAGAATTGGAAATAAGATGTTTTTTCTTTGAATGATGTCTGGTGTGTGGTGTTTCTCTAGCGCGTTATAATATTTCTACTAAACTTTCCGCGTCATGATTAACGAAAAAGAAGACGGAGAGAAAGTGTCCTGTAGATGAGAGGAGAGGGGTCAGAAAGGAAATCTTTTCCAAACAAAATCGACTCCAAGCCTGTGACGGAGAAGAGTGGTTTGGTTGGAGTGGAATGGCGGCGTCTGTTGGAAGTAGGCTGAGGGACCACAATCACCGGGGCTGATCATGGTTTTAGCCTGGGCGTAATTGCAACCGTCAGGCCGAAACGACTTCACCAGACAAGCCTTTATTATCGGTCAGGGGGTGCCACCGCTCACTCAGATCGACAGACTGCAGGAAATGCCTTCATGTTTCTTCTCTCCCCCCCCCTCTCTTTCTCTCTCTCTCACGCGCGCGCGCGCGCGCGCACAAACACACACACACACATACACACACGCACGCGCGCGCGCACGCACACGCACACGCACACGCACACACACACACTGAGAAAGGGTGGGGAGAGAGCGAAAGAGATACCCGGGGAGAGAGAGAGAGAGAGAGAGAGAGAGAGAGAGAGAGAGAGAGAGAGAGAGAGAGAACGGTTAGCGCGGGGAGGGGGAGGGGTACGCGAATCCTCGAACTCTGTAAGCTTTTGTTGTGGTTGGTAGCTGATTAAACAGTGTTCTCTGGTTTGACTTCCTGAAGAAGCAGAGGTGATGTTTTGCTTCTGTAACTACCACACACATGACCGTGGGTTGATTGGTGTGGTGGTGCGCGCGCGTGTGTGTGTATGGTGTGCGTGCATGCGTGCGTGCGTGTGTTCGCGCGCACATAGAGCGCAACCGCATTGTGGCAGTGAAGAGAAAAAACCAGGACAGCCGTCGGTCTTGTTCGGATCGTGTTTGTTTTCTGAACGAATCGGAGAGGAAACCGACCTCTCCGGAAGAAGAGAAAAAATGAAGACGACTTTGGCGGATGGATGGTGGTGTTTTTTGAAGTTGGAAGCTCCAGTCCCACACCTGCCGTTTTCATTGATTCCGTTAGAGAAGAAAACATTTGTGTTTCCGTGTGGTGCCAGATTTCTCTGAAGTTAAATCCCCAGTAAAGCATTCAACCCCCCCCCCCCCCACCCACCCACCGGCACCACCACTTTAAACATTTTTTTTTTTTATTTATTTTATTATTTTTTTTATACGAAATTCGGAAAGAGAAGCTGGAAGTGCTTTAAGGGCCTTTTTATTTAAGACGAGAGGAAGATCTGTTTTCCGACCTCCAACCCCGAAACCCACACCTTCCTCTTTCGTATCAATGACAGTTTGTAGCCTTCAAATATCAAGGTCCTCCAGACAGAGATCTTCGGATTTGTAGGTTCCTTTTGGCATTCTTGTCATTCAATTGACCATAGTCAATCGGAGAAAGCAGTCGTTCATTCATATTGTGGTGTAACACGCCATAAACCATGCTGTGCCCACTGTGTGGGCTCAGTGCACTGCGGAAGTTTTTCGCTTATGCTATAAACATATCTCTATGCGGTAAGAACTCTAGCTAACACGTTTGATAAGAGAAAATGCACTACCCTTCGCCTTTCCAAACCAATAGTTCCACAGACTTTGTTTTGCCCCCCCCCCCCCCCCCCCCCCACACACACACACACACTCCACTAATTTGGACGAATTAGAATTAGCCTCAGTGAAGTATATTGGACTCCCCCCCCCCCTCCCCCGCCTCTCCACTTCCCCCACTTTCCACCTTTTTCTTCTTTTTTTGTTTTGTTTTGTGGCGGACAAAAATACAAGGCATCCTATTTCAAAAGGACCTCTCCATCTTGCAGAAGTTGATTCAAACTACCCCCTCTCCGTACCCCATCCAGAGTTTTCTGTGAGGGTCTTTTCAAGGTAAAATGGGCAGTGCTGGTAGCTGGAAAGTAGTGTGATCCGCGGAGGCAAGGCAGTGGTGTATGCGTACGCTGTAAAGACGGTTCTGTTCACGGCGTACGCCAAGCATGGTGGTTTTCAGAGCGAGAGCTGCTGAACGCTGAGTCGACTGATCGTGGTCGCTCTTCCTGCGTAGAGAGGTTCAGGCCTGTTACACCGCCTTCACTGCCACAGCCATCATAAGGTGAGCGGTGGAAGAGGGGCCTGTCTGACCCTACAACACACTGATGCCACCAGAACGATAGGATGGGGATTTGGAAATGGACGTTTTCGTCTGGCACGCCAGCTGGATTCGAACTCGTAACTCCTGACTTTACGTTAACTTGGTGTTCAACCCCTGAGCCACCCGGGCACCGTGAGAGAGTAGACAGAGAGAAGCTGTCTTATAAGGGAGGTCAGAAAGAAAATCTGTCTGTCTCTGTCCCACTGTCTGTCTGTCTGTCTGTCTGTCTGTCTGTCTCTCTCTCTCTCTCTCTCTCTCTCTCTCTCTCTCTCTCTCTCTCTCTCATGGTATCACTCACTTCAAGCCTGGAGAGCAGCATGTTTGGGAAAGGAACGTACATGATAATAATGATAGTAATACTGTGCAGTTCCTGTACTCCTTAAAAGCGCTGACAATAATCTTTTTGCCTTACACATAGTTGTAGAACGGTAGACAAACGAAAGCGCGCGCGCGCACGCTCTCTCTCTCTCTCTCTCTCTCTCTCTCTCTCTCTCTCTCTCTCTCTCTCACACACACACACACAGACACACACACACACACACACACACACACACACACACACACATACACACACTCTCTGTCTGTCTGTCTGTCTGTCTCTTTCTCTATCCCTCCCTCTCTCTGTGGTGTGTGTGTGTGTGTGTGTGTGTGTGTGTGTGTGTGTGTGTGTGTGTGTGTGACTGCGGTTGCGGTTTGTCGTGTGGTGGTGGCGCCTGTTGGGTTTTTTTGGCGTTCGGCCATCGGTGTAACTGATGAGATCTTGGCTTGAGTGTAATTACACTCATCAAGCCTGGGCTGGGGGAACCCCGCTTGTTGACCCAGGCCTCGTTTTGTCAGTGCACGCAGCCACAGAACAGATGCACGGCTCTCTGTTGCCAGGTCGTCAGAAATGTCAGTCTGTCTGTCCCGACCATCTTCCTTCTGTGCGTCTGTCGGTCTGTTGCTAACACACACGCTCACATACACTCACACACGCGCGCGCGCCCACACACACACACACACACACACACACACACACACACACACACACACACTCACTCACTCACTCACTCACTCACTCTCACTCTCACTCTCACTCCAACACACACACACACACACACACACAATCACACACACTCACACTCACGCACGCACACACACACACACACACACACACACACACACACACACACACACACACACACACACACACACACACACACACACAGTGCACACGCATCAAAAGCTTTGAGGGTCCTTTTACATGATGAAAGAAGCCAGAACAGAGCGGAAGCAGGGGAGCTGGAAGGTGGGGGAGGGGCTGTTGTAGGACAAGAGAGGGTAAGAATCGAGCAAGACTCGAGGCAGTGTGTTTTAAAAGGCCATTTCTCAGAGAGAGAGAGAGAGAGAGACTGCCGAGTACAATCAAATAAGAACTTGTTGAGTGACAGAGGAAAGGTGGTGACTGCCGGCCCGAATGATGAAATATTAAATGTGAATGGGGAGGGGGCTGGTGTAATGAGAACCTTGGGAGAGGTTGACAAACCAACATTTTCAGCATGGCGACCGTGACAGGTGAAGCGGAGTCACTACAGTACCGGTGTCTTGGTCCGCCAGGTCTGCCGTTTCCATTGCCCGAGATGAGGAAAACGCCATAATTCAGAAAGTGCATCAGATATCTTTTTGTCGTTTCTTCATCTGAATGTTTGGTGGAAGAGAGCTGTGCTGAATACAAACTATGCACATATGAAACGCACGACAAGCGATGGAAGTATGGTGCTGGTATGTGTTCGGACGATTTGCCCACACCATGTGATGACCAATCATGTGTCATGTGATCTCGTTTCTGAAGCATCAGATGACTTGATTTAAAGTTATGGTACCGAGAGGGCTTAATCGTGATTCTTTTTTTGTGTTGAGTGTACGATGGCGAAATATATGATGAATGGTGTAGATGGGCTGTACATCACTTTGCGGAGATATGATATACAAATATACTATATACGATGTGAATATTCTATGTACGATGCCGATTTACCATTAACGGTGCAAGCATGCTTATTCATTGCATATAAACTATATGAACAGAGCGAACATGCCGTATACAGTGCAAAAGCATGCAATACAAATTTGCCATAAGCGATGCAAGTATGAAACTGATTCAGTCTGTTATCATATACGGTACAAACGTAGATAATGCGAGCTTACTTACGGGATACAATACAGATATACTGTTAAGGATGCAAGCGTAATATGTACTCTACAGATATTCTGTAAGCTATGGAAGTATGGTATACACGGTACAAGTATACTATAAACGATGGAAACACATAACATGCGGTATAAATATGTGTTAATTATTCAAGCATGCTATTGTGTTACAAAATTATGACAGATGCTTAACCTTATTTTCCCCGAACACTGCCTTCACATCTAAGAGAGGGGTGACTGACCTCTACGATTCCAACGTACAATTAAATAACGTATTGTCGGCCTACGTGACTCGGGGCAGTTTCTGACATGGTGGAGCATGGCGTGACTTTTAGGTAGGGATTCACAGCAAAGCACAGGCAGTGAATCTCGCGTCAGTCCCTTCAGCTGTGGGACAAATTCACCTGGTCACGCTTTAATTGTGTATGTGACGGAACATCCCTTCCTGTGCGACCACTGGCTCTCCGCTGTTCATGACTAGAATTGTGTCAGTTACAACTGTTTTATCTTTTGATCACACAGGGGAAATGCTGTGTGTTGTTTCTTGGGCTTCTATCCATCCTCACGGTTTCTGTCCGCGGTTTTGGCTGTGTAAGAAGAGCAGAGCGACACAAGAAAGGTTAACTGTCTTATATAGATTGGACCTACGCTAGGAAGAACAGGTGGAGTCCACTGGCGTTTGAGGTGAGTACTTGTTTCAGTGGTAGACATGAACACTTGAGAGTTGATGCTATAAATCGCGGTGAACTTGAACTCAAGACGTGGGACATGCAGAACTCACGCACGTCTCTCCCTCCCCTCTCTCTCTATCTCTCAACACACACACGCACACACGCACACGCGCGCGCGCGCACACACACACTCACACACACACACACACACACACACACACACACACACACACACACACACACACAACACACACTTCATTCACACTCCTTCAGAGAGAGAGAGAGAGGAGAGAGAGAGGTGGAAAAGAATGTTTCATTGTCACAAGTCTCCTCCTAGTGTAAAACCAGTAAAACAATAGTAGAAAACTGAGTGTCCAGCGGATTTCCCTAAGCCTAGTTTAACGTGAAGGACATATGTAGTGTTCGGTCAGTGGGTCTCGGAAAAGCCACGTCTGTTTGAATGGTGTAAATGGGGGAAATTGGGAATGACGATTACTTCCAGTAGGTGCAGTATCGATAGAAGAACACAGATCCTTTTCTGGGTTAATTTTATGATCAGATTTTCATTTGACGGGCTAATGTGACTCTTTGATCAGACAGCTGATAAAGAATGGACGACCAGAAAACACTAGAAGCTATAATTCAAGTTGTGCGGATGATCGCATTGCCAGCCTCTGTAAGTATTGATGAAAATGTTACAGATCATTTCACATTAATCAGCATCTCGCTGGGAGTAAGGAAGAACTAATATGCCAACTTCACATATCACGTGGACCAGTGGTTAACGATCTTTTCTTTCTGCACGTGACTTACTCAGCTTTAGAAGGAAAAAAATGTGAGGAATGCATTTTTTTCGGCTTCCTGCCACCTGATAAGGCCATCCTCGTGGAATAATGGGAAAGGAATTCAAATTGATACGCATAACTCGGTGAACATTCCCAGAGCCCGGTGAAGAGCGGGCGACTCGGTCCTCCCACGCCTTGACTGCTTGGCCCATTACCTCCGTCACGGCACACGCACAGTGATCCTCACTCCCCTGCTCGCCATTCACCTTCAAGCCGAAGCCGTAGAGCCGAAGCCGTGAGGCATCAGCCAGGCATTCCTGCCGTACCTTTCCACTGAACAGCTGACGCTCGCCCGATTTATGTCACTGTGCGGCCTACCTGGTGAGGCCGTTAACAGTTGTACGGTTGTACGGTATGAAGAGCACTGGTGGTTACTGCCGGCCCTCCTTAACATACCGGCGCTACCTGCCTTCCTTACCATAGTAGCGTATCACCAGATCTTATGTTAAAGGTACTACCTGCCTTCCTTACCATAGCAGTATATCATCAGTTCTTATGTTAAAGGTACTACCTGCCTTCCTTACCATAGCAGTATATCATCAGTTCTTATGTTAAAAGTACTACCAGCCTTCCTTACCATAGCAGTATATCATCAGTTCTCATTTCGTTAAAGGTGCTGCCTGCCTTCCTTACCATAGCAGTATATCATCAGGTCTCCTTACATTAAAGGTGCTGCCTGCCTTCCTTACCATAGCAGTATATCACCAGTTCTTCCTTCGTTAAAGGTACTGCCAGCCTTCCTTACCATAGCAGTATATCATCAGTTCTCCTTACATTAAAGGTGCTGCCTGCCTTCCTTACCATAGCAGTATATCATCAGTTCTCCGTACATTAAAGGTGCTGCCAGCCTTCCTTACCATAGCGGTATATCATCAGTTCTCCGTACATTAAAGGTGCTGCCAGCCTTCCTTACCATAGCAGTATATCATCAGTTCTCCTTACATTAAAGATACTGCCAGCCTTCCTTACCATAGCAGTATATCATCAGTTCTCCTTACATTAAAGGTACTATCAGCATTCCTTACCATAGCAGTATATCACCAGTTCTCCTTACATTAAAGGTACTACCAGCCTTCCTTACCATAGCAGTATATCATCAGTTCTCATTTCGTTAAAGGTACTGCCAGCCTTCCTTACCATAGCAGTATATCATCAGTTCTCCTTACATTAAAGGTACTATCAGCATTCCTTACCATAGCAGTATATCACCAGTTCTCCTTACATTAAAGGTACTATCAGCATTCCTTACCATAGCAGTATATCATCAGTTCTCATTTCGTTAAAGGTACTGCCAGCCTTCCTTACCATAGCAGTATATCATCAGTTCTCATTTCGTTAAAGGTGCTGCCTGCCTTCCTTACCATAGCAGTATATCATCAGGTCTCCTTACATTAAAGGTACTATCAGCATTCCTTGCCATAGCAGTATATCACCAGTTCTCCTTACATTAAAGGTACTACCAGCCTTCCTTACCATAGCAGTATATCATCAGGTCCCCTTACATTAAAGGTGCTGCCTGCCTTCCTTACCATAGCAGTATATCATCAGGTCTCCTTACATTAAAGGTACTGCCAGCCTTCCTTACCATAGCAGTATATCATGAGTTCTCATTTCGTTAAAGGTACTGCCAGCCTTCCTTACCATAGCAGTATATCATCAGTTCTCATTTCGTTAAAGGTACTGCCACCCTTCCTTACCATAGCAGTATATCATCAGTTCTCCTTTCGTTAAAGGTACTGCCAGTCTTCCTTACCATAGCAGTATATCATCAGTTCTCATTTCGTTAAAGGTACTGCCACCCTTCCTTACCATAGCAGTATATCATCAGTTCTCCTTACGTTAAAGGTACTGCCAGCCTTCCTTACCATAGCAGTATATCATCAGTTCTCATTTCGTTAAAGGTACTGCCACCCTTCCTTACCATAGCAGTATAGCATCAGTTCTCCTTACGTTGAAGGTGCAGTACATCATCAGTTCTCCTTACGTTAAAGGTGCAGTACATCATCAGTTCTCCTTACGTTAAAGGTGCGGTACATCATCAGTTCTCCTTACGTTAAAGGTGCTGCCAGCCTCTCTTACCATAGCCGTATATCACCAGTTCTTATGTTAATGTTATTACCAGCCTTTCTTACCGTAGCGGTGTATTACCAGTTCTCCTTACATTAACTATACTACCAACCCTCCTTACCATAACGGTGCATAACCAGTTCTCCTTACATTAACTATACTACCAACCCTCCTTACCGTAACGGCGCATAACCAGTTCTCCTTACATTAACGGAACTACAAGCCTACCTTGCCATAGCGGTATAGTACTAGTTCTCACATTAACGATACCACTGCCTTCCTTTACTAGCGCGGTACATTGCCGATGTTCTGAACATTAGCGGTACTATCAGCTTTCCTTCATTATAGCGGTATTACCAATACTCCTTGCTATGGCAGCACGACCAACCTCGGGACTACTAATCCTTCTGCTTACAACGGTACTGCCAGCCATGGTATTGTATTGTTGGATCTCTTCATGCTTTTCCGTCCGATTCTTCCCCAGCTGCCACACCCGATCTGCCTGACCTCTCCGCTGCCATTCTCTTTGTTCTGTGCCTGACATCACTGCCAGTACACAGCTTCGTTCGTCTGCTGACGCCGGACGTGTAGAGACCCACACGTTTAAAAGTCTTTTGGACAGAGAGCCTTTTCTTTTGCTGGACCACACGTGTGCACTGATCTGCCTGTCATTGTTCGTGCTGTTCAGTCATCTTCTGCTTTCAGCAGATCCTTAATTAAACACCCATCTTTTCAAAACTGCCTCCCGATAGTCTCATTTTTCTCTGCTACCGTGTCTTTCGCGTGCGCTTATGTGTGTGCAGTGTGTGTGTGTGTGTGTGTGTGTGTGTGTGTGTGTGTGTGTGTACGCGCGCGCGCGTTTTTGTGTGTGTGTGTGTGTGTGTGTGTGGCGCGCGCGCGCGCGCGTGTGTGCGGGCGTTCGGATGGGTGTGCATATCTGACTGTTGTACTGATACCCATGCTGATGGGGACATGTAGTTATAAGTAGTCGCGGTTACATGCTGTATTTGTTCTTTTAAATAACTAATTGATTCATTTATTTTTGCTCTGATATTATCTGTTATTCTTGTTTTGGTGCTCTGACAGTGTACAGCGCTGAGAGCTTGCACTGCGTGTGAGATGCAGCGTTGTATAAACATTTCCATTATCATTATCATCATCATTATTATTATCATTATCATCATCATTATTATTCGTTAGTTTTAACATTGGTGTGAGTGTTCATTTAGGAGACTGATTTTGCTTCTCTTCAGAAGCGATTTAATTAATGTCAAACAGCGGTAATCTTCAGAACCCGTTGATTTGCGATCGAAACTGGAGCAAGTGACAGACAGATCGACAGCACACATTTAATCTGTAAGTACTATTTAAAAACGAGCTGATATTCACATATTTTTGCCTTTAAAAGAAAAGAAAACGACCTGAGGGTCCTGTTACCGCGCTCTCTTTTTTCATTCCTTCCTCGCGTTCTTCCGTCATTCCTTCCTTCCTCCTTTCTCAGAGCTGCTGCTCAGGATCGAGCAACGACTGCCTCTTGACAAGACAGAATGTCGTACGTAGCAGGACTTCTCCACAAACGTCCGCCTCAGTGCATGCCTCGCTTCATCGGGTCGGTGTCTGACCTGCGGTGCTCGCTGTGTATGTTTGTCCCTGTCAACACTGATAATCAGCTGAGTCAACACCCGGCCACGGCCTTGGCGTGTTGGCATAGTTTCAGTCTAAACCGATCGCCCTCAGAACGGGTTTATTCCACAACGTGGTTCCAGTTTAGTGTGACGTTCGTCCTGCAGACATCACCCTACCTGCCCTCCCCCACAACCCCGACCCCTCTTTCCCCCTTCCTCCGCTTTCCCTCCCCCCTCCGCTCTCGCTGCCCCCCTCCCCCCCCCCCCCTTTTTTTTTTTTTTCTTTTCTTTTTAAAAGACTGTCTTTCACCGTACACTTGCTATGAGCTCCCGCTGCTGGGTCTAATATTCCCTGGTCTGATGACGGAAGTTGTTCTGCGCTTGAAGATAACAGGATGAAACCTAGTGTCTTTGGTAACGGGTATCACGCTGTGGGTAAGTAAACCTGAGAAGAAAATATCAGTGGTTTGGATGATAATATGTTAGTAGCGAAGGTTTGAGGTTTTGAACAACTCTTGGCCTTGTGTGTGTGTGTGTGTGTGTGTGTGTGGTGTGTGTGTGTGTGTGTGGTGCGCGCGCGCGCGCGCGCTGTCATTGTATGTCTGTCTGCCTGTCTGTGTATCCGTCTCTCTAACTGTTCTTTTCAGCTTCCTTTTCTTTTTCTCTCTCGCTCACTTCATGCATGTTGTGTGTGTGGAGGGGGGGGGGGGGGGGAGAGGGGAGAGGGGGGCTGTGTTCTCTCTCACTCACTCTCTCTCTCTCTCTCTCTCTCTCTCTCTCTCTCTCTCTCTCTCTCTCTCTCCCTCGTCTTTTTTTCCAGCCTTCTTTTCTTTCAGTCTGTCTTTCACTTGTTGTGTGTTGAGTATTGTGTAAGAGGGAAAGGTGAGCTGCTGAGTTATTACATTGCATTTCTCTTCGCACCACCACCCCCCCCCCCCTCCCCATGCCGACCCTTTCCTCCCCCCATTAGGCCGCGTTTGTTCAATTTTGTGTTGACAGGCATAGAGCGTGGAGAGCCGCAGTGTGTACAAAATCCCCAAAGCAAACAGGCGGGGCGCATTGGGGGGGGGGGGGGGGGGGACTTTCCATTGAAGGAGTGAGGTGGGGGAAAAAAAAAAAGAAATGTGACAAGCTGTGGAGCCGCCCAGCTAGGTCTGCAGCTTTAAAGCTAGCACAGTCGGCCAATTTTGACCGATATCAGTTTTCCGCAGGTTTGAAAGTGTGTAGTTTTCTAAGGATTCTCGGCTCAGTGTTTGACGTAGTTCTTGCTGCCTTGGCCCGTTGTCATCAGCGCAGAACTCTGCAGAGTTGGATTGAGGGTCGAAAAGCACGCGTGCAGTATGCACGGTCCTTGGCAGCCCGGGAAGGTGGGTGAGTGGTGGACACACGTCCCCTCAAAGTTCTCTTCTCTGGGCAGATCAGCTGGAATGAGGGTCTCTGTGTCAGGGAGTTTGTCTTTCCACATGCTGGTCAGCAGCTCTCTCAGGCAGTGGTGCTCGTAGACTGTCCGTGTCTCACGAGCGTACAATAAGTACAATGTAACTGCCTTAATTGTACAATTTGTTTCATGGATAAGAAACGCAGCACGGGGTTCAACAAAAAGGAGACGGAGATGATCGAGACAGTATGAGTGTCTGTCAGAGAAATTTTGCTCTCGCTCTCTTTGTGTGTGTGTGTGTGTGTGTGTGTGTGTGTGTGTGTGTGCGCGCGCGCGCGTGTGTATAATATATACGAACGCGCGTGCGTGTGTGTGTTGTTTGTTTTGTTTTGCTTGATTTAACGTCTTTTACCGAAAGGATGTCTTGAGACAGGGGAATCGAACACATTTTGACATCGGCTGTGGTATTAAAGACATTATTCAACTGTCATGTTTGCATCCTCCCATCCCTTTCTTTCAAAGCAACCCCTTCAAAAAATATATGTTGGCAAAATATGATGTGTTAGCATTCTGTTTCCAGATAGACACCCATATTTTCAATGTGTTTACATCTTAAGGGATTAGATTTCAGTCAGCAGTATGACGTGGTAATTTCTTGCAAGCCATAATCAATAATGAAATGAGTCGGGAAGCCATGAGTATCAGAGGAAGTGAGTTTTTAAAGACTGTAACTGTTTATATCCCTTTATACAGACAAGAGGCTGTTTACATTTATTACACAGCCATGTGCATTTCCTGCACTTCTTCAGGCCGTTCTGTGGGCCTGTTCATTTGCTGGAACACCGCGGGGAAACGGGACCGCTTAAAGGTTAGGTTACATTAAAAAAAAAAAAAAATGAATTAACCAGGTATATTTCCATTATAGGATCATCTTTTGCCTTGAGTGTCGTTGATTTCAGTGAGAGTAAAACGGATCTGGAATCGACACGAAAGAAGAATTTGAAACAAACTCCGGGGAAGGTTTGGAATATATCGTAGCGCCACGAGAATAGCCACTGGCTCTGCGCTGAAAATGGGACTCTCCCCAATATGAAATGATTCTTCTTTCTTAAAATTCATAACAATGAGAATATTTCATAATTAATGTAGCACCATTGATCAGATTATGAACTACTGAACCATCTGTGTATATTCTCATATATTTTGAATGAAAAGCTTGGATATATGATCAAAACGAAAATACCGAAAGGTGAGGGCTGTTCTCTTTTATTAAACTACTACTGTTCACATCGAAATTTGGGTTGTTCGTTTCCAACGAAGGAATGGGACAGAATGCAGGGCACCTACATGTCTCTTTATAATTCATTCTTCTTTTGTTTTCAGTATCTGAAGTATAAGTAGCAATTGTTGTGAATATTTCTCTTGCTTTTTTGGAATCATGAATATTGAATTTTATGTTTTTCTCGTCAGTAATTAAAATTGTCAGCAGCGCTACTTCTCAGAACATATTTAGCAGCAGCCAGTTTACGATCCTCGTCTAGAGGCAAAACACCCGTTTCTTTATAGGTTACAAGAGATGGTACATGAAAAGGTACTCTCAAAGCTGATCTACAAGCCTCGGAATCAATACTTACTAATTTGGTGAAAAAAAAAGAATACAAAGAATAGAAAAGTTAAGCATATGTTCTTGTGCAGGGAAGAAAATTTTCTGAGCGAAGGTAAGTTTTGACCTAACTAAAACGGTGGGCAAGATGAATAGGATACGTGTTTTGGCCGCAGTCGTACTTGCAAACGACTTTCGAAGATTTTCAAGCTTTTGTTAAACTGTTTTCTATGTGGATTTTGCATGAATGTTTTGATGAAAGTATACACCTAAGAACATTGTTAACATGTTTGTACAATTTCAAAACAATTTCTAAGTTGAAGGCAGGGATATGTGTGTGTGTGTGTGTGTGTGTGTGTGTGTGTGTGTGTGTGTGTTAGAGAGAGAGAGAGAGAGAGAGAGTGCGTGATGTTTGCTTGTGTTGCTGGTTGTGTGTGCGTGCTTACGTATGCGTCAGAGAGAGAGAGAGAGAGAGAGAAGAGAGAGAGAGAGAGCATGTGTGTGAAAAAGGAAGAGAGCGCGCGCGTGTGTGTGTGACAAGAAAAGTAGCAACTAATGCTACAATAGGATGAGGTAAGACTGTTTTGTTGAAAGTGTCATTGTTCGTGGAAGTGGGTCAGGCGGTCGTCCTTGTGGGAAAACCGCTGCAGGCCAGTGTGTGAGGATGGGAGTGGACCTAGCCAACAGTCTTGTCACCAGGGTGACAACGCCTGTAGATGGGCCAACTTCATGGGGTGTCCCGGAGGATCGAACTAACTCACCTGTCAGCGGTCAGCCCTGGGGCTCTCTACATGTTGAGGTGTCCGGCTTCTTCTACCTGGCCGCTCGGCCTGACAAGGGCTGTCCAGTGGGTTATTACACTCCGACAGATTAGACGTTGACAGTCCTCCCAGGTGATGTGGTCGACGGGGGTTTAATCTCCCGGAGGGAATGGGGGCTAAACGAGATGAAATGTAGGGATTGGCGTGTGTGTGTGTGGGGTGTGTGTGTGTGTGTGTGTGTGTGTTAGAGAGAGAGAGAGAGAGAGAGAGAGAGAGAGAGAGGAGGGGGGCGGAGAAGGGGTTGAGGGTTGGGATGGGTAGATGAGTTGTATTCAGTTCAGTTAGTTTAGCACCAACTTTTTCCTCGCATTTCCGACTCTTACTAGCTTTCTTTTTGTTCCATGGGAGCCCCTGCTTGCAAATGGGCCACCTGCATTTTTTCGTTCAGGGGGTCTCCATGTTGAGTTGACAGTTCTCCAACACCCCCACCCTCTTTCTTTTGGCAGGTTTCTTCCCATGGGCCATATGACATGGGTTTTCACGTCACACCTGAATGGGACACCAGCTGAGGTGAAGGACATATCTATGTGCTTTGTTGTGACACTGTTTGAGCGGCGACACATTCGGGATGGCAGGTGGTTACATCCAAGTTTAACGCCACACCCACCTCATGTGACATTGACATGGCACACAGATAACAACAGACTCGGCAGTGTGAGGCCTAGGAATCTTATCTAATTATACAGCGATACCACCATGAAAACAACATGTTAAGACGGCCAGCAAACAGATCTTTTTCAATGCAGGGTATTGGACGGGGGGTTGGGGGGGGGGGGGGGTACGAACTCACAGTGTTTGACGGTGACATTCTGAGTGCTTACCCACTGTTCCCTCAGAGGGACAGCAAAATTCGTTGGTATGTATAGCGCTTCCAGGACTGTCCAGACGTGCCGCGTTTAGAGCACTGTCAGAATGCCCACGCAAACTTGTAGCAAGGTTCGAGGCTCGACGTTCCAGCAGAGCCCCCAGTCCAGCTGAAGTATTGGTCCATACTTGAACCAGACTGGCTCAAGCCGTCAAGCCTTAGAACTTGCGACCTGTGCGAACTGTTTTAGGTCACGATCAGGTTTGATGTTAACAACACCCATTCCAGGTGATATGACTGACTCGGGAGGTGGTCGGGATGGGGACGGGAGTGGGATATGTGATGAGGGGGGGGGGGGGGGGGGGTCTACGCTACGTTTTGACGAAGCACGTGTCACCCACTCCGTTGTTCTCGTGCGTAAGAGCGATGTTCCCTTCCCCGGAGCTCTGACACTGAAGCGGTGACATTGAAATTCAGCCACCTTAAATAGTCCCTCACGATTCACCCAAACAGTACTTCTAGTGTGCTCGGAAAGCGTTTGTGCTGCACGGGGAAAAAGCATGGCGGCACATGACAGACTTCCTTCCTTCCTTCCTGATCTCTGTTGACGTTGATCCTGTTTGCATTGAAGATGAAAGGGATGGTGAAACAGAAGGTCGCTGAGTCACAGACTGGCTTGTTTGTTTAAATTCTCCCATTGTGTATTCGACTCCATCTTTTTTCTTTTCTTTTCTTTTTCTTTTTTTTAAATTCATGTACACTAATGTGATGACGTGGTTCGTCTGCTCAGTTTATCTGTTGGCAGGCTTGGCCGTGTTTGTATTTGGATTCCTGGTGGGAGGGGGGTGTGTGTGTGTGTGTGTGTGTGTGTGTGTGTGTGTGTGTGAGAGAGAGAGAGAGAGAGAGAGAGAGAGAGAGAGAGAGAGAGAGAGAGAGAGATCAACGAACTATGTGATACGAGTTGATTCCACTGATCTGAGGCCCGACATTGCAGATGTGCGGGAATACAGACGGATGAAACATGGCAAGGCAGAACGCGATTAAGATGAAACGTGATTAGGTGAAACGTGTTCTGAGATAGGGGATTGGGGGAGGAAGAGGGGGGGGGGGAGATGAGAGAGAAGGGGGGGATGAGAGAGAGGAGGAAGGGGGAGGGGGTGGGATGAGGACTTACCGAAGTCTTTGCTGACGACATCAAAATCACAATTAATGACGGTTTAGGCGGCCATTGAGAAAGCCAACTCTTACATTGGGCCTGGCGCCTGAACGTCTGACTAGAGTTCTGTGTGCCATCAGCTGGGCTATTCAGACAACCCCCCCCCCTCCTCTCGCCCCTTCCTGTCTCCCCCCCCCCCCCCCCATCTCTTCCCCTCTCCCTACCGCCCCTTGAGAGCTGTCAACGGGTTTAGATCAGTGACAGTAACTATTGTCAACACAGCGCCGCGGGATCGATTCTCACTTGTCAAGCTGTCCGCCTGCTGTCAGCCGCTTCACCCGGGGTAGACAGCCAGCGTGGCACGTGAGAACAGCCATTGTTGTCGGCAGTAATCCGGAGATGATAATAGGGCTCATTGCAGCCTGAGGCTGTACATGGGAGGGGGGGGGGGTTGGTTGGTTGTTCTCATCAGCTTTGTTGGGAGCATGTTAGAATGTACGCCCAACGCACGCACGTGCGTTGATGATTACATGGGTAGCTTAGCGTTTCAGCTATACATGAACAGGTACACGTACGCACTCTGTGTCATTCATGAGTCACCCCATGTATACTCTGACGTCAAACTCACGCACACTTGTTGCAAGCGTACTCGTGCATGCACTCGCATACCCACACAGTGAAATAGGCATAAAATGTACGCTTGTGTGCTCACATACACATACGCACGCAAACACACACACACACACACACACACACACACACACACACACACACACACACGTGCGCGAGCGCGCGCCTCTCTTTCAAGATCACCCTCCATGGTACCTTGCCCTAATAAGCCTGTCACCCACACCCCCAAGCAAGCCTCCCCCCTTTGATGGCAAGCTAGGCTCCTGCTGGTCTCGCAGCTCTTTTGTTGGTCTTCCTGTCCACGCTTGGGCGGGTTGTTGAGCGTGGTCAGGTTTCTGTTGACACGGAGAGAGTGGTGTTACATCCGGAGTGCTCCTCAACTTGCAGTGGTCAGCCAGTCACTTGACCGCCGTCATCGCCTCAGGTCGGCTCAAGGCGCCGTGTTTGCTCTCTCAGTCATTGGTCAGCTAGACTGACCGACCCTCGGACGTGACGTGAGGAGAGGCTACCTGGGCAATGATGTTGTGGAAACCAGTGTTCCTCGCTTTGATTCAGTGATTGGGGCAGCCCGGATCACACTGTCCTGTGTCATCGGTGGTGGTCACATATTTTGTTCCTGCATGTTCAGTGATCGTGGCGATCAGTTTGCTGCTGGGACTGGGAATTCCGACTCGGCGAGAAGCTAGATTCTGAAATTTCCCGTTGGTGTGAGGATTGAGATACCTGAACCCTGGACACCTTTGAACTCTGACACTCAGTCATGGAGGGGTGGACGTCTGGACTGAAGGAGGGCGTGACGGCTGACGCGGATGCTGATGGGGGGTGTGGGGGCGGCCTGAGTACCAATTGTTGCCGTTTTTTCCGACAGAATATTCCAAAATCAGTGCGACGATTGCACAGACGGCTGTGCAGAAAGATTGGAACGGAGTATGCCTTGTCCGCTGAGAAGGTAAGGGTGGGATCTGAGGAGAGAATGACCCTCTACCCCCCCCCCCCCCTTAAAAAAGTGTGTGTGTGTGTGTGTGTGTGTGTGTGTGTGTGCGCGCGTGTGTGTGTGTGTGTGAGCGCGCGTGCCCGCTCTACGCTTTCTTTCTCACTCACCCCCACATCGCCCCTCTCTCTGGCATGGCGGGAGGGGGGGGGGGGGGACCAGATGAGAGAGAGATACAGGTACTTGCAGGCAGTTTGAGCAACGCTTTCAGGGACTCGTTTTGTGGTTTGAGCTTTCCCATTTGAGCCTTTAGCGCATTAAATTTATCTCTGGACTGAAAATGACCGGGGCCGGATAATCTCACAGATCACCAGTCCTTAAGGGATTCAAAACCTACGACCTTTCAGCGCGCAGCTTGCTCGGTGATAACCATTGCACTTCAGCGGCACACTGTTGCTTTCCTCTTCCCCCTCCGCCCCCCCCCCCCCCCCCCCCCCCCCCCTTTTTTTTTTTTTTTTTTTTTATTTAAACAAAATTGTTAGCTCCTGGACTTCGTTATTGATACCTGCCGCTATCATGCCTCCGCCACAGTTACTCCCACATTCATTATTATCATTTTCGTGTATGTGAGGAATGCATTGTTATCATTTCAGTGTATGTGGGGAATGCATTGTTATCATTTCAGTGTATGTGAGGGATGCATTGCTATCATTTTAGTGTATGTGGGGAATGCATTATTATCATTTCAGTGTATGTGAGGGATGCGTTGCTATCATTTTAGTGTATGTGGGGAATGCATTATTATCATTTCAGTGTATGTGAGGGATGCATTGTTATCATTTTAGTGTATGTGGGGAATGCATTATTATCATTTTAGTGTATGTGAGGGATGCATTGTTATCATTTTAGTGTATGTGGGGAATGCATTGTTATCATTTTAGTGTATGTGAGGGATGCATTGTTTCATTTTAGTGTATGTGAGGGATGCATTGTTATCATTTTAGTGTATTGGGGAATGCATTGTTATCATTTTAGTGTATGTGGGGAATGCATTATCATTAGTGTATATGGGAATGCATTTCATTAGTGTATGTGGGAATGCATTGTTATATTTTAGTGTATGTGAGGGATGCATTGTTATCATTTTAGTGTATGTGGGAATGCATTGTTATCATTTTAGTGTATGTGAGGAATGCATTGTTATCATTTTAGTGTATGTGAGGGATGCATTGTTATCATTTTAGTGTATGTGGGAATGCATTGTTATCATTTTAGTGTATGTGAGGAATGCATTATCATTTTAGTGTATGTGGGGAATGCATTGTTATCATTTTAGTGTATGTGGGGGATGCATTATTATCGTTTTAGTGTATGTGAGGAATGCATTACTATCATTTTAGTGTATGTGAGGGATGCATTATTATTTTAGTGTATGTGAGGCCTCGCCTATTTTTTTCCCCCGTTTTCTCGTCGTCGTCGGTGTGTGTGTGTGTGTGTGTGTGTGTGTGTGTGTGTGTGTGTGTGTGTGTGTGTTATTGCTGTGGTTGGCCGATGCAAGCCAATATATGTCAAGTGTCAAACGTGGAGGTATGTATGTCTGCGTGTGTGCATATATGCATATGTCCCTTGCCCACGTCTACGTGTACTGCTCTCAGGAAATGTTTTGAGAGTATTGTGTTGGACTCTCTGATGAGCAACATTGTGGAATGGTTGTCGGGCAAGAGACAGACAGTTAAACAGCTCTGAGCCACGTATTAGAAGCGCAGGATGTAAACATTGGCAACCCTTCCCACATACCTCTCTCCCACCCTACCCCCTTTCCCCATCCGCCTGTTTGTCCGTCTGACTGTCTGTCTGTTTATCTGTCTGTCTGTCTGCCTCTCTCTCTACCCCCTTCTGTCTCTACCCCCTTCTCTCTCTCTCTCTCTCTCTTCTCTCTCTCTCTCTCTCTCTCTCTCTCTCTCTCTCCCTGTGCGGGCGTGCGGGGGCGTGCGTGTGCAGTCACCAGTGTGCTAGATTGTTGGCCTGATAGCTAGCAGGTTCTGGTGGTTTCCGTTTTGTGTGGGTGTGTGTGTGGTGTGTGTGTGTGTGTGTGTGTGTGTGGTGGTGTGAGAGAGAGAGAGAGAGAGAGGAGAGAGAGAGAGAGAGAGAATTCTCAAGGGTAACAGATAAGCATCACGATGCTTTCTTCCATCAGAGAGAGAGGGAGAGACGTGTGTGTGCGTGTTATTTGTTTGTTTGCAGGCTCACAAAAGAAGTATGAACACTTATAGATAGATAATAGACATTCATTGAAGATAGAGGAAAGGATAATTGTGCCATTTCTGTCATAGTGCCATACTGTTTCGCAACTGAGACTTACTGTGCAACATGTCCTTTGCCTCTTGTTAACACCCGCCTGTGTGAGAGTTACCCGAGTTCTCGGTGTGACTTCTGTTGTAGCTTTAGCACACTTTGAGGGTGTTTTATATGCACACGCACACAGAGAGGAAGAGAGAGGAGGGAAGAACTGAGGGAGGGAGGGAGAGAGAGAGAGAGGAGGAGGAGGGAGAGAGAAGGGGAGAGAGAAAGAGGGAGAGAGAAGAGGAGAGAGAGAGAGAGAGAGAGAGAGAGGGACGGACGGACGGATCGACGGACAGACAAAACAAAGACATGTAGAAAAGCCCGGAAACCTCCTGCGGGGAGCTGATCACCGTCAGGTTCCCGCGGCGTGCGTATATCGATCCTTCGACAGAGGATGACTCATTCCACCCCCCTCCCCCTCCCTCACCTTCCCCCAGCCTTCCTGTCCTCTCCTCCTCCCTTCTACCCCATTCCCCCCACCCCCCCCCCCCCCACCCCCCTCACACAACCACGACCACAGCCCGCAGAATGTCTCGGCACGCCTCCTCTCACGGGCTCTCAACGAGCTCTTCTGGCATCAATGACGTCATGAGGTCCCTCCAACAGGAGCCGGCCAGCTTTGCCGCCACGCACGACACAAGTGTTTGAGTTCGAAGTTCGAAGATGACTCACGAGAGAAATGCTTCCGTGTGTGTCTCATTATGGCGCTTCCCTTCCCTCCCCCCTCCCCCCTTCCTCCCTCTCTTTCTCTCTGTGCGCGCGTGCGCGCCTGCCATGATGGGAGACTCCCGTGAGTGGGTGGGTTGTTGGTGGGTGGTGGTGGTGGTGGCGGCGGTGATGGTGATGTCACCACCGCCTTGATAGCTGCAGTTCCATTCACACGTTGCATTGTTGTTGCCGTAAGGCTGTTGTGGTGTTGTCGTCGTCGTCGTCGTCGTCGTCAGCCGTGTGGGAGGAAGAAGAGGAAGACGGGTGTCAACCAGTGTCATTTCGTCCGTGCAGCAACAGCAGTCGCCGCCGCCGCAGCAGCAGTTGTTGCTGTTGATGATGGACGTGTCATTAGTGTCAGTGGCATAGACTTGGGCGGCTTTCTTAACTGT
>CM065714.1:71846835-71854335 GCA_033310375.1 Conus canariensis | reverse complement strand
AAATAGACTGGTGGCTTGCAGACTGAGAGCATTCCAAAATAGATTGGTGGCTTGCAGACCAAGAGCATTCCAAAATAGACTGGTGGCTTGCAGACTAAGAGCATTCCAAAGCAGACTGGTGGCTTGCAGACTAAGAGCATTCCAAAGCAAACTGGTGGCTTGCAGACTAAGAGCATTCCAAAGCAGACTGGTGGCTTGCAGACTAAGAGCATTCCAAAGCAGACTGGTGGCTTGCAGACTAAGAGCATTCCAAAGCAGACTGGTGGCTTGCAGACTAAGAGCATTCCAAAGCAGACTGGTGGCTTGCAGACTGAGAGCATTCCAAAGCAGACTGGTGGCTTGCAGACTGAGAGCATTCCAAAGCAGACTGGTGGCTTGCAGACTGAGAGCATTCCAAAGCAGACTGGTGGCTTGCAGACTAGGAGCATTCCAAAGCAGACTGGTGGCTTGCAGACTAAGAGCATTCCAAAGCAGACTGGTGGCTTGCAGACTGAGAGCATTCCAAAGCAGACTGGTGGCTTGCAGACTAAGAGCATTCCAAAGCAGACTGGTGGCTTGCAGACTGAGAGCATTCCAAAGCAGACTGGTGGCTTGCAGACTAAGAGCATTCCAAAGCAGACTGGTGGCTTGCAGACTAAGAGCATTCCAAAGCAGACTGGTGGCTTGCAGACTGAGAGCATTCCAAAGCAGACTGGTGGCTTGCAGACTGAGAGCATTCCAAAGCAGACTGGTGGCTTGCAGACTGAGAGCATTCCAAAGCAGACTGGTGGCTTGCAGACTAAGAGCATTCCAAAGCAGACTGGTGGCTGCTTGCAGACGAGAGCATTCCAAATAGCAGACTGGTGGCTTGCAGACTGAGAGCATTCCAAAGCAGACTGGTGGCTTGCAGACTGAGAGCATTCCAAAGCAGACTGGTGGCTTGCAGACCAAGAGCATTCCAAAGCAGACTGGTGGCTTGCAGACTAAGAGCATTCCAAAGCAGACTGGTGGCTTGCAGACTAAGAGCATTCCAAAGCAGACTGGTGGCTTGCAGACTAGGAATATGCCAGTTTAGGGTCCCGGCTAGCGGAACAGAAGTCTTCCAAAGGAGCTAGCCAAACAAGAGCAGTCCAAAGTGAAATGATGGCAAGCAGAACAAGAGTATTCCACAGTACACTAATGGCAAGTAGTACAAAAGTGTTCCAAGATTGGCTGATAGCTAGCTGTTGAACATTATTCCAAAGTAGATTGATGGCTGGCAGAACTAGAGTAATCCATAGCAGTCTGATGTCTAGCAGAAGGACGGTGTTCCTAACAGACTGATGGCTAGCAGAAGGACAGTGTTAAAAAAACAACTGATGTCTAGCAGAAGGACAGTGTTGCTAACAGACTGATGGCTGGCAGAAGGACACTGTTCAAAAAAAAAAACTGATGGCTAGCAGAAGGACAGTGTTCCAAAATAGACAGATGGCTAACAGAAAGACAGTGTTCCTAACAGACAGATGGCTGGCAGGACAGTGTTCCTAACAGACAGATGGCTAGCAGAAGGACATTGTTCCTAACAGACTGAAGGCTAGCAGAAGGACAGTGTTTCTAACAGACAGATGGCTGGCAGAAGGACAGTGTTGCTAACAGACTGATGGCTGGCAGAAGGACAGTGTTCCAAACAGACAGATGGCTGGCAGAAGGACAGTGTTCCAAACAGACTGATGGCTGGCAGAAAGACAGTGTTAAAAAAAAACAACTGATGGCTGGCAGAAGGACAGTGTTCCAAAATAGACAGATGGCTAGCAGAAGGACAGTGTTGCTAACAGACTGATGGCTGGCAGAAGGACAGTGTTCCAAAATAGACAGATGGCTAGCAGAAGGACAGTGTTGCTAACAGACTGATGGCTGGCAGAAGGACAGTGTTTAAAAAAACAACAACTGATGGCTAGCAGAAGGACAGTGTTCCAAAATAGACAGATGGCTAGCAGAAGGACAGTGTTCCCAAGTAGACTGAAGGCTAACAGAAGGACAGTGTTCCTAACAGACTGATGGCTAGCAGAAGGACAGTGTTCCTAACAGACTGATGGCTAGCAGAAGGACAGTGTTCCCAAGTAGACTGAAGGCTAGCAGAAGGACAGTGTTACAAACAGACTGATGGCTAGCAGAAGGACAGTGTTCCTAACAGACTGATGGCTAGCAGAAGGACAGTGTTCCAAACAGACTGATGGCTAGCAGAAGGACAGTGTTCCCAAGTAGACTGAAGGCTAGCAGAAGGACAGTGTTACAGACTGATGGCTAGCAGAAGGACAGTGTTCCTAACAGACTGATGGCTAGCAGAAGGACAGTGTTCCAAACAGACTGATGGCTAGCAGAAGGACAGTGTTCCCAAGTAGACTGAAGGCTAGCAGAAGGACAGTGTTACAAACAGACTGATAGCTCGTGGTGCATATGCAGTCAACGGCAGACTGGTGACTTCCGGAACAAGAGCGGTCCAAAACAGAGAGAGAGAGAGAGAGAGAGAGGGGGGGGGGGAGGGGAGAAGCAGGGATGGAGGCGGGGGAAGTCGTGGATCGTATGTGTTTAACTGTCATGCATCAGTGGCAACATTGAGGATTGCTAAAGCATACGATAATAGAAGGAAAGGAAAAAAAAAGTCCAAATTTCGTTGACTCGAAGGAAGGACTTTCTTCTTCTTCTTCTTCTTCTTCTTCTTCCTGTTGTTTTTTGACGATTAAAAAAGGCGTATGTACATTTTACATGCATTCTTGTTTACTGTTGTGTGAATAATCAGCCTTCGCTATCTGACTAATGCAACCTTTTGTTTTTATTAATTCTTTTGTTTATTCGCTCTTCATTTTTATAACGTTTCAGAGCACTCTGCCAGATTGATTTTGAAGAGACCAGTTCCGGCTTTTTGAAGAAAAAAAAAATGTTTGTGTATCTTGATTGGTTGAGGGGACTGGGGCTGGAGAGAGAGAGAGAGAGAGAGAGAGGGGTTGGGGGTGGGGTGGGAGGGCGGTGTGTGTGGACGGAGTGGAGGGGGAGGGCATATCAAAACAAACAGAAAAAAACGAACGCCCGTGTAAGGTTTTATTCAGGCTGAAGACAGAAGATTCAACGAGGGGGAAAAAGAAAGATTATCTGATGGCATGCACCCTCTGGGCTTAGTTTCAGTTTCGTCAACGATGCGTCACTGTGTACGTACTAGTCCATATGCGCTATGGCTGCTGAGTGATGATGACACAAGTGTTGCAACTAAATGTATGAACGAAACGACAACTGATCAATAAATAGTTAGATATTTAAAGAAATGAAAAGCGAAAAAAAAAAAAAAAACATTTGGAAGGAGGCCGGGGTGGGAGATGGGGTGGAGGTGGAGGCTTAAGGACTAGGACAAGACAGAGAACATGCCTGACCCACGCATTAGCGAAGGTCGATCTTTGAGGCTGGAGAACATTGTGATTTGGACGGACGTGAGAGGAACAAGCCACCTTCAGGCAGATCGATTGGGCGTGAGCCTCCCGACCTGTGTGCCGCTCCGGCTGCCTGTCATAGACCTCTCAGACACTGGTCCCCGCGGGCCACTCGACGTGCAACACTCGGAAACCAAACCCACAGTACAGTAATATTAGGCTATTGATTTCAGCCACCGTGCGCCTTGTGCCACCGTGTGTAACGTGATGTTTTCTCTGTTGTCGGAAGTGTCGGGGACTGGGTAAAATCCTCCAGTTTCCCCTCATTCAGTGCTTCTTCGTCTTCTCTTTGATGCTGACCGGAACAATTTTTGTTTTCGTATTATTTGTTTATGTATTTATCTACTTTCATCTTCTGTGTTCCCGATCTCGGTGGCATGCAGCCCCAGCGCCGCAATCGGTAGCAAGCCGTCATGCGGTAAGCCACCAGAGAAGACACTGCATTGCGGCTGCCTAGTAACAGTGGTGGGGATAGATAGGTAGCTCAGTCTTGCTAGAGTCACTGGAGCTTGCCTTCAAGGTTTTTTTTCTCCTGTCAGTCAGCGTGCACACCTTTGCGTGTCCGGCCTTATATTCAAGTTCTGCTGTCTCCCTCCTCCCACCTTAAAAAAAAAAAAATCTTTTTTCGTTCATTCAGATTAGCAGGGATAAGTATTGGTGGCTCAGTTTCCTGTGCTAGAACTCATCATGCTCTTTGATTAAATGACTTTGCGGAACAGTTCATGACTTGATGTGTGATGAGCAGTTTAACAATTAAATGACTTTGCGGAACAGTTCATGACTTGATGTGTGCATGAGCAGTTTAACAATTAAATGACTTTGCGGAACAGTTCATGACTTGATGTGTGATGAGCAGTTTAACAATTAAATGACTTTGCGGAACAGTTCATGACTTGATGTGTGATGAGCAGTTTAACGGCGCGTGAAAGGGACTTAAACGTCTGACGGATCCGCTGTATGTAGTTGGGATCCAGAGGAGGAACGAGAGTAGAAGTAGAAAGGGGTGTATGAGTGTGTGTGTGTGTGGAGGGGGGGGGGGGGAGTCGCCTGCTTTGGGTGTGTATAAACCACAGACATATCTGTGGTACAAACACTAACTGGACTAGTGCCGCTTGATGTGCTTGTCTTTGGCTCACATTCACCCTGCCATCACCATCACCATGACCGTCACCATACCATACCATGATCATCATCCATCATCGTCCTCACGACTGTCATCGGTGTGTCATCTGCGTGGTTGATACTGAGGGCATCGGCAGCTCACAGGACGGTTGATGTCAATCGGTTCAAGGGTACGGCCAGGTCGGTGTAGTTGTTATGGACTTAGGAGCCAACACTCCAATGTTGGGATTGAAACATTTGGGTGGATTCCAAATTTACATCACGGTTGATATCATTTATTACATCACTACTACTGTAGGCGCCGCCATAAACTATACTATGTAGTCCTGATATTTTTGGAAACACTGTACGCGAAAATATACTGTTTTGCCTTGAAAACCAGCCGATGAATACTAACAGGAAAAACGTGTTGGAGGCCTGCGAACAACGTCTTTATAGGATCCTCTGATTAACAATTCATGAGTCCACAGGGATTAAGACAGCACCCCCCGCTGGCACGGGATTGGACGTTGCAGCGTTGCAATCACAGAGACGATTTATACGGGCCCGCGGGACTTGGGGAGCTCTGTAACGGCAGGCTGGTGCCAGAGTGTACAGCTATTCTTTCCTTCTCTCTCACACTGTCTGTCTCTCTCTCTCGACCGACCGCCAGTCTTGGGCGCGTGAGCCGTGAGTGCGGTGCTGGTGTGCCTCTCGGCTTTCCGTGCTAGGCTACTCTCGCCAGACCTTGTTTTTAGGTGTAGGGCAGGGTGTCTGCTTCACGCGCCTTGGAACTGTTGAATGGAACCGTAGACGGACATCTTGGTGCCGGATACTGTAGAATGCTAGTGGTGTGTGGTGTTTGTGTACGTGTGTGTTTCTGATGAGGATTCCGAGTGGGGTGTAGTGGCCGAAAATGGCACAGCAGCGGCGGTCAGGTAAGTTTCCGTGTGTGTGGTGGCATT
This sequence comes from Conus canariensis, assembly GCA_033310375.1. Lineage (NCBI taxonomy): Eukaryota > Metazoa > Mollusca > Gastropoda > Neogastropoda > Conidae > Conus > Conus canariensis. Next base: position 71,848,829 of record CM065714.1, on the reverse strand, counting down.
GTGGGTTCCCTTTGCCACACTTTGAATTCCTTCCTTCCCGTAAGAGAGAGGAATTTCATTGACCGAAGGCATACACCACGGCCAAGCTCTGACATCTCTGTTTTCTTTTTCCTTTTTTTTTGTCAGAAGGTTGTCAGTTTAGGTTCAGGTGTAAGTTAGCTGTCTGTGTCTAACCAGTCGAGTGTGGTTATGGGTCTTGTTGTTGGTTCAAGTTGCTCGCAGTTTTGCTGCCGGCACTGATACAGAATTTGAGAGCATTCGTAAACACGTAGCCGCAGCAGTCAATGCATTGATTTGTTGGCGTCTCTCTCTCTCTCTCTCTCTCTCTCTCTCTCTCTCTCTCTCTCTCCCCTCTCTCTCTCTCTCTCTCCTCTCTCCCGTCTCTCCCTCCACCCTCTCTCTTCCCCCCCCCTCTCTCTCTCTCTCGTGTGTGTGTGTGCGTGTGCGTGTGCGTGTGTGTGTGTGTGTGTGTGTGTGTGTGTGTGTGTGTGTGTGTGTGTGTGTGTGGCGTGTGTAAAGACGGAGAGGGATGTGGTTGGATTCAATGGGTAGAATGGATAATTTTTTGTATCATAGTTTTGTATTGTATACGTATCTGATCAATAAGTCGATCAGTCACGATGTTACAGTTACATGAGTATATCTTATGTCACTGTTTACCATAGTTGAAAGACTATGTTGTGTCTTCTGTTTCAGCCTACAATATTCGGGACTATCGCAGTTGACAAAACTCCTACCGACGAAAAGCGAAAGGTGAGTGAAAGATTACACACACACACACACACACACACACACACACACACACACACACACACACACACACACACACAACACAACACAACACATACACACACACACACACACACACACACACACACACACACACACGTGTCTGTATGTCTGTCTTGTCTTTGTCTGTCTGTCTGTCTGTCTGTCTGTCTCTCTCTCTCTCTCTCTCTCTCTCTCTCTCTCTCTCTCTCTCTCTCTCGACAGAGATAGAGAGAGACTGAGAATGAGAGTGTGTGCTCACATGTTGTGTAGGTGTGTTTAATTTCTTCTCCGTCTTTTTTTAATTTTTTTATCCAGATTGTAGTTTCACTTTAATAGTAAGAACATCTCACACATGCAAATAAATCTTTAAAGGTGTAAGTGATGTATCCGCCAAACATGAGCAATGAATCACAAGACAAAACACGACGCGTTTCGACCTCGTAGGCCTTCTAAGAACGAGCAGTCGACTAGTCACTTATCTAACGGAAAGAAAGTGAGCAGTATGTTCGGCTTCGCGCGTGTAAATGAAGTTAAGAAACCTGCATGAACAGAAAGAATGAACACGAGATAGTGCGGTTTCACAGACCTTGGTCAGCGAGATACCTGGTCACATGGTTATGAGCATAGTATAGCACTTCGTCTATATAATATCAGTTTTTAGTGTAATGTCAGAGAAGAAAGAACTGCATCCCTAAAAATCGGCCAACAGAGGCATCAGGCAAACTTGATTTGGGGCTACTTCTCTTTATATCTATTTTTGTTTCTCCATATCTTCCTCTTGTCCCCACACTCCCCCTCTTCTCCACCTCCACCTCCCCTTTTTACCTCCCCTGCCTGCGGTTTTGGAGTTCGACTGGTGTCAAAGAACTACCAGTGAAGGAGCCCTTCGCCTCCGAGCATCGGTTTGCCAGCTAGCCTAGCACTGGAGTGGCGGGTTTGCCAGCTAGCCTAGCACTGGAGTGGCGGGTTTGAATTTCAAAACCATATGTGTTCGTTCGTCAGGTCTGCTCTCGAATAAGGCAGGGGGGCGGGCGGGGGTGGGGGGGGGGGGGAGACCGTTGGACGGGGATAACATGGCCGGGGGCCGTGTGTAACGACGTTCATTGGACAGAACATTGCGATGTAACGTTTGTTTTTGTTTTTGATTTGTTTTGGTTTGTTTTCAGAAAGACAGCTTTGAATTTCGGGTATATAAAAACAAACACACAAAAAAGGTTTCACAT
>CM065714.1:71839335-71844335 GCA_033310375.1 Conus canariensis | reverse complement strand
TTCGCCTCGTGCCGCCGATCGAATCGATAACGGCTGTTAATATAACGTGCGGCCCAGCGTTTCGCGCTCATTTCGAATTTGAAATCATTTCATGCGTTTTTGCCCTAGTGATACACATTAGGCCTACTGCAGTCAAGCCCGCGTGTCAGAAATTAAGTTGAAGTGTTCAAGAACGCGTTGCTAACTTCTCCATGAAACGAGACAGTTTCAAGGTAAGATGTTCAGACTGTTTAAAAAAAAAGTTTAATATATTTCTAATATTTGATAACAATTGAGGATGTTTATAGAAAGTGTGTGTGTGTGTGTGTGTGTGTGTGTGTGTGTGTGTGTGATATTTTCAGACTACCGTTTTGAGCCTCTGACAGACCCCGCCTCCGTTCCCCCCCCCCCCCCTCCCCCGTTGCTTTATACCCCCCTCCCTCCCCCGTCGCTTTATTTGGGAACGTTTCGAATTGGGGATTTTCGAATGGAAATATAACAGATTGAGGTTTTTGATGTAGAGTTTTTCTTTTTTCTCTTTTCGTGTTCTTATTTTGGGGGATGAGTTGAATTTTTTGGTCGACTTGCAGACACAGTGTATGCGTGCATGTAGGCGATTAGTTCGCCACGTACTCGTGAATCTCTTTACGCCAGTATTGTCACGTCGGTAATAAATACGGGACACATAGCTACATGTATGCACTGGTCCGAACCATGACGGAACCTATTACAATCATGCCAAGATGTTGGTACCTCCACTCAGGAGATAATGTTGTACCTATAATTATGTCTGTTGGGTTTCCTTGTTTGTTCGTCAGGATGTCGCAAAAACCACGGAACGTATTGTTTGTCAGGATGATGACGCAAAACACGGAACATGTTTGTTGGTCAGTAAGGATGATGACGCCAAAAACCACGGAACATCTTTCTTTGTCCGTCAGGACTGTGATGCAAAAACCACGTTACAGATTCTAACCAGAAAGATTGAAGGTACTCCGGGGACGATTAGATCGCCTGAAATTGTGGTGGAGATCCGTTGTTTTGATCCGAATCAAACGGCCGGCCTGGGAGCATTCAGCAAGATTACAACTTTCATAGGGCAGCAACTACTGGACCTACGATACTTTAGGTGACTGAAACAGGCGGCAGCTTTCCGGTGATCTGAGGAGTAGTGGTTTTGCATTCTCTCACTCTCTTCTCTCTCTCTCTCTCTCTCTCTCTCTCTCTCTCGTCTTTTATGTCTGTTGGCTGTAACGTCTGAAGGAGACTTCTCTTGCCGAAAATTTACTTGCCCGTTTCGTATTTTGCTTGAAAGTAAACGTTACAGTGAACCTTCCTTTTAGTTTTCTGTGCTTATTTTGGCCTTTACATTTTATTGGAACTAAGAGGTGGTCTGAATTAAACGGTGGGTACAGGATATGTCCACACCATTATTAGCAAGGTTTTCAGTGAACATGACCACTAAGTTACTGTTACAAATGAGGAAGTTTACTGATTGATATACTTTTATTGAACATCAACATTTTCAGGCGATTTAAATTCTGGCATTCACGTACAGAAAGTAAGGCCTTCAGTCCGGCGGTCATTATTTCCCTCGGCGAAAAAAAAAGTTGTCTTTCTTGAACTGACTCAAAGGGCGGATCCAAGATCCGCTGGATCCTGGCGGAGATCTGTGCCCTACCTAGTGCCCTTTTAGTTTGTATTCTGTCTTTACCGTCAAGGTGACCACACAGAATTAGCGAACGCTCATACCACTGGAAGATTGTGGGGCAAGCCCACCGCTGAAAAGCCTACAGGCTAAATGCTGAGATTATTGAAGAAATAACATACTAACCTTCAACACACACACACACACACACACACACACACACACACACACACACACACACACACACACACACGTGTGCACTTCATTTGGATTATTTTCAATTCAGCGGTAACTTTGATAGTTCAGTTTGAGTGTGAATGTTTTCTGCAGATGGTATTCGCACAAAATGATTTTTCAGTTTGATCTTTGCAGGCTACAGTGTTTTCTCCTCACGCCCCCCCCCCCCCCCCCTTCCTCCACGACCCCTCCCCCTACCCCGCCCCCCTCAGCCTCGCTCCGTGCGTACATGTATGTTTGATTGTGATCAGCACTGGAGAGGGTTTGTTTCCTTTAACAAGAAGTTTCTGTTAAAACAAGCATGTAGAATAGGCATTTGTGAAAAAGGAGCCCACGCCAAGGAGGCGGGATAGATAACCCAGGTTATACTAGTTGAAGGCAATCAATATGCTAACATATGGAACAGCCATGTTTTGTTGATGCGGCCGACGGTTTGTTTGCCTTGACCCGGTCAAGCGGCCACCAATTCCTCACTCCCATTTGCCGCCCCCCCCCCCCCCCCCCAACACACACACACACACACACACACACACACACACACACACACACACACACACTCCCCTCATCCCCGACCCTCCGCTCCTCCGCTTTTTTCCTTCCACCTGCATGCCGCACGTGCCAAATCTGGTTGGCTGATTTGTTCAGCGGAAATGCCAGATAGCATGATGCATTATCCTTGGCCCTGGAGAGACATTTTCCTGCACTCCCCCCCCCCCCCCCCCCCATTCCTCCGTCATCTACCCCTCTTCTTCCCCTTTCCTCTTCCTTTTCCTTCATGGCGATATCATGTTCTTGAAATGACGTTTACGTCAGTTTAACTTAAAGTGGATGGTGTGAGTGCGATGTATGGTAAAGGTCACGGACTTGTTCTTCCTGTGCAACTAGTTGGTCAGTAAAAGCGGAGAAACTTGGTACATGTGTTACCTTCGCCAAGGAGTTTTATAGTTTCAGTCGCGTCCATTGGTTTGTTTGCTTGCTTGTCTGTCTGTCAGTAAGATTACGTGAAAAACGGTCCAATCAATTTGAAGGAAACTGGCTGGACTGATGGAATATGACCCACGGAGGAACCCAGAAAAGTATGGTCAGGATCCGGATCGAAGGGCTTATCTAAGATCCTTCTGCGAGATCACACAGACATTATTCAACCGATTTTCACGAAACTAAATAGAAAGTTGATTATAATGGCCCGAAAACGAACCCGTTCATATTCGGTGCGCTTTTCTGGTGCGGATCCGGATCAAAGGGCAGATCCGGGATCCGTTTGACCTTGGCGCAGGACTGCGTTCTCCCTGGTGCTCTACTCGTTTGGCAGAAAATGACTGGCGTGACCGATCTGCTATACCGTTTCCCGCCTCCTTTCACACTCTTTGCCCGTTCAACCTTGTTATTGCCGGAGCGGGAGCGGCGCTGTTATTATTACCGACGGCTCGATTTGGTTAATTGCCCATTACCACCTGTGTGGTCTTTGGACCAGGCTTTGCGGCTTGCCACTGTGCCACGTTGTGTTTGTCTGCGATCAGTAGAGCTTATGTAGGCTACAAATAGACGTTTTTACCGGTCTGTGCCAAGACGCCCGTCATGAACTATCAGTAATAGGACCTTCTGGTGTTCGGTTCGTCAGTTTGTGTGTGTGTGTGTGTGTGTGTGTGTGTGTGTGTGTGTGTGTGTGTGATTATTCTTTTTTTCTGATTTTCTTTGAGAGAAAATGCATTCTTCTATGAACATCGGATATGCTGATTTTTCCTGCTCGTGGTCAACATGGAGTATACATGTACTATTCATGTGTATTCGGAAATTTGATCCGGACGAACTCGCCTCGTGGGGGTACATGGAAGTAATACATCTAAAGGTCCGAAATTTCTGCACCCTTCAAATTCAGGGCTTCAAATTTCTTAAATTTGTCATATGAAAAAGGACATTTAACTTCATTTTAATTTACATTCATACTGTAGTTTCCCCCTCAGCGTACAAAAAAAAAAAAAAAAAAAAAAAAAAAAAAGACGGGGCAACCCCCCCAAAAAAAACAACCAACCAACCAACCAAACAAACAAAAAAACCCATTATGCACTGGGGGTGAGATGCATGTATACTGTAAATGACTGCTCTGACTGATTCATTTTCGACTGTAAGGAAATGTGTAAGGCGGACCAACTTTTCCGGGGTGGGTGAGGGAAACTTGGCATTAGGAGCACCGTTGCGGCAGGATGTTTAGGAAAAGAAACAGAATCACGCGAATGTTCTGAGTCATCTAAACAGTTTGGGTCACGCTGCCTTTTTTTAATGGTAGACGTGCTTTCCGACCTTTGTTGTTCTGAGGCGCTGGGAGGGGAGAAGATGGTTTACATTTTGCCGTCTTCTAGCTTGGCGTGCGGCTGAAGACAGAACCCTGAAGCTAAACATCTGTCCGCCGACTGCATGGTTTGTTCAGGTAGACAGACTATGGTACCCATTAAGAGCCAAAATCAGCGTTGAAGGTAAACATCTGTCGGCAGACTGGTCGGTCTTGGGATAGTACCCGAAAAAACCGGTGAACATCTGCATGACATCGGCAGATCTCGGCAAACCGTTATGGTCGATGGCCGAGCGTGGCCTCTAGCAAGATTACGAGTTCGATTCTCCGGATGTCCGGTGTACACCCTGACGTTCTGGCTGTCCACTTCAATCTGATCGCTGCCGGAGCTGGTCTTCTCACTTGACCAGTTCAAAACAGAACAGACGTGGGTTTACCATCATTATCCAAGGGAATGGGATCTCCACCTCGAAGCTGATCCCGAATATTAACGGTAATACTTTTCTCCCCCCCCCCCCCCCCCCCCCCCCATCTGTGTGTGTGTGTGTGTGTGTGTGTGTGTGTGTGTGTGTGTGTGTGTGTGTGTGTGTGTGTTGTTTTAGGTTTTTACACTACAGTTTAAAACTGCACAACACTTCGCCATAAAATTTTGACGGTATAAAGAAGGGGGGGGGGGGGGGGGGGGTAAATCGATTTTCAATGTTTTGTGGGCGGTAGGTAAAAAAAAAAAAAAAGGTAGTGTTGGTTCCCAGCTTGGCGTTCTTGGTCCACAAGAAATAACTTAATCGCCTGTTGTTTTGGTTTGTTTTCTTTCCATGTCGTTATTCTTGTCAGAAGTGATGTTCT
>CM065714.1:71751835-71834335 GCA_033310375.1 Conus canariensis | reverse complement strand
TATTTTTCTTTTTAATCTCTTGTGCACTGACAGAAGCATTATTTCCAAGCTGCCAAGTTTGGCTTTTTTTCATCTTTTCAACTAATATTCAGTTAGATAGTTTTCTGATCAAAACAGATAGTTTTCTAATCGAAACAATTTTAGTTAGTTGTTAGTGATTAGCTTTTTACCTTGAAATCGTTGTGCCAGTGAAGTAAGAGAGGGTAATTCCTTATTGCTCTGATTATTTGTGGCTGACATCATGTACCCCAATCTAGGACTGTTCTGCTAGGCACTCATGCACTGCGGTGACTGAATGTCCCAGAGGCAGATCAAAGAATACCTGTATTGACAGTATGAAGGACTGAACTGGCTGCACCTGCACCCTGCTGCACATGAGTGATTGTGCTTTGGAGATCAGTAACTGCCCAAGTAGCCGTCATGGCAGTCAGGTGACTTGATTTCATGGGATGATGACAATGATGATGATGATGACTGTTGGGGTGGAGGTGGGGATCTGCAGCTTAAGCTTTCAGCTTGTACATTGCAGTTCTGTGTGTGTGTTGCAGCAGCTACAGAGCGTGGGCCCGCAGATGTTAAGCCTGTCCCAGATGTTTGACATGGCTGGTTCGGGGTATGGCGGCAGCGCCGATCACTTTCCCTCCCAGCAGGTCAGTCACGTCTTGTTATGGTTACACAAGTTTTTAACTGGTGTTATGTCTCACATTGGACACATGGAATGTGCAAAGGGGATTTATGTTGTATGAAAAACAAAAGAAGAAAACTACTTGTCATATCTATCAGTGTGTTATTCTGCTTTTTTTCATGTCTAGCTTTCGTATATAGTTGTGTTTGTCATTCTACATACTTCCCTGTTTATCTAGCTTTTGTTCATTGTTGCATATGCAACTCAACTTACTTTTCTGTTTTTTCTCTTGTATATAATTGTGTGAGTTATTCTGCTTACTTTCATGTCTAGCTCTTGTATATAGTTTTTATGTCTTATCTTACGTTTCTGTCTGTTTCAATGACGTGCTGAATAATGTTTGACGCGAAAGCGGACTTAGATCCTGACAACTTGGCATGAGCAGACAATAAATCCACCCACACTGTAACTGTCTGTCCTTGCAAAGTTGTAGAGTCTAAATCAGCAAAGACCACAACTTTAATCCCAGCTCAGACTGCTTGTTAATCCCAGTTTGTTTTTTGACCGGTACTGACTGAGTTAATGGTTAGGTTCATGTTCATGTTCATTTGGATTGGTAACATTAGGGAAGACCAGCAATGGGCTGCGTACACGTGTTTTACCCACATGAATTTTATCCTACCCAGACAACTTTATTGATTTTTTTACTCAGTCTTATTTAATGAAACGAAGTCACTAAATGCAAGCCTGATTCCAGATCTTAAGTCATAGAGCTAGTAAAACTGAAGTAAATTTAAAAAAAAAAAAAAAAAAAAAAAAAAAACCCACCTTACTACAAGACCCCTCCCCCACCTCCTGCTCCTGCCAGAATTGACAAGTGGGAAATGAAGTGGCCTCAGTATCAGAAGCAGGGCAGACTGGGGGGGGCTGTGTGGTTGACAGTGTGGCAGGCTCCCAAATAGCTGATCTGGCAGTGATCCAGGGCCTGAAGGCAGAAGAACACCTCAGAGAAATCAACTGAAGGGAAATTGCAACCCAGTTGCCTCATTCCTGCTTGCTTCATTGAGCTCTTGGTTCACAGGGCTCCCCCCCCCCCCCCCCCCCATCTTATCCATGTTGCTTGGCCCCCACCCCACCCCTTCATTCACACCATTCTGTCTGCTTATATGATTTCCTTTTCTGGTCCTGGACTTTCTAAGTAATCGATTTCTCTGACACCACTTCCACTGCCTCTTTCCCTCTCTCTGTCTGTCCTTTTGTCTGCCTATTCATCTCATTCTCCCAGCTTCTCTCTCTCTCCTCTCTCTCTCTCTTCTCTCTCTCTCTCCTCTCTCTGTGTCTCTGTGTATTTCTGTCTGTCTGGCTGCCAGCTTTCTCTGACTGCTGCTCACTGTTCCTCCCCCCCCCCCCCCCCCCCCCCATCACCACCTATTCCTATCCTCTAGCACCCTTCATGTAGCTTCCCATTGTTGTCAGTCTCAAGCCCACTTCATACCTCACTTAGTGTCTCTTCATCTGTTGTTTTAACAGCCTGCTCCTCCTCAGCTCTTTCCACATAATTATCCTTATCCTCGTCACTATATCATCATCATCATCATCATCATCATTGTTATCAATCTTTTATTATACATCAGATGACTTGTTCTTGGTCATGGAAAAGGAGAGATTTTCCCAATCATCATTGCTATTAATTTTGTTCAATACTAAATGGTTAGTTCAGGATGAAGGAGAGGGCACAGAGTTTAGAGTTTCTTTGTCATCATCGTCAACATCATCGTCATTGTCATCATCATTATCATTATCATCATCATCATCATCATCATTGTCATCATCATTATTATCATCATCATCGTCTTTTTATGTAACATGAAATAAGTGTTTCACAGCAGTGCAAAAGTTGAATAAGTTTATAGACATAGGTGGCATATGGGAAGTTGGGAGTGGTTAGGGTATGGTGTGTGTGTGTGTGTGTGTGTGTGTGTGTGTGTGGAGTCCATATGATAAAGAGGAAGTTGTAAAAGACCCACATTAAAGAAACATAGCTTGATATTCAGAGTAAAACCATCACAGGGGCGCCACCTGTCTGCCGGAAAAGGGTGATAAGCAGAATGATCAGACAAAGTGGCCTTGTGGTGCCAGTCCAGAGCCTGCCAGGAACCAAGACTCTTGCTTTTCCTGCTGACAGATTCCTCCTCTGGGTCTGGACAAAGCTGGCATTGTTGACAGGGTGGAGAATTGGGAGGAAGGCATGGGGAGTGGGAGGACTTCCCACTGTCTGTCAGTGTTCAGTCTTCGTCTGGCGCCACTGTCTTCCCATTTGATATTGAAAAGGTTTTGCTGGCTGTGTGTGGGTGTGCCTTGTTCTGTGTCAGAGTTGAGAGAAGCGATGGTTGTGTGTTTGGTTTGTTATTCAGCGAAGGTATAGGGCTGTATTTCTATTCATTCAAGGCTTCCAGGAGTGAATGGCGGCAAAACGTTGTCAAACATGAGGGGGTGGGAGAGATACAGGCAGTGATTGAGCAAGGGAGGGAGGAAGGATGGAGAAAGAGAGAGGAAGGGAGAGAAGTAGGAATCTCTCTCTTTCTCTTTGTATCTCTCTCTCAACTGTCTCTTCCTCACCCTTTCTCACTCTTTGAATCATTCTTGGCAGCCTATGTAGAATCTTAAAATCTTCATGTCTGTACATTGACATTTTCCTCTTGCCAGAAGTGTATAGCAACAGTTTTTTAAAATTTTTTTTGTTTTTTTGACAGTATTTCCTTTTTTTCACTTAAATGTTATTTCTTAGCGTCATTTTTGATTACAACACCACACACACACACACACACACACACACACACACACACACACAACACAATGCAAGCACACATCCATGCACGCCCTCCTCCCCCTACACACACACACACATACAAACACACACACACACACACACACACACACACACACACACACACACACATACATACACACTCACAAATATCCCCCCTCCTCACCCAGTGGTACACTCACACTCCTGTACATTACCACAGCAAACAGGAGGCAGTGCTTATCAATGTGTCCTATGGTTTTGTTGCAGGCGCTCATCTTCCAGAATGGTAACCTGCTGTCTGGGTCCCTGGAATCCTTGATACAACACCTGGTCCCCACTGCAGATTATTACCCAGATGTAAGCTGCTTCCTTCATCTTTCTCTGTTTCTGCATTCTGGGGTTTTGTTTTGTTTGTTATATTGGAATGTTCTCGTTATGGAAGTTAAGCGCATCCAACTTGCAATGACGACGATAGAAGAACTGCCTGGCATTTCCTCCTGTGTGTTTCTCATCTTTTCTAAGCAGTTATTTTTGCCAGTAAGTGTAAGACAACATTAGGTTGAATCAGACCGGTACCAGTGAGTATCAGTACAGTGTCTCCTTTGGTGGGTGGGTTCCAATGAACCGTTTATATAGCTCCTGTGCACTTTTGATGCTGGTAATTGCAGCGGGAGGAGCCTGGGTGTGGCTGTTTCAGGAAATTGATGTGTTTAAATGTGAGAGTAGCGCCACTTAGAAACAGGGACAGGTAAAAACTGCACCTGACTCATCAATTTTTATTGTGCAAGTTTATTTTTTTCCCTTTTTAAAATGTCTTTCATTTTGTCTTCTCCGGTGTTCATTTATTTTATTTCAGTTTTCAAGCGCTTTTTATCTTCCTTTCTTGAACAACTATTTGTGGAGTTTGTGTGCTTTGGAATGGTAAACTTTGGGGAAGAAAAAGAGTGGGGAGGAGGAAACAAGAGAGAGAGAGAGAGAGAGGAGAATTCCATGACATCTCTCTCTTTATCTGTGTCAGTCTGTCTCTGTCCCCCTCCCTCTTCCCCTTTCTCTCCCTCTCCCCCTCTATCTTTTTGTCTGTCTCTGTATCTCTCTCTGTGTGTGTGTCTCTCCCCCTCTCTCTCCCTCCCTCCCTCCTTCTCTCTTGCACTTGCTCTCTTTGTCTCTGTCTCTGTGTCTCTCACTCTCTCTCTCTCTCTCTCTCTCTCTCTCTCTCTCTCTCTCACTTTCTCTCTCTTCTTCTTCTTCTTCTTTTTCTCGCACACAGGAAGAGGAGGACCTAGGTTTTTATAGTTCCCTATGATGTGAACTCATTTTGCGCTCCGTGGAGAGTGATGGGGAAAAGCGTTCACTGCTGACAGGTGAAAGTGCCTCATACATTTTTAAAAAAAAGAAAAAAAGAAGTTCTGAAGTAGCGGTACCAGCATTTGAGGTTTTGCCTACTGCTTAATTTTGCTGTTTGTTACTTAATAGGCCAACATCCTTTTCTGACAACTGATTTGATGTATTTCGCAGAGGACGTACATCTTCGCCTTCCTGCTCAGTTCTCGGCTGTTCATCCATCCACACCAGTTGTTTGCTGAAGTATGCCAGGTAGGGCAGCAGACCCCAGTGAATGAGTCAGTCACTGATGAGTTTTCCTCTGCTGAGTGTTTATGTTGAGGGTGTGTGTACATTCGTGGTGGGTGCATGCATGTGATGTAGTGTGGTATGTGTGTGTGTGTGTGGTGGGGTGTGTGTTAGGGATGAGGTGTGTGTGTGTGTGTGTGTGTGTGTGTGTGTGTGTGTGTGTGTGTGTTTGCAGGCACTGTGTGAGGTGTATGTACAAATGTGTACATGTGTGTGTGCCTGCATGCGTGTGTTTGTGGATAAAGGTAAAAGTATTTAATTTCTCTTCCACATGTTGGTTCTTAATTCATTATTTGTTACAGAATCAATAACTTATGTGTATAATGGAACTGTTGAACAGAAGCTGAAGCATGTAATAACATTTGAACACAAACCATTTAAACGGTTTGATTTCCTCTTTTGCTGTCAGTTGTAGAAGTAAGAACTTTCAAATACTGAATTCAAATTATTTTCCTTCCATGTATTATTGATTGTCTTTAGTGTACAAAGTAAAACATGTTTATTGATGTAAGACATTCAATATTTGATAAATGCTGGAAAATTGGAGCACACTAATCAGTTGATTTCTTTTTAGTAGGGTGTCTGTTGCTGTGTCAGAGCATATAAATTGCACTCATATTGATTCTGTTCTTATATCATCTACATGGATGTCTGTTGAATTAGTTTTAAGTTTCATGTGTGTTCTGTTTCAGCTGTGTGTATATCAGCAGAACTTGTCTAACGATGCAATCAACAGAGATGCTTTGGGAAAGTTTGGCCCTCACATTGTAAGACTTATCAGGTAAGTTCAGGTTTCATTTTTCAGTCTGTGGCAACAGTTTTCTGCATTAATCTTTTATTCTGTCATTTTTTGATTTTCATATACCTGAACAAATTTTGAAACTCTGCATCCTTTGATTTTTTTCTGATAAAAAATAAGATTTCCTAAAGGTATATGATGCAAACAGGAGGATTTGTAAAAAAAAAAATGATATAAGAAAACTCAAGAGGTTATCGTAAACAAGGGAATAATGGAAATGATCTTTCAAACTTGTATAATCATTTAAATGACAACAGTTTGAATAATTCAAACATGATGGTGCACCCATTTGATCAGTACATGAAGACACAAGAAATTTATTTGCTATCTGTATATTGAAGCATTACTTTATAACTAGTAAATTGAGAATCATGTGGGGGTTTTTTGCGTGGTATTTGAGAGTATCTTCCAAACAGCATGCAGTGTCGTGAAGGATGAACCCTGTGGAATTATTGAATACAAAAGAAATAGTCGGTATTATCAATTATGTCTGTAAAATCCGTGCACTTGAATTCAGATGTCAAAGCAAGATGGAATCAAAACTTGCTTTTTATTCTAATCATTCTAATTTTATCACTTGTGCTTTCACATGTGCTTAGTTTATAATTTGAAATTTTGGGGTTGCGCCCTACGTTCCAAAGTGCCTTGTTGCCTACTTTAGTCGATCTGTCAGTTTGTCTGGTCATGTCGGAAGTGTTTTCTGTGAGCAGTCTTCACTTCAGTCAGAGTAACAAGCATGGATCGAAGGCCGTTGTGTTTCTCAGTGTGTTCTTGTTGATATTTGTTCCTAGTGAATGGACAGAGCTGTTCCCCTATGACTTCCGGGACGAGCGGATGATGAAGCATATGCGAGACCTGACGCAGCGAGTCATCACCATCTACCCAGAGCTGAGGAAAGACATCAGCACTGTCATGCATGGTCTGGTTACCAGGGTCAGTATCACTTTGTAGGGCTTCACTCTGTTTTTCTTTTTCTTTTTTTTTTTACAGTGTTACTTTGGTTCTTGTTGATGTTGCTATTTATGTTTACATTATGTACACTTACATAGAAATAAAGAAGTATACAGACAGGCATAAACACAGGCAGATTGAAAAAACACACATACATGCATGCTGTTTGTATAAATGTACATAAATATGCGCACATGCACACACATTCACACACGCATGCACACACACGCACACCTATGCACACACACACGCACACACACGAATGCACAGGTGCAAATAGATGCACACTTGCATGCATGCACACACATCCCAGGCTTCATACTTCTGTGTGAATTCAGAGATTTTAGTGTAAACTTAGAATTAGAATTTTAAAAAAAAATTGAGAAACAAAATTGTAGAAGGAAAGAAATGAACACGTGGAATCTGTGATGCACTGGTAACATTTTTGGCTTGCTAGCAGATGACATTAACGTCATGACATTTGTGTAAACTTTATCGCAAATATGTGCAGTTGCTGTGTTTTTCTACCTGGTTGAAGTCAAAATAATGCTGTTTTCAGTCATCATGCATCAGCAAGACACTACAAAAGTGACAGAGATTGACAAAAGCGGTATGAATGAATGGTCCTGATTGTGACCAGACCAGAAATGTGGACTGATTTATACAGCACTTGATGCTCAGATTTGGGTCAGACTGCACCATTTTGAAAACAAGTTTCACATTCTTTTTTCCAGGGAAGGGGGAGCATGCCTAGCGGCCCCCTGAGAATTTCATATATTGTTTGCTTTTCCTCGGTGGGAGCCCTGCATACATTCACTGACACACACACACACACACACACACACACACACACACACACACACACACAAGAGAGGCCCACCTTACACACACACACATGCACATGCACACAGACACGCACGCACGCATGCATGCACACACACACAGAGGCACACCTTACACACACACACAAGCGCGCGCACACTCACACTCACACACACACACACACACACACACACACACACAACACACTTTGTAGCACTCAAAGTCACTTGAAATAAGTACAGAACCAGGACCGTTAGTTGCAAGGCATACCATTCTGAGGAGAAGAAAGAATATTTGGTGGTTGATATGTTCGGGCAGGCAGGCATTGTTTGAAGCCTCTCCACATATTTTCTTCAGTCTTATGAATAAGTTCATGTGGGACAGAAGACATAGAAGATAGAAAAACAGAAACAACTAACAATAGCAGCAAGGGACCAACGAAAGATTCTTCCTTTCCTCACAAGTTGTGTTACAGGCAGGCAGGCTGGGTTGAAACCAGGGGGAGTAACAAACACACAGACACTGGATGTCAAAACAGACATGCCAGTAGTGTAGAGGCAGAGGGGAGAAAGGAGAATGGTGGAAACAGCACACTTATGAATATACACATACATGCATGGAGAGGAGGGAGGGGGAGTACATCAGCGACACGGTTCTTCACAAAACACAAGTGCCATCTGTGTTTCTTTGGCCTTGTCCTCTAGAGATACAGTGGAAGATGGGGAGGAGAAAGGGATTGTTGATAGGTGGGGGGCATGGGGGTTGAGGAGAACCAAAATAGCTGGCAGATTTAAAACGCACAGTATAATGAGGGAGGAAAGAGGAAGAATCAGGCTTTGCTCAAGTTCATGTGAAGCTTAAGAATGGTGCTTAAGGATTGGTCTGTGCCATGCACGTGTGTGTGTGTGTGTGTGGGGGGGGGGGGGGGGGGGGGGGGTAACATTGTATTCTGAGAGTCTTGTTTGCTCTGCTCTGTCCAGTTTTAACAAGGAAGGTAGTGGGAGATTTCTTCACTTCTTTCTTTCAAGTGAAAATCTTTTGTGCTTAGATTGCTGCTGCACAGTTTTTCAGGGTGAACACAGTATTCTGAAGCAAATGTTGTGCTATTGCAGCTATCCAAACTGGACACCTATGAAATGACGCTGACCAAGCTGGGCACAGAATCCTTGCAGAAGTCACAGACGCAAGCCATCCCGACAGTAAGTAAATATGATTTTCCCTATTGTGAAGAAGACTGAAATTGATCCATGAAATATTTGATTTATGAGTCATTCATAGATTCTTTAGCTGAATCAACTGAAAGTCTGATTTCCATCCATGGGGTGATACTTGTGTGAGAGAGAGAGAGAGACATGAACTCAGAGAATTGGAAACAGACAGACACGGTGATAGACAGTCAGACAGGCATACAGTTTCCACAGCTGTAAAAACCAATCACTTATGATCCACTTCATGTAAGTTGGTGGCCAAGTGACTGAGGTGGGAGGCGGGGAACGCACTCTCTTGGACAGGAAGGCTGTCATCAGTCCTCGGCACAACAGTGGGTTCCCCCCATCCTCCTACGCCTGTATGAAAACCCTGTGAGCTGGCAGCTGTGGTGATTGCAGTGCCAAGTGGTTCAGCGTCTGTAATGGCACCATGTGGTTCACAGTCAATAACGGTTCCAAGTGGTTCGGGGCAGTCATGGCACCAAGTGGTTGAGCGCTTGGTCATGTCTGCGGGCTCAATCATTGGCTCTCGATTGCTTCCTGTTATTATGCCTCTTCACTTTCTTAAGGCGCTCCAGATACAGGCGCTTGCCAAAGTGACAATTGCTGCCATTCTGACTTTCTGCTTTGCTTCTAAATCTCATTTACCACATGTTTCCATGCTTCAAACATTTCTTTTTCAGTGTTAACTTTGGCTGTGTAGGGAACTTATATGACTACTTTTTATCCATTCTGCCTGAGAGCAAACCCAACAAAGCTTTGCCAGAACAGAGACAAGGTTGCTTTAAATATTCTAGGTAGACATTTTTGAGAGACTGGATAATAACAGTCAGGTGCCTGTGGTGTGAGGCAGGAAACGCCAACTCACAAACATGCAGATACACAGCAGACACAGCGTATTGTCAGTCAGTGTGGCTGGGAGACCTGTCCTGATCACTCTCCTGTAGATTGATAGAGTGATCAGAATTCAGTTGTTGAATTCTTTAACAACAAATCATGGGTCTGACTCAAGGCAAAAGGGAGTGTCCTTTGAAGCTACCTCTCTTGGCTGTAGTGTCGAAACGATGGAATACAGAGACTGAGGCTTTGGTGGCAGAGAATGAGGTAAAACATTCAGGCTGAATGTTTGAAGAAAAATGTCATTTGAGCTGCATTTGATGTCTTTGAGGGAGAAGAAAAAAAAAGTAGTTTATATTCTTTGAGACTACAGGTTACAAATTGTGCTCAGGGTTAGATATAGTTACATGGAGATAATGTGGAGATAGATAAAAGTCTTGTAGAGGTTTTCTTTCTCTGTCTGTCTGCCTGTCACTCACTCTCTTTCTCTCTCTTTCTGTGTCTCTCTGTGTGTGTCTCTCTCTGTCTGTCTCTCTGTCTCTCTCTCTCTGTATTTCTCTGTCTATATATGTATGTGTATATGTCCTAAACATACATGTCCTGGTCATGTGCACAACTGACGGCAAACATTCAGTCTCTCTGGAGTTTATCTGATGATATTAATTGTACGCCTGATTCATTAAATCAAGTGTTACTGTGGAGATCTGTGTGTAACTGATTATACACAGAACAGTTGCACATAGCACTGACCTGTTAGCAACGAATGCTTGTTTCTCTGTGACATTGTCAGTGTGTTGAATATGGCCTGTTTATCTTTGACACGTCATGTGATGGCCAAGTGAGGGCAGATGTGTACAGTATTGTTTAAAATGATCGTTTCAGACGGACATGATGGAAGTGTGCCCAGGTCCTGTGGTGCTGGCACAGCAGTTAACTCACATTGAGCTGGTAAGAGTCTGTGCCAATGTGTGCATGTGTGTTTGACTTTAACTTCGATAGTGGCTACACCCAGCAGTTTTGTCAGTCAGTTTGTCGTTACACACATGCACACATGCATGAACCACTTGTTTTACACACACACAAATGCACACACGCATACATACAAAACACACATGCACATACACATGCACGCACACACAAACACATGCTTGCACATGCGCTTGCTTGCATGCGTGCACACATACAGAGACAAGACAGACAGCGACAGACACAACACAGACACACACACACACGACACACACACACACACACACACACACACACAACACACAACATGCGCCTTTGCATGTACGCACGCACACACGCACATATGTGCTTGCGCATGTGAAATACTCGAGTGAATGTTTTTCAAAGCTGAAAAGTTGAAAAAGAGAAAGATTACAAAATCATTAGGAAGCAGTGGAGCAAAGTGCTTGCTGTTTGTTGATAATATTTTTTACATAACTGGCATCTTTATACTCAAAAAAAGATAAAGGAAAAAACATTTTAGCGGAAAAAATGTTTCCTCTTCCCAATCCAAATAAAACCCAAAAAAAATCTGGATAAGAAAAATACCAGTTATTAAAAAAAGATTTATTTCGTTTTGCAGGAACGTCTGAGCATGATTGGACCTGAAGAATTCATTCAGGCTTTCTGCAAAGAGAGGATAGAATCTGAGGTGAGTGGTACAGGAATATGAAATCGTTTTGTTTTGTTTGATTTGTAAAAGGCAGGTGCATGAAACAGGTCTTGTTTTTCATTGCAGTTGAGTTGATTTCACTGTTTTTGAAGGATGCATGTCAGCCTGTAGAGAATAAGGAAAATAACTACTTTGGATTATAGCATGTTCTCAAGTGCCAGGATTGGTGACTTAGTGCATGGATTTTATACAGAAGAAGTTCGCTGCACGCAAATATGTGCTTGTATATTGTTTGAATCTTTCAGTCATGATTATGAAGTCCAGACATTTATGTAAAAAAAGGAAGCACAGGCAAGTACTCTTGAAGGTAATGTTCAATTCTGATATTAACTGCATCATGTTCAAGTATTTGCCGTCATATTTAAAACATTTACATATAGGTTATTGAATATGATTACCTGCTGTAAGTTTGGAGAAGCTGAGAGGCATTAGGATTTGTAATGTATATTGTTATGGAATATGGTTTAGCTGACATTTGTTGCGTCTATGTGTTGCAGACGTTTGATGATGTGAAGACGACCCACAACCTGGAGTCCTATGTCCAGTGGTTTAACCATCTCAGCTATGTTGTTGCTTCAGAGATCTGTTCAGTGAGTGTTCTGATCATTAGCACACCACTGAAATCAATCAGTCTGAATAGGATGTGCTGAAAAGGCGCACATTGTACATATATTTTGAAATGCACGAAGGTATTTTAGTATACAGATGCAAAAATGCACATGCATAAACACACGCACACACATCACACACACACACACACACACACACACACACACAACACACACACACACTAACACACACACACACACTAACACAGAGTCATCACCATCATTATTTCAGTCCCATTGTGAACAATATACACCAGCATACATACCTACCCACAGGGTGATGAGAGCTGCAGAAAAATGGTAAATTTGTGTTGTATAGAAACCAGTCATTTAGGAACCATGTTGTTAAAAAAATCGTGTAAGAAAACATGTGTATGTGTGTCCTGCTGCCTTTAATACTGGACACAATATAGAGATTGACCACACGTGAAAAATCATATAAAGATGTACATGTGTTTGGTTGGAACATAGAAATGTTTAGAAATAAGAATACAGAATTTCTTATCTGTAAAGTGATATTTTATCCCCAAACACTAACCAGGGTGTCTAAGATTCCCAAGAGCTGTGTATCTTGTTAAACCTGTTTTGACACCCAACTCTGTTGATGACTTGGGTGAGACAGATCTTTTTTGAAAATTAAAATGAGGGGTGTGCCATTTATTGTTGAGTTCTCTTGCTGAAAAATAGTAGTTGCCTGTTGTTTGAAGTATTTGAAATATATTGAATGTTCATACTGACAATTGTTTTAAGTCATTATTATCATCCCTTGAAGCAAAGGTTTTTATCAAAAATGTTGCAGCATCTGAAGAAGAAGAACCGAGTGCGGATGTTGGAGTACTTCATTGATGTGGCCAAGGAGTGCATCAACCTTGGAAATTTCAACTCCCTCATGGCCATCATCGGTAAGTCAGTGGAGAGGAGCATGGATTTCCAAATAAAAATTCATGATGAAGAACCTTTCAAATAGGTAGATAAAGATCAGCTTTCTGTACATTTATTTTATACTGAGTGTGTGCATTTGTGTGTGCGAGTATTTGTGTTGTGTGTGTGTGTGTGTGTGTGTGTGTGTGTGTGTGATTGTATGAACACGTTACTACATAGTAAAATATATTTCACTCTATCTTTAACATATTTTTATTTATATTTTAGTATGTGTGTGGCGGCAAGTTTGTAAAACAGCTAATTCATTAAGTTAATCGCTTTTACTAATGAAAAGTAAAGAATAGTTGTCAAAGGCATTGACTCTTTTATTCAGTACCTTGCGTTGGATGCGTAAATGGGTGACTTTCAGATTGAAGTCTTTTACTTGCTTGGGATAATGATTTCAGTTCATTGATGTGGATACAAACAGTGTGTCTGTTGGACAGTCATGTGAATTCTTTGACTGTGTGTGCAGCTGGCATGAACATGAATCCAGTGGCCCGGCTGAAAAAGACGGTGAGTGTTTTGTCTTGTTTTGTTCTTGTTGCACAAGGGCTGTAACAGTATCATAGGTTATGTTGCAGATGGTAACCAGAAACACTAGCTGCAAAAGGGTTGCAAAATAATTTTCATGTTCTGATCATTTGCATGTTATGGTTAGATTGTGGTATAAAGTTCAGGAACACACAGCATTGCATGCATGGGGGTGTACATGGGTATGAAGGGCAATTCAGCATGAGCACTGGTCACTTCAGGTTAGTGCAGAGCAATGTCAGATCACTTTGCCTGTCCCCTCATTCCCAGCTTTCCCCCAACTTTGTTGTTCAAAGGATGTTCGGGAACTATGTGTAAATGAAAAATGTATGTAATGTTGTGGAGATAGCATGAGCAGTCTGATTAGTCTGGCACTGTGGGGGAGGGGGGTGTTGGAGGGGGTGGGGAGGTCTCTGCTATTTCCTGATATACTTGATAAGTTGAAGAAATGACAGAAGACACTGGGGCTTGAGGAATTCATGGAGATATCCAGAAATACTTCATAAGTGTACTGAAGAAATGTTAGAAGACACAAGGGCTTTAGGGAGCAGGAATTTGTTTCACAGATTTAAATGCCATTAAGAATTTGCAGAGAGCAGAGCAGTGGACAGGATATTGTGATACAATTGTGTGTGTGTGTGTGGGGGGGGGGGGGGGGGGGTTGAAGATAGAAACAATCAAAGGGAAGAAACTCCAACTTTCCCAGACAGTCCACTGTTAAAAAACACGGTGTCAGTTACAATGTACTTAAAGTGAGGTGAATGTGTGTCTCCCCTCCCAACAGACTTGAGTTTGTCAGGTCTTGAAGGCCCTAACGCATACAGGATGTCAGTCTCACCATTAATGTTTCTCTGTGTGTGGTGTTTCAGTGGGCCAAAGTGAACACAGCCAAGTTTGAGATCCTGGAGCACCAGATGGACCCTTCCAACAACTTTGGCAGCTACAGATCCTCCCTCAAGGCCGCCATGTGGAGGGCCCAGTGTGCCTCCAATGACCGGGAAAGGGTCAGTCACTCTGCCTGTCTTGATAGGCCTTTGTTAAGAATATGTGTTGGACCAAAAAGATCATGAAAATGTGAACCCACCTGCACCATTGGTGTTTCATAGATAGATCTTGGCATTGCATTTTTGGGTAACAGTATTTTAATTTCAGTTTATCGCGTGGTTGGTGTATACAGGTTCCTTTTCATTTGATGTAACAATTTAAGCTCTTGAATTCTCACAATGGGTTGGAAACAAAAAATACTTGTTCATTGTTGTATACTGATCCATATACTCATGGATCTGTGGTGGTCATGCTTGTATACAGACAGGCAGACACACACACACGCGCACACACACGCACGCACACATTCACGCACGCATGCATGCACGCACGCATGCATGCACGTACGCGCAGACACATGCACACATACCAGCAGATATACATAAACATAGACATATACACTCGCTGTCTTTCTTGCTCGCACAAGTACTCGCCTAAGAGTTTGTGCTTTCTCATTACTTTCAAGAGCAAGAGAGAAAGTATCCACATACCCTAGACAGCAGTAGAAATCACTTGATTCAGCAGATCCCCTCAATAACAGTCTCCAGAAATCCTCAAAAATTATCTTTAAAGGATGGAGTTTTGACAGTGAATGAAATACAATAACAGCAAGATGGAAAAAAAGTTCTGTTTAAAAAAAGTGTGAATAGGGAGGGAATCTGTCCATAAGGTCTGAAAAGTGTGCTAGTTGAGGCTCATGTGTTGTCCTGTGTGTATGTCTACAGGTGGTGATCCCCTTCTTCAGTCTGTTTGTCAAAGACCTGTACTTCCTTCAATGAAGGATGCGCCAACCGCCAGCCAGATGGAAACATCAACTTTGAGGTAGGACACTAGCCCCGCCTCATTGTTGAGTTGGTTCATTCTAGGTGTAATTTGAAGCATTTTAACATGGTTTTATCATCGATTGCCAGAAAGAAACATGATACAGATGGATGAGATTCAAAACCAACAACAACAATGACAAAACTGGAAAAAAAAGTTGTTTTTTTTTTCATTTTGATTTCTTCACAATGTGCACGTTTTAAGGAGTGGTGGAGCCTGATTAATGGAGAGGGTCAGGAGGTTGTGTCTCACTTTCCTGTCTCCTGTCCATGGCATGCTCCCAGACTGGTCAGCCTGACTTCCCTGGGCACAGCCCTACGTATGTTCACACTGAAGTTGTTGGCCTCAGTTGTCCATGAGAAATGGCAGCGTCAGGTCACCATCAGAATCCCTACGGGAGGAGATCCTGCATGACTGCGGAATCACTTAGATGGTTTAGGCTGTGCATTTTTGATTGGACATATGCAGGACACTATCCATATCAAGCATGTGAAGAAGCAAAACTGTTCAGAAAATTACTTGTTTGTTGTCATCCAGTTTCTGTTGAATGATGAAAGATCTTCTACTCACAACAGTGTCACTGCGAGACAGATTTAAGACAATGAGTTTATATGTGTGCAGAGACTGAGCCTAAATGCTTCTTTGCTTTTCCTTTTCCCAGCTTACATTGCTTTGGCATCATTCAGCCAACACACTACATTACACACACACACACACACACACACACACAGTGATCTAGACAGACATTGCAGAGATGCCATGTTTTCGGTTAATGACTATTTACAAATGTCTGTTTACAGAAATGTTGGTTGTTGGCAAAACAAGTCTCTGATCTCATCGCGTGGCAGCAAGTGGAGGTAGGAGACTGACTGTTGCTCTACTTGTTTCTTCTGTTGGTTGCTTGTTGTTGGCAGTGGGATTTTTTTGTCCTTTTTTCACTTTCAAATGTATGTTTTGATTGTGGTGAGAGAGAAAGAGAGTGCAAGAGGCAGAGGAAAGAGGAAGTGCAGAGAGAGAGAGAGAGAGAGAGGAGAAAATGTGATGAGCAAAAGATTTGAAAAGTTCAGTTGATAAGTAATGAGTGGAAGACGGTGCATCACTTAGAAATGATTCTGAAGTCTGGAACTTGAACAATCATATTTGTTCTCTGACTTTTTGAAAATGAGCAAAGGGAGTAAATGTAATTTTCTTTTAAAATGACTGGAATACACTGTTGACAGCATCTCTATGTCAAAGGGTATATAGTGTTATTAAAGTCAGGGATCACTTTGACTGAAAACAAGTCAGCCCTTGGTAAAGTACTATGTATGTTACTATGGTTATGCTGTATAAACATGGTCTACATTCTTTATTGTGTGTGCAGTGCCCCTACGAGAAAAACAGCAAAGTGATGAGTTATGTGCAGACCCTGCCTGTCTTCTCTGAAACCAGTGAGTACATGTTTATGGGAAAGGCTGCCTTCATGTAGTTAAGAAGTGTATAGTTTTTTTGTTCTTTGTCATACAACAGACTTGTTTTAACAACTGGAAATACATATTATGTAAGTCAAAGTCAGGTAATTTGTTTTTATCAGTTCATGTTTTGAGAGTGCTTGATAATAAGGTGTGCTGGTAGATATCATTAGTATAGTATGTATCACTCTGGAAGCCAGAAAACATTTGAAATAACATCTTTAATCAGTTTTAAAAGAAGGCTATGCTTGAAGTAGAATAAACACACACACACACACACACGATCTACACATTGTTGTTATTCACTGCATGAATGTGACTATTACTTGTCAGTTGATTTTTAGCATGAAACCACCTTGTGAAATAACAGCTGTGATGAATACTTTTCTCACTCTTTATTTCTATTAACAGCAGACCTGTTGAAATACGTTTCATTAACAGATGTTAATTATTTGTTCCCAGCGCTGTCATTGGCTTCCTTTGAGTGTGAACCTCCTGAGAACAACTATGACAGAGAACGCCACAAACAGTTGAAGTGAGTATCAACATGAAATTGTATGTGCAAGACATTTTCATAATTTACATGTTAGTCTTTATTTTAAAGTCTGTGGTGATGATTTTCCTCATGATCTCCTTTTCATTTATAGTGAGCTTTTATCGTGTTACTTGGTCTTTGATTTGTATGAGTTTTTTTCCTTCAAATTTCTGGTCGGTCTTTCTCCATGGATGCCCATCTACACACAGTAGTTCAGTACAGATGCCTTTCGCTCATGCTGCTGTCATGAATGGAATTTTCAGTATTTTTTGGAAACATTCTATGGTAAACTGACTGTCTTTGTGAATCTTATTACACCACTGCACATGTAAGTATACACACAATGCTCACAATAAACAGCTCAGAGCTACTTAGTCAGATCCTAGACTCTACCTAATTTCTTTTTTGTTGATCGACCTAGTGGTGTGCTGGGTGTCATTTGGTCATGTGTTAACATCAGAGGCAGGCTTGTGACAAACCAAAAAGTGACATATTACGTGTTATTTGTCATGAGTGCAGGGCAGAGCAGACTTATGAGAAGCCAGCAAATGACATGTGTGTCAGTTAGTCATGTGTGCAGCTTATGACAGACCAGCATATCACATGTTGTGTGTTACTGGGTCATGTGTGCAGGTCCCAGGCTGGCTTGTGACAAAGAAAGACTAGGCTGTCCACATCGTCGTCATCCTGTGCAGGTCCCAGGCTGGCTTGTGACAAAGAAAGACTAGGCTGTCCACATCGTCGTCATCCTGTGCAGGTCCCAGGCTGGCTTGTGACAAAGAAAGACTAGGCTGTCCACATCGTCGTCATCCTGTGCAGGTCCCAGGCTGGCTTGTGACAAAGAAAGACTAGGCTGTCCACATCGTCGTCATCCTGTGCAGGTCCCAGGCTGGCTTGTGACAAAGACAGACTAGGCTGTCCACATCGTCGTCATCCTTCTCATCTTCCTGAGGTGTCCTGAACGAATACGGGCAGTATTGTGATCCTGGTGCATCAGCGTGGCACACGCCTTCCAGGCAGCCCTCTCCCCCTGTCTTCCCCCAAGGCCATATGTGATCTAGTCAATACGTCAGTGAGGCCAGGACTGTCAAGGTGGTGGATCCAGTGTTCCAGGCCTTTGGCCTTCACCGCATCCAGTGACAAACAGTGGTGTACAGCGGTGCATCTCACTCCTGTTTAGTAGACTGTGTGTGCTGTGGGTGTCAGCCAAGACCAGATGTGGAGCAGTTATACAGCAAATGTCATACTCGTGGTCATCATGCGTTTTGTTGAGTGCATGTCAGCTTCAAGACCAAAGGTGGACCAGTCATCAAGGCTATACTCAAAGTCGTCACGCATTTTGTGCTGTGCATGTCGGCTGCAAGACTAAATGTGGACCAGTTGTGAAAGCTGTACAAGTCGTGAATTATCTGCTGTGTGTCAGCTAAGAGACCAAATGTGGACCAGTCGTGAAAGCTATCTCATGGTCATCACATATTTTGTGCTGTGCATATTACCTCCAAGACCAAATTTGTCCAGGGATCCTGAACAGTTGACTTCAAATAAAAGTGATGGACCATGTTCTGCTGAACTGCACTGATAGCTGCATTACAGCAACTAACCCATTTTCCTTAAGGCTGCAATGAAATGCGAACCTTTGAAC
This sequence comes from Conus canariensis, assembly GCA_033310375.1. Taxonomy (NCBI): domain Eukaryota; kingdom Metazoa; phylum Mollusca; class Gastropoda; order Neogastropoda; family Conidae; genus Conus; species Conus canariensis. The sequence continues at coordinate 71,815,420 of CM065714.1, read as the reverse complement.
ACTCGGCCATTATTCCGCAGATCACACGTTCCATCATGGATGGTGGAGGCGGTTCAGTGGTACATGCCTTGAACTTTCAAACGAAACCCATTGATCCAGCTATCTGTTTGGAGTAGACAAGGATCACCCATAATTGACATGTTTGTTTTGATGTACAAACATCTATGTTGGTGTGGAATTTTTTTGTGGCGTCCTTCCTGGTCAACTGGAAGCCACCTGCTTCATTTCCGGTCTGATGGGACATGGAAATAAAATGACTTCACGGATCAGACTGGAGCATTTAGGCCTCAAAGGAGCTGGTTTCCTGGCGTGGGTGCCTACAGACATTCAGGTGTGCCATTTGTGAGATAGTATTTTTGTGACACTTTTTGATTATGTTGGTTACATGTAGACTTCCGTCAAGAAGACATGGAGATGGAAAGAGATCAGATATCGCTTGGAGTGGATCTCAGCGTGTCCATGAACTGAACTGAAATAGAAAGTTAAACTTCTACTTGTCGGGAACATATATCATACACTGGGATTCTTTTTTAACTGAATAAACATGTTCTTATAGAATGTTGAACTTTGGTCAAATGATTCACTTGTGTCTCTCCTCCTTTGTTGTTTAGAAATAGGATCAATTTGTTAAAATGGGCAAGAAACAATGCATGTTTCTGGTTTAATTTGTATGAAGGAGAAACTCTACTGAGTAGGCTGTCATTTTCAGTTCTGTGTGGTCGAGTGCAAGATAAAAACAAGTAACAGAATCCCCAACTAATTTTACTTCACAGTGCACAAAAAATTCAGTTTTTAGGCCCCACCCACTCCAGACTTGATGAAACCCTAAAGGAAAAGCTGTTTGCAAACGAGTAAACTGAGAGAGGACACAATTTTCTTTTGTATGGGGAATAGATTATTGTCTCTGTTTACGTCTCTTTCTTAAACACAGATGGGTCTTTCAGTTTGGGCTTTTGCAGGCCAGGTCAAATTCCGTATTCATGTGCTGATACTGCAGGTACAGTATTAGTGCACCTGAAAGATCTGAAGTGACAGCCTTTGTAGAGTTACTCAATACACATTTCCATGAGGACTGTTTATTGCATTTTTCATTTTTTGGGAGGAGTCTAATCTTTGTAAGTTTTGCGCTAGGTTGATTTGCTCTCTCAATTTCTGTTTTTTCTTCATCTGATGAAGAACACATTCCTACCTCTTAAATAATAACTGGACCGCTGTACATTTCATTCTGTCATTGTTATTTTATTTTGTTTTTGTTTGAAAAAAGAGCATGTCTGCCATAGCTATTTTTTTCTTTTTTGTCCTTTAAACAATGTGTATGACAAGAGTTCATTCCATCTGTTTAATAGGTATATTTCTTATGTGCTTTTTTTCAGTGGGCAAATCTCAACTACCTGATCCTTGTTTTGGCAGATGCAAATTTGATTTGCTATAGTAGCTCTTAAAGTGAATTGGTATTGTTATTTTCTGACATGAAATGGCCTGGGGAACGTTATCATTTTGTACAGAAATAATGTGCATTGTATTGAATGTGCCCAAGAAAAATTAAGTCCAGGAACATGAATTCTAAGTGTTGTGAATCAGAGTGTTGCTGTTCTTGATCATACATTGTGCATGACAAGTGTCATGATTGAAAAAAAAATGTCATAACGAATGTATATAATTTTGGCAGCTTGATATTAACAATGATACTGTAGGTATCTTAAGGTATAATGAAACAATTGTGTAGAAATGTAGGTATCTTAAGGTATAATGAAACAATTGTGTAGAAATGTAGGTATCTTAAGGTATAATGAAACAATTGTGCAGAAATGTCAGCTGGAGGAGGACACAAAAAATGAACAGACACACTTAAAAAAAGTTTTATATGAAAATTGGACTGGCGCAGTTGTACTGACTTTGTGTACAGGCACATGATTGTGTATACACTTGCTATGTTAATGGACATTGCAGAGGAAGAGTGTACTAATTAATGTGGGTGAGAATGAACCACACTTGTGTGTTTTAAGACAGGATGAAGTGAGGGGCCTGTAGTTGAAGGGTTACAGCGTTTGGCTGCGGAGCTGCCTGTTATAAGGGAGAATTTTATGGCTTGAAAACTCTGTCTACGCAGCAGTTCAGTGCAGGGACTGTAAAGGCACTGGAAGGAGAGGGCGAGGCTCCATCTTCTGTCACGCTGTGCCATACCCGCGGCAAACCTTTAACAGTTCACTGCCCTTGTGACCATTAAGCTATGAGACTTTGATCTTTTCTTTTCTCACAAGTTACTGGAAACTTGACAGGAATCTGAAGTACTTTTGAGTAATTGCATACCAATACCACAACAAATGAAATTACATTAAATTTGCGTTGAAGTGGATGCTCTGATATATAATCTTTTCTTGTTTTCAAAATATTTGAACCCAAAGAAGGAACAAATATCCCAAAGTTAATAAATGACATTTATGCCTGATATTGGAAGTAGGAGCTTTATCAGGTAAATGTTGCTTGACCAAATCTGAAACCAAAGTATACACTTGTGTATATATGCTCATCATCGGAGCTGTGAAGAACGACACAAGTTCTTAGATTGGCATTAGGTGGATGCATGTGTGCTGGCTGAACAGCATTTTTTTTTTCTTTTACTAACATCAGCATTTGTGTCAGTCCCTTCTGGGTGGTCCTTGTGGGATAGACACAAATACAGCAGACTTTCTTTTGTTTGGCTTAAGTGCTTGCATATTGATGCTGCTTGCTTTTCTGTTGTTGAATATTGCTTGGTTTGTCAGTGCTTACACATTAGTTCAACTCTTGGAGTAGTTGTAAGTATAGGAAAATGCCTCTACATATGCAAAAATGACATGTACTGTGGTTGGTTGTGTTTTTTCTTTGGTCTCCTTTATTTCTAAACAGTCTACAAGCAACAACAAAAAAAAAGGAAAAAAAAAAAGGAAAAAAAAAGAAAAACAAAAAAGAGGATAAAAGAAGTATACTTTAATTGCAAATAGATGATTTTAAAGATGACCGTCAAAAATATTTAAGCAGCTTATTTCTTCTGCATCTAAAGATAATTTTTCAAGAAATGCCAACAATCACAATAATATATTTTTCCCCAGCTCTTGCAAAATTGAAGATTTTAGAGTTAAAAACAAACAAAAAAAAACCTGTGTTTTATTTATTTTGATTCCCCCCACTCTGTTCAGTGAAGAATTCCATGGTTGTTGAAAATTCTGAAATCCCAGACAAATTCAGGTCAGCTGAATGGATAGCTCCACAACTTTTGAGAATTGCTTTAAAAGCATTGTGCCAGAGTTAATGACAGACTTGTGAATGGTGATCCACATTGTTGGAATGGTCAGTGTGTTTCCCTTATTTTGTAGAATGAGATAGAATAAGACATGATTTTTAAAAGAAAAAAATGTAAAGCTTGCATTAATTTTAATGTGGCCATAAATAACGAAAATGTTTCGCAATCTCTCCATACTAGTTCTTTCTGCACTTCACTGACATCATGCACTATTGCCACAAATGTCTGATCAGAGCTGTGTTTTTTTTCCTTGCATATTTCAGCACTCTGGGCCCTGACAACATCTCAGGAGAAAGAATGCTATAAAACATGTTTGGAGACAGAACACTGTAAATCTCTGGTGTTGTTTAACGGCTACTTTTTGTATGCAGCTCTGGTGTAAGGCCTTAGAGTGTTGGTTCTGGATAGACTATCTGTACTGTAGTATCTGACAATATACACTATACAGTTCCAGTTATCTCTTTCTCCCCATTCCCTGATTCCCAGTCTTCCCCTATTATCCCCCATCTGTCTCCCCCAAATTTCTTCAAAATTTGTCATCAAAATGAAGTTGTACTTGCACAGTACATGATTAGGTGTCCAAATAAAAGCACCCACAACAAAAAAAATCAAGAAATAATTCTAAAGAGCTAAAGACCTTTTTCCTGTGTTTAAATAGAAAAAGATTTTCTCTTTAGAGAAATGTGATTTTATCAGACTGAAGACCTGCGAACAACACTAATTTTGTATTCAAGAGCTTGGTCATGTTATGCATGCTTTGTTTTGTTGAGTATACTTGCAAATTGCTTGGTACCTTTGCCAGAAAATAAGGCAGATCATTGCAACAGGTTCTGAAGTTTAGCACGTGAAGCAAATTTGTGTGGTGTGAATAGGTAAGAGTATGACAACAGACAACTTTCAGTAAGTTAGAGGCTGGTGGATACACATTTATGCAACGTTTCTGGGAAATCTTTGTTTCAGATGATATGCAGTCTTATTAAGTTGTGCTTCAGGCAATGCAGTGATTGCAGACAGCTTGCTATTTTCTTACAATGTAACAAGTGTTGTGCTTCCTGTCAGAGTGAATCACAGCAGTTTCAGCCAATGTTGTGTTTCTAGAAAGTTCCGTCCGTTCACCAACATGGTTTGTTCACATGGGCACACTGGGGTTGGTGCTTACAGCAGTCAGATACCAGTGTACAGTCCCCCCCTCCCGTCACAGTTTCCAGTGTATTACAACTAACTATAATTAGTATGCACATGTAGTTTCCAGTGTATTACGACCACAGTTAGAATGCACATATACTTAATATCGTTTTAAGCACTGACAAAGATATTATTTTGTGGAAGGTAAACATGTAACCATGTAAAGAGACAAGTGGCATCATGTTTGCGAGGAGAGAATGTGAGGCAAGGAGGTAGAGAGAGCATGCGTGCTGGGTGTGGGTATGGTCGTCGGAGAGAGAGAGAGACAGAGGGAGAGAGAGAGAAAGAACGGGGAAAGAATAAGTCTCAGATTAGCTGACAACAGTCAGATTTCTGAGGATCACTTGCAGAGATGCAGTGTACATATCCCGCTGAACTAACCATATAATTTGTAGACGGCGATGTCACAAGACAGGAAGTGATTAACTTATTACTACATCATACTATTTTGTACATAGGTGATGAAGTTCAATGTTCTTGGTGCTGTGTTGCAAATGGTTGCATGCCATTTGATGGTTCAGTGTAATAAAGTCTTGTCTTTGAAGATTGTCTTGAAAGGTATGAGCCTGCATGTACGAGAGAGAGAGAAAGATAAACCTCCTACAAGTTTATGAGTGAATCCAATAAACCGTAAAACAGAAACTTGTATATTCATTCCACTGGGCTACTCAACTACGTTCCATCACAAAACTAACATCTGAGTACAGTTCATTTCTTTCCCAATAGCTGAAAAAGAAATTAAAATGCTTATGCTCTAAAATGACTCAGACATGATACTAATAACACATAATGATAGAAATGACATGGAAGAAAGAATACCAAGTTAACAAGCAAAAAACCTACTGGCTCTGCCTCTCATGCAGTACACTGAAAGGCCAAGTTTTTTTGTTTAATCTTTTCTAAGTATATACACATGAACTAATGATTAAAATTCTTTTCAGAAAATTGATATATTGAAATGCCATTGTACAATATTTTAAAATGTGTGTGAACACAAGACAGGGGCACTTCACTCCTCCCCTCCCTCCCCCCCAAAAAAAAACAACAAAAAACACCACCACTGGAAACACCTAAAAAAACCATACATATCTTCTTCTGTAGAAAATAAATCAAGAAAATTAGTAACCAATGCTTAAAATATCAAAATGTGTTTGAACACGTCAGGCATCAATACACGCTGTCTATGAACACGTCAGGCATCAATATCAAATGTGTATGAACACATCAGGCATCAATACAAAATGTGTATGAACACACCCTGCATCAATACAAGCTGTCTATGAACACACCCTGCATCAATACAAAATGTGTATGAACACACCCTGCGTCAATACAAAATGTGTATGAACACACCCTGCATCAATACAAAATGTGTATGAACACACCCTGCATCAATACAAAATGTGTATGAACACGTCAGGCATCAATACAAAATGTGTATGAACACGTCAGGCATCAATACAAGCTGTCTATGAACACACCCTGCATCAATACAAAATGTGTATGAACACACCCTGCGTCAATACAAAATGTGTATGAACACACCCTGCATCAATACAAAATGTGTATGAACACACCCTGCATCAATACAAAATGTGTATGAACACACCCTGCATCAATACAAAATGTGTACGAACACACCCTGCATCAATACAAAATGTGTACGAACACACCCTGCATCAATACAAAATGTGTACGAACACACCAAGCATCAATACAAAATGTGTACGAACACACCCTGCATCAATACAAAATGTGTACGAACACACCAAGCATCAATACAAAATGTGTAGGAACACACCCTGCATCAATACAAAATGTGTACGAACACACCAAGCATTAATACAAAATGTGTAGGAACACACCAAGCATCAATACAAAATGTGTACGAACACACCAAGCATCAATACAAAATGTATACGAACACACCCTGCATCAATACAGACACCAGGAACCACTGAATAAATTTGGCTCTTCTTTCACAGTTCTCAAAAAGAAGACAGAAAATGCTCTGCATGTGGTGTGATGGGGACAAAGTTGAAACCACATTAAGAACATGTAACAAGTACAAGTCACTGAGACAAAACTGAACCCCTTCACTGCCCAAAAATGTTCCAGGCCAAATCATACATTCTGCACACCAACAACATGGAAATTTTTACAAGAAGTTAGCTTCTCTGGAAACAACTGGAAGATAATAATTCCAAAACTTCTGCTGGAAACATTCTCCCCTCATCTACAAAATGCATGTTGCATGTTTCTGGTAAAAAAAAAGTTCCAGGCTAGGGCAATAGAACGGTAAACAGAACAGCTGTAACACGATATACCAGATCCCAACTTCCGTAAACAATATACACAAGTGAAATGGTCTGCAATGACAATCAACAAATACATATTGCAAAGTATGTGCTTGACTGCATAAATATGAAGACAACACCTGGCACAATGTTTTCATCATTCTACAATCATGATTCAAGCATAAAACATATGTGTGGATGTTGTGCTACTATCATGCGGTGTCTATACACCCTGAACAGTCCCCATGACAAAGTCGGTCTAGTTCAAAGGTTTCCACAAAGTCGGTCTAGTTCAAAGGTTTCCAGCTTTGGTAAAGCCACATGCTGAGTACTCTGCCCCTTAAAACAACAAAAAATCAACAACAATAAAAAGCAAATCAATCAAAGTCAAAGACTAGCATACATCAGTGCTCAAGACAGGCAGCACTGGGCTGCACTCGGAACACTTCAGCTACCTATCAACATACCAGGTGACCAACACATTGATATTTTGCAACTGTTCTCATTATTAGCTAGCAAAAAGTAACTGGATGATTTTGAAATTGTCCTCATTATTAGCTCGCAAGAGCAACTGCCAGATCACAACATCTATCAGCCAACAGACCCATCAGAAGACTGAGAAAAAAAACCCAACCCTTGAAGTTTATATATAAAATGGTATATGCTCATCTCTCAGAACAGAGAAATAACTCACCTGGATTAGAAAGTGAACAAGATTTTTCAATGTATTTCTAATAGAAAGGCTGTACTGTATCGAAAACTAGATGGATTTACGAGGGTTGGAAAATAAATCTGTGGCCCAACCATGAGGGAGTTGGGCTACATCAATGCAATTTGGCGCACAATTGCACCTGCCTTTCGAAAGACGACGTGCAAAATTTGAAGTCTGACGTCACGCTAGTTTTGACGTAACAGGCCGGCAGAGTGACCAACCCTCCCTCTTAATGTCAAAATGGCGAACCTCCAGAACAGAGCCGTGATTTATTTCCTCTGGCAAAAAGGCTTGTCCCTCAAAGCCATCCATGAAGATATATTGAAAACATGCAGTGAGTCTGCCCCTTCTTACTCAATGGTTAAGAAGTGGACTGCTGAATTCAGGAGGGGGAGAAAGAGCATTGATGATGATGACTGTCCTGGAAGGCCTGTATCACAGTGCAATAAAGAAACCACTGTGAAAGCTCATGACCTGATAATGGCTGACCGACGACTGACTATCAGATTCATAGCCAGTGAGGTGGGGGTCTCCCACACCACAGTACTTGCCATCCTGAAAGAACACCTGGCCATGAGGAAGGTATCCGCACGCTGGGTACCAAGGCTTCTGACTCTCAACCAGAAACACACTTGGTTCAACATGTCGCGCGACAATCTTCGCCTGTTTAACACTGACCCAGAAGGCTTTCTCCAGAGGTTGGTTACTATGGATGAGACCTGGTGCCATCACTTTACGCCAGAAACAAAAAGAATGTCAAAGCAGTGGAAAACCAGGGTCACCACCTCAGCGGGCAAGGTCATGGCATCAGTTTTCTGGGATGCGGATGGGATCCTGTTGATTGACTTTCTTGAACATGGGCGCACTGTGACAGGAGAATATTACTCTAATTTACTGCAGCAATTGCGAGCAGTTATCATCGAGAAACGCTCTGGAAAGTTGACCAGAGGCGTTCTCTACTTTCAGGATAACGCACCTGCTCACCACTCCACTATTGCCATGGCAACCATTCATTACTGTGCATATAAACTGCTCCAACACCACCCATATTCGCCAGACCTGGCCCCCTCCAATTACTACCTGTTCTCGTTTCTGAAGAAACACCTAGCTGGAATCAGATTCTGCACAGATAATGAAGTGATGGGGGCTACAGAGGCGTTCCTATGGTCCCAAGATAGAACCTTCTTCCGCGAAGGGATCCAGATGCTGCAGAAGCGTTGGGAGCGGTATGTGGCCTTGAGAGGGGACTATGTTGAAAAATAACAGGTGAACAGACTCTTGACGACTTTCCCTCATACTTGGGCCATGGACTTATTTTCCAACCCTCGTACCAACATCTGACCAGACCATACTTAAGACATAGAAGTGCTGGTCTTTTCATCATTCTAAACAGCTGTTTCTTTATCCAAGGAACTAGAAGAAAGTGGATGCTGTTGTCATTCACTGTCAGGCAACACTCCAAGGTCAGTAACAAAAACTTTGCAAATCAAACAGTCAGGATCATCATGATGAAAAGTGCCTCGGTCAGCAGTTCAGATAAAAAGCAAGCATGAAATGTTCAACTCACTCATGACCACACACATTCTGGAATATATTCAAGAGCAAACCATTTCAACAGCAGGTACCTGAATTAGTGATAATTTTTTTTTCTGCACAAATAAGGCTCTCCCTACATTAGCCACTTACAGTGCTACAGACAAGTTGGTGCACTGATTCACCAAGGCACCACCTTTGCTGTAGCTCAGTGGGCCATTCAGTGGCTGTGCAGTGTGTTACCATCCACACCTGCTGTAACATTCAGCAGGTGGTCACTTGGGCAGCATGTTCAGGTTGATCAGGTGTCGCATCGTAGGTCGCCCATGAGGGCAGTTCTGAAAACCAGTAAAAACAGCAGTGTCAGCTGTTTCAAATAGAAAATAATATCACATCTAAAGGTTGTTTTTCCACTTTCAGGATGTCTTTTCAATTTTTCTCAAAACAAAAATGATATTCAAACAGACTATTTTCTTGGGGCCTTTTGTGCTTCTGGAGCCAAGTTTTTGATTGTGAAACTGTGCAGGCACATTCTCTTGTGGACCAATGTCTCTTTTCTCAGGTAAGTGTACTCCTGCCATCCTGTTCAATGGTCTGGCATTTGTTAGGATAGACATGAATAAGAAAAAGGAATTTTATTGCTAAAAGTAGATTCATAATACACTTACCTGTCCAAACACCAGGATGCCCTTCCACCTCCTTGCTTAGTCAGGAAAAGAAAAGAAAACTGAGCTAGTTTGATTATGGTGAAATGCTGGGAATTCACTAGGAGGCGAGATTAACTCCATGCTTTCACAATTTTTTTTTTCTTTTGGGGATCCTGATAATATGTAGACATCAAAACATCTTCAATCAATATTCACAAATTGACAAACAGCGAGACCAAATTCTGTGGTATCAAAATTTCCTAATGACTTGAAAACTTGCAAAATAAAATCTCAGCCATATCTGTTCAAGAATTTTCAACTTTACACTAACATCTCTTTAAAAAAAAGAAAAAGTTTACAATGGAGAGAAACATACAAGAAACCCAGCCCCAGTCACCCCCCCCCCCCCCCCCAAATGAGCTGAAGCTATAAGGAATAAGTGCTGGTAAAGGTCTATTTTTAAACTATACAAATACCTACATGCATTATAACACAAGCACACATACACACACAGAGTTTTCTAAACTGGTTCACTTACCCAGGGCTGCTCTATTTCTCCCATGTGACACAGCAGCTGCACACACAGCAGCATCATATGTGAAACCCCCCCAACATATCAAACAGGCCCCAACAAACAAGCACGAACACCACACAAAGGCTCCAATAGCAATCAAAAACACCATTCATAAGAGCTAAACACCAAGAAGAAACACCATTCCTGTAAAGGGCTCAATACAATCACAACCACCACTTGTACTGGCCTCTGTATAAATTACTAACAAAACACATGAAGACCACAACAGAAATCACAATTATAAGATGTAAAAGCACCAACAGCAATCATAAATACAACACATGAATGTCATAATAGCAATCACACATAAAAACCACAACAGCAATCACAAATTCCGCAGATGAATGTCACGATAGCAATAATGAATGCCACAGGTAAATGCCACAACAACAATCACAAACACCATTCATTAAGGTTCCAAAACCACTCACAAACACTATTCATAAAGACCCCCAAACCAATCGCTAACACCACTAGTGAAGAACCTACCACCAATCACAAATACTACTCATAAAGACCCCAAAACGAATCACAAACAGCGGTTGCAATGACCCCAGTACCAATAACAAACACGTTCATAAAGGCCCAAACATCTGTCTTATATATCCCTTGTAAAGATCCACATACAATCACAAACATGATACATGCAGTTCATTCTATGCTGTTGATGCTTCTTACCTTTTTCATCTCCGCCTTGTTAAGATGAGTTCCAATCATGATGGATTTACGGCATGCACGGGATGCAAACATCATGCGGACTCTGGATGGTCTGCACATAATGCCCTGTAGCACACACATACACCTATTACCTGAATGCATTGATTATGGTGGGCTGACGACTGGTTCAAAGCTGAAAGGTTTGCATATCATTAAGGTTTGCAGATCATTAATGCATTTACATTGTATACTGTCACTGCCTGCTGACCAAGATCCTCAGGTTAATTTAAAGCGGCTGCAGCCTGTCACTCTGGCCTGCTGGTGATTCTCCATCACGCATTAAACTCTGGCCGACAGACACCCACTACGAACAAAGCTTCATGTTCAGGCCAAGAAACAAGCGAAAGAAGTGTAAATTTTGGCACTACCCAGCTGTGGCACTGCATGTGCTTTAAAAAGTATGAAAAATTTTACATACTAGGAAGAATTTCATACAACATTTTTGAATGCCAGAGCGTTAAAGACAGATCCCTCTCAATGTTCCATCCCAAGCCTGTTTCCATCCCAAGTTGTTGAATGTGCATCGAATTAAAAGCCACAGCAGGAGAATACAAGCCAGCAGCCCAGCTGCAATGGCAGATCTCTGACCACACGCACAGGTGCTTCTCTCTTTCCTGTGTGGGTGGGGGAACATGTTCTAATAATACCACCTAACCACTGCACTGAGTGCTGCAGCTTTAAATGGGATTCTGTCATGTCATCACCCTCATGTTCAAAGATAATCGTACATCATCCTCATCCTCAGTGACCGTCTAACTTAAAGGAAATGAGATCTTGAACTCTGCAGCTCTTCGTGCCCTGTCCACTGAGAACCTTTTTTATTTTTTTTTATCAACATTTAATCTGTGGTGAATCTTGTATTGAAGTCTCAGGAGTTGGCAAGTTCTAGCAAACTCTTATTGTATAGGTATGATGGTGATCTCTCTTCAGACAGGGATGATGACAGGCTGGCTTCACAGCTAAACAATTCTTGTAAGCAGGTGTGGTAGGTCAAGCTGTGCACACTGGATCAGAAAAGACGTCACAAAATATCATCAAAAGGACTCAACAGCACTGCCAGATCTCCTCTGGTGGTCCGAAGATGACAACCCAATACTCTTACTCTTAGGTTCTTGTAAGCTGGAATAAGTGGCATGGCAACAGTACCACAGAACAAAAACTTAACACTTCTCTGACCACGCATATACTTCACATAATACTGATACCAACAAATCCTCTTTACCAAGAGAATGATACAAGTATCCTCTGCTATTTGTAAAGAACAAAATACATGTTTTCATTTGAAAAGATCTACTAGGGAAAACAAATTACCAGTACCATTCCAACTTCCATTCTTTTGTAATCCTATATGTAATCATTTGAAAACCAACAATATTAATTCCATTAGGGTCACACACAAAGTCAACGCACATGGTACTTCTGTCTGATTTAGAATGCAGCTGTAATCTAAAGGAATGCACAGGTGCTCCTCCGGTTCAGGTACAAATTCATCCTTTCCTCAGCAAGAACAACAATGTTCACCAACGGTGAGATCTGGGCTCTCTGGCTTGGAGGACAGAACACCAGTGCGTATGTTTTTTCCTTTGCTTTTCCTTTGTTCAGCACGTCATCCATCCCACCTGCATGACAGCTGTTCTTCTACAGAGGATGCCATGAGATTTAATGAGCTTGCAAATTTTTTTTTTTTTTTCCACTTGTAAAATAAGTTTACACATCTGTTCACCTCAAATGTCTCATCAAAGAACATGAAGGTGGGTTGGAGTCTGTGCAGATACTAACCCTACCTGAGCTGTCTCCAGCTGGGATTGACCCAAGAACCCATGGATCAAGAAAACAATGCTTAAACTCCTGGGCCAACCTGGCTCTGTGGATTTTGAAGCCTTTTGTTCATCAGGGTTATCATAATTGATCAAACATCACACATTACTGACTAGAACTGAATTAACTGCACAGGTTACTCACAGGAGAGTCGGTAAGCATGAAGATTAACTCCTCGATGTCTGAAACAAGTGCATGAGATAAAAAGAGATGAATGATAAAATGATATGTTTCACACCATGAAACAGCTGTAGCTAATAAAACAACAAAAATGAAATATTTAAAATGAAAACATTTACATGTCATTCTTAAAGAATACATATAAAGACTCTGACCGAAATATCTACCTAAAGCAGATTTTCTGACAGAAAATATGTCATACATATTACGTAAATATCTACACAGAAAGCAAACTAAAAACCTGGCCAGCCTATGTTTATACCCATGATGATTTTAAATGTAGAAAACTTTAAACAGTATGTAAAAAGACTACAAAACATAAGCTTGTTAGTGTTTTCACATATGTGAATAGTGAGGCAACAAGGTCAAGCCATACGGATATTTTCCTATTTATATGGCTCCTGACAATTAGCATTAAAAAAAAAAATCATTTTGCTGAAACCATTACAAAAGCTCTGCTTGTAAGTAAGTGTGCGAGTGTGAGTGTATGTGTGGAGGGGGATGAGTGGGAGTGCATGGTGTTGGTGGGTGTGATGTGGAAGTAGGTGTGCAGATGTGTTGTTGGAGAGCAGATGGTGGTGGTGGTGTATGGCACTATGGAGTGGTGGTGTGAGGGCTATAGCCGGAGGTAAGTGTGGCCATGTCGGATTTTATGTGGTATGGTGTGGTGTGTAGCCATGTGGCAGGGAGGCATCATGTGCTGTGTGGTATCTGGCAGTTTGGTATGTGGGATTTGGGGGTGGTATGTGTGAACGTTTAAATGCATGCATGAGAATGCGAAACAGAGAATTCAGCTTGGTGACACTGACGGAAGTTTCACCAAGAACCAATGAACAAATAGGTAAACAAGGCAGACATAGGAGCATGTACACAGACAGGTCGGTCAGTAACTGAACAAACTGAAGTGCCAATTATCATGTTTTCACTCTTACCATCTTTGCCAAAGCTCCAATTTTTGCTGACAGGTGTTGATTTAAGCTTCACTCTTTGTGTAGGGGTGCTAGGGAAAAAAAACAACAACAGAAAAATAAGGTTACCTTACACTGAAAGTCAGTCTCTTATTTGTCAATGCATGCAGTTTTTCTTTAAAAATAACACATGAACTGCTCATTTATATGGCAAGAAACAAGAATAAAAGATATTATGGCCAACAACAAAAATATTATGAATCAAAGCGAACACCACCTTCCCTAGCCAATCAACACACACACACACACACACACACACACACACACACACACACACACACACCTACCAGATTCCTCAATGCTGAAATCAAAGCCGTTCTTTTTGAAGATGTCCAGGTTGTCCATGAGAATGACCTCATTGCTGGCGGTCAGCTCCAGGTTCTGGGGACTGTACACCAACACATACACACCACTAATGAAAAGAGCTCTGAGAAAGAGATGGACACAAAATAGACAAACCTGTGCATCAATAAGCTATTCACTGCAAAAACAACAGCAGTTACATACAAGAAATTCTATGATTCAGACACATAAGTTTTGGTTGCCATGCTTGGATGCAAGAATAAAAGAGATCTAAATCCATTTCAGTGGCATTGTAGCATCATGTTAACGACTGATTTACTCATTGTCTCATTATTTCCCCTTTCGTCAGTTTTTCACCCTGAGACATCACAATATGTCACTTCTGACCCAACAGATGACCATACAAATATGTTTTTAATGCACACCCCCTCCTCCCCCCAACTCAAACAACATCCTGTTACTTGCAGATCCTCCTTTGCAGCCTCCAGCATTCATGTCATCAGCGCATGACTTTCTGCTGAAATATTTTCATTATATTGAAATCAATGTGGCCTTAATGGCTTTCCATCGAACTTATATTTCACCTATTGTTAAATCAAGAGAATTTTCCATTTGCAGAATCTCTGTGGCCTACATTTCATTAACATATGGGTCATCTGGCAACTGATCAGCACCATGTTTTGAGCTGAGTGTCCAGCATTTGCTGTCAGCGTATGCAGATATGCTTCAAGTCAAAGAAGTTTTAACATTCTTTGGTTTTCCCTCATACTCAGTGCATGCAGCAAAAACAACAGGTACCAGGCCACACAGAACAGTTCAGCTAGCATGAATGTGGATGAATTAGGGGCCCTGGCATCTCTATATTAACACAACAGCTTGGACAGCAGAGCATGTGCAATGGGCAACATGTTAGGTGGCAAAAAGTGGACAGTTCATGTTCGGTTCAATTCTTAAGATACTTCCGCTAAAGTTCTGTGACCACAACAGTCTGTTGTGAACAACAGCAACACACAGGTATGCACATCACACTACATCCACTACTAACTTTCCTGTAAAATGTGCCCTCTGACAGCAAGTTTTCCATTCCAGCTCCATACTCTCACCCTGAGTTCCAGAAATATTAGGCAATAAAGGACATGTTCTTTATACACCAAAAAAAAAAAATCAAACGTTTTCAAAGGGAGGGAATGTTAACATGAAGATGTTTGTGCTGGCAGGTTCCACACCAGCTGACCCATTCAGCAGCCACAGGTTCCACACCAGCTGACCCATTCAGCAGCCACAGGTTCCACACCAGCTGACCCATTCAGCAGCCACAGTGGCTCAGAGAGGGGCATGAGGAAGTGAACTCACTGAATCAGCTGCTGACTCTGAAGCACAGTGTGGCGCTGTAACATCTCAAAGTTGTACTTCTCATCTGTGGCATGCTGGTCCACGATGAACAGGTCCTCCCCACTTTTGGCAATGATGAATCCAAGATTGAACTGCACACAGTTAGTCAAGCAGTAATCTTAAGTACATGAACAGTGTCCTCTTGGGAAAAAGTGTGTGAGAGCAAGACACAAACCATGCAAACTCTATGTCATCATCAACATCCATGAAGATTTACATACTGCAACACAATATCTTATTTTCTTTCAGCCCTTCATTAAGTGACATAAAATGGCATCACTTTATAGAGACTGAGCCTCTAATAACCTATACAACATTCAAAAGATATCACCCCAACTCTTTTCAAGTTTGTTGAATCCCATAGGTAATACTGAGTAACTGTCGAGTTAGATGAGGACAATCGTATTACAGACTGTTTGTTGTCTTACTTGTTCATTTTCTCTTCAGAAAATCCCTAGCTTGTTCACAGCTTTTTCTTTTATTTGGCGACTGACTCAAATGAAAAATCATATAAGGCACTTCCTCTTCAAAGCCACTACATAACTGTAATATGTCAGTTTGAATAAAACTGACCTTTCACCAAGAAATGGATTGCTTTTCACCTCATTGTGTGTGCTGCTAAAATCTGATTAGGACACCGATATATTAGGGGTTGATGCGAAGACCTGCACTAGACCTCACACTGTCAGTTCTTGAACATGATACAGCCTGTAAATGCTTTCCTTGCTCACATGTCGTCTGATAACACCTAACCTATGGTTTACGCTAAACTTACACTACAGGTTTAACTGATTTTCTCAAAATGGTGTGTTAATGGTACCATCTTTTGACAGAAAACATTTGAAAATCAAAGTGTTAACAAATACAGTAAGCATAAATACATTCACTGAGATTAACAAAAGAAAGACCTACCAGCCAAAATTGACTACTTTTGTGGCTGGGGAGGGGGGGGGGGGGGCCTACAAATACTGCAGAAACACTCCTCACCTGTCCAAGAACATCCATTTTGGCAAACATGTCTTTGCTGAAACAAACACAAAACAGCACGGAAAATTATTGCAAGAAAACAGAGACTCATAAATAAACAGTGGTCAGTAGATCCCAAGGTATGGGAAGAGTACAACAAGAAAGAAACATAATTCATATCATACTTCTTTGAAATCAGTCTAGAAAGTGGAATGCAAGAGAAAATTAAAAACAAACAAACAAAAAAACTCTCTCAACTTCTCATATCAGCATCACACATCTATATGAAATGATATTCTTAAGCATCTCCTTCTGTTTGTTTGTGCCTGATAACCAAATGAACAAAGTAATTATCATTTCATTAATACATGTATAAGAACATGAAGGACCTGGAAAAGAAACTAAACATGTCTCCTTCACACAAACATGAAACAAACAAAATGAAACAAAACAAAAATAAACAACAACTTCTTCCTACAAAACTGACACCCACCTTATCTCACGCTGTAATTCTTCCTCTGCCGACTTGTTATCGGCTGGTGAAATTTTGGCTCTGAAAGAGCGTGAAAAATCACCATTCTTTTCCTTTCCTGCCGACCAACACAAGAAGCAAGAAAGACAGGCATCCGTCACAAGAAAATGAACTGAACAAACATGAAAATATATTCCTTACCAATCATTTCAGGTGATGTTAATATGCAAAAAAAAAAAAAAAGAAAAAAGAAAAAAAAAAAGAAGAGGAAAAGAAAAAGAAAAGAAAAAAAATAACCCCACTTCCCCCCCTCCCCTTAAGTTAACCAAAAAAAAAAAAATCACTTAAATCTATAAGCTGAAGCTTGTATGCAGATTTTAATAAAACATTCTTTTTAAACAACTTATCAGCTAAGGCTTTAGGGGTTTAATGTCCCTTCTGATGTTTTGTGGCTTTCAATGTCTATCAAATTCTATTAGTATCATCCAGCCTTGATCAATGATGTAAGCTCCATGACTGGCTGGGATACATAAACAACACTACGTGACATATTCTGCTCTTCACTTAATTATCAGCTTGACAAAAGAAAACAATATGTAACCCATGTGTGGCGTCGCATGAATTTTTCTCCCTCAGCAAAATGTTGCCGTTTTCAACACAACTGCCGCTGCTTCGTCTTCCCTCACTCCTCTTCCTCTCCAATCATTATCATTATTACACACCTACCGCCATCACTATCCTTACCACTTCATGACTCCTGCTCCTCTACGGACACCACCATCAATGTCAATCCAACCACCACCATCACTATCCCCTCCATTAAAATTGCCACCACCACAATCACCGCCATCTGCTCCCTACTCTGATAGAATCTTTACTCAAGTTTAATTCCCTGCCTGTCACCATGCCAACTCTGTTGGTGGAACATCTAAATCTACTTTTACAGAACCCACAATAAACACTTCACCAAGATACAGTCCTCACCTGTCATTTCAGGAGATGTTAAGCATTTACGCAACTGATGGAATGAAAAGCGTAGGTCTGTTTCTGGTTTGGAAGTTGGATGGCTGTCTCCCTGATCCTGCAAGTACACCATGGCATGTGTCTAAATTAGAAATATACAATATTCAGTACATCATGTTGGATGTCAAAACTATCACCTCTTCCTTTACAGATTTTTTAAGACCAAATCATTGCAAATGTTACGGATTCTGTTCAAATTGTAACAATATTACACTGCGATAGAGTCTTCTATTCATTAATGTCAATGGTTAGAAAACACAAAATGCAGAACCTACATACGTAAAAAGAAGACAGATTTCAAGATTTAATTGTTTATTTTGGAAGGTGGCGGGGGGGGGGGGGGGGGGGGGGGAAGACATGGGGATTATCTGAATGTATGCAGTATGAAAAACTACTGACAATTCAAACAACGGCAACACACTGAATTGGTCTTATTACAAGCCGTCTATAAAGTGTTATGAGTGAGGCCGCTCAACAGCCAGAAAATAGTAGCCTCCCTTTCATCATGTGTCTTCCATCATTTTCACTTTGGTTGTGTCCAATTTACAGGCACGTGCAGTCAAATGGTTCAAGCGTTCACCTGCGGTGCCAACAGGCACCAGTTTGAGCCACTAGAGGGGCTGGATTTTGTTTTCTGGTCTGAAAACCCTCATGGACTACCAAGCAGTAAATGGGTGCTGGGGTCAGGTCAGGATGGTTGAGGCGACAGAAGGATGAGCTCCTCTTTACTGAAAGCCCTGCCATGGACTCTGCCAACCGCTTAATAATTCACTGCCCCATGAACATTGGGCTATGGAGCTTTGACCTTTGACCTAGATGTATCCAATTTCAGACACGCAAGTGGAGGAAAAATCCTCGTCTTACAGGGGCCAGGGAGTCTGGGGGGTGGGGTGGGGGGCTGCTGCACAGGCCCCTAAAGGGTCAACGCCTGTGTGGGGGACAGGGCGTGCTACCCCATGAAGCTGTAGACATCTTGCGATTTAAAAGCTCCAAGTGAGGGAGAGGCCTATGGAGCGGGCCCCTCCCCCTTTGTTGACATAGCAAGCTACCGACGTATTGTCCGTGAGGAGGAGAACAAGTCGGTGCGCGACCTTGTGCTGGAGTTGGAGAAGGGCTAGCCTGACCGCTTCCAGCTCCCACTCCCCCGAGGCGTGACTGTCCTCCACGTGGGCCCCCCAGCCCAAGTTGGAGGCGTCTGTATAAAGTTCCAGTGGTTGGGTTGGGTTGGGAGGGAGATGGGGACCCCGGTGGAGAGAGTGGCTGGAGTGAGCCGCTCCTCCGTCGCCGAAATGAACCAGTGTCCGAGGGGAATGACCTGGTCCCAGCGGTCGGAGGTCTGTGACAAACGTCGGCGGAACTCCCTCTGAAGTTGGCGTTTGGGGACCCGCCCCAGGGGAATGAGGGGAGACAGGGACTCCATCATTCCTAGGAGGGAGGACAGGGTTCTGGCCGAGGTGTGGGGTGCCTGTGACAGGCAGGAGATGAGGTCCACTATGCGTGCAGGCCTCTCCGGGGTCTGCCAGACGAACCGTAGGAATCGTCTGTGGGCCGGGTGAATCAGGATCTGAAATTAGGCGTCCTTCAGGTCTATGGATGTGGCCCAGTCGCGATGATGGATGGAGTCTCGGATCTGGGTGGGGGTCTCCATCTTGAACTTGGTGGGCCTGAGGAACTTGTTGAGGGGCGAAAGATCTAGAATGGGCCTCCATCCTCCCGAGGCTTTTGGGATCACAAAGAGGTGAGAGTAGAAGCCGGGGTTTGGGTGGGAAACCTCCGAGATGGTCCCTCTTTTGAGGAGGTCTTGGACTTCCGTGCGAAGAGCTTCTGCTTTGGCGGGGGAGGGTTCGTTGGGGGAGGGAGGGGGAGATAGCATGAGGGGGGGGGGACGCTCGTGGGCCCAAGGAAGGCGAAACCCTTCCTGTAGCACCGCCACTATCCAGGGGTGAGGCGCATGCGTCTCCACTGGTGGGCATGCCGGGAGAGGCTGCCCGCCAGGGGGGGCGAGGGTCTGGGCTGGTGGGTGGGGGATAGGGCGAGGGGGGGTGCTACCTGATCTAAGTCCCCCTCGGGCTGTCTCCCTAGTCAGCTCCGGGAGCGTGACTGTTGGCCTAACCGAAAATTTTGCTGATGGGGTTTTGGCTTAGGCCTTGGGAGAAGATTAGGTCGCTTGGCGGGCCGTGCGGTGCGGGAAGGCGATTGTCTGGGATAGGGTCTGTGCCTGGGGAAGGAACGAAGTGGGGGTCTAGCAGGGCGTGGCGGTGGCCTGGGCGCAAAGGACACAGCCTGCTTGCGTTCCTCAACTGCTTGTGCTATGACGTCAGCCGAGTAGTCGCCAAAGAGCGACTGGTCCTGGCCCGGGATGCATCGCAGGGCTGCCTTAAGCGTCGGGGAGAGAGAGGTCCGCGCCAGCACGGCATCTCTCGCGACCAACAAGCAGTTGAAGTGGCTTCTGGCTGCGCTGTCCGCCGCAGCCGAAAGGTGATGCGAAATCCTGTTAACTAGGTGTCGCATGAAAGGATCGCTGAACAAGCGAGGGTCAGGCTCTTGGTGCGCCTCAGAGCCCGAGTCCCCCGGTACTGGGATGGCACCATCGTCCTCCGGCCATAGAGCCTCCGCTCGCTGAAGGGGCATGTCCAAGTAGGTGTGTCCCGCCGTGGTGTGGAGGATGCCCATCCTGGCTACTCGGTCCCATTCCTTTAGGTTCTTAAAGGAGATGTCGCCGGAAGTAGGGGGGGGCAGGTGGGGGATCAACCGACGGTCCGACTGGGAAATGCCCATCT
This sequence comes from Conus canariensis, assembly GCA_033310375.1. Taxonomy (NCBI): domain Eukaryota; kingdom Metazoa; phylum Mollusca; class Gastropoda; order Neogastropoda; family Conidae; genus Conus; species Conus canariensis. Next base: position 71,794,570 of record CM065714.1, on the reverse strand, counting down.
CCCTGGTCACGGGATTGTCCGTAAACAAGGAGGCGACTGAGGGGTTCTTGGGTAGATTGGTCTAGATCTCTGGGCCGGGGGGGGACCGGCGAATTGGGAGAGGGAGAGAACTTCGTCAGCGGGAGCGGCCTCCCTCCTAACGAGGTCTGGTCGCCACCGTTCTATCGTGCGGACATCGTACAATGAGGTGGGGGCTAGCTCCTCGTCATCGTCCGCCTCAGGGAGGTACTGGTCCTGAGAGGGTTCATAGCACCCGTCTTCAGGAGGTAAGTCGAGGGGTGCCTGTAGTGTGTCCCCGGTGGCCCTATAATCGGCGGCCGGGACATCGTCCTGCCGATAGGACAGCGCCCGAGGAGGGAGACCAAGGTCGACCCAGGCAAGTGAGGCCGGGTGCCACATTCGACCATGTAGCTGGTCGTGCTGGGTGTTGGCGTTAAGCCACTGGTCTCTCTCGGGGGCATAGAGCCACCGGTCCCCGGGGAGGTAAACGGGCTGTGGCGGCCCTGGGGTGTAGGCAGAAAGTCCCCGGGGACCCGGGTAACCTGAATCACTGTTGGGGGGGGGTCTTGAGAGGCCGTGGCCTGTCGTCCCCGTCCAGGTCCGTGCACTGCACCATACACGTCCTTGGAATGGGCCTGGGAGGGCCATAATGGTATGGAGGAGGATGCGGAAGTCGAGCCCCCAACCCGCGAAAGTGCGGATTGGTCAGGATGCGGTCCCGTGTTCCTCCCCCTGGAGGAATATGTCAGGTTACCCTTGGTCCCGCTGGTAGATCCTCCCCCCGGAGGAGCGGGACCGCGGACGTTGCCCAAATGGGGATCCGAAAAGGTCGGTTCCCCAACGTCCAATACCCCTAGGGAAGAAGGTGACGTTCGATCGGGGTAGGTCGACCGTCCTTGTGCATGGGCACGGCCGGGCCCATGGCGCGGCGTGCCCGCACGCCCAGGATTATGGACACCACCGAGGTCGTGCGTCGGGGTGACCATAAGGCTGCTTCCGGAGTCGAAGCGCTCCTCGAGCTCAGGTGTTGGCTGCACCTGTGCCCGGTGGGGCCGAGCGCTATGAGTGCACGTATCAATTTGGGGGGAAAAAGAGATACGTGACTCATCAAGGCGAGTGACGGATGGTGATTCCATCCCAGATCCGTCACCCGTGCTGGTCCGCGGCTCGGCAAGGTGCCCCGGGGGCCGAGATTCGCGTGACTCAGCATGATAGTTAGAAGTCTCCGAGCGAGTCCGTAGGCTAGAGGGCAAGCTGGCCGATGGAGAAGGGGTGGGGGAGGGCGAATTCCGTTGGCTAGTCTTTGCTCGGCCGGGCCCCTTGAGGGGAGCCTTGCCATTAGACTTTCTGGGCAGCACCTTGAGGGGAGCTTTGCCCTTAGACTTTGCAGGCAGATCAAATGAAAGGCATTTTGAAATGGTGGCCGCTTGCCTATCAGCCTTGGGACGCCGCGGTCGTGCGTCCGTCGGTTTGGTAGACGAGGAAAGATCACGCGTCCCTTCCGCGGAGAAGTCGTCTCTGTCTACCCGAACCGTACGTTCATCAGTGCGAACGGATTGCTCCGAGATGGAATCGACCCGCGGGTTCTCCGGGAAATTGAGCGAACTCCGAGCAGTGGAGTGGCTCGACCCGGCGGTGTCCTTCACCATGTTGGGCACAGGTGGATAGAGCAAACCCGGAACACACGACCGCAAAGAGGAGACAAGGTGGCCGATCGAGAAAATCAATTAATCTCGATCGTCCGTGTGGTGTCGTGCAAAGTGCTCGAGAGATCGACTGAAAACTCGAACTACCCGTACACGCCACCGGTCGTGTGACTGGTATGGCTATTAATAGCAATCTCTACACGTGGAGTATCACTGTGTATAGGTGGGATAGTTCTTGGGCACTAAATCTTAATAAGCAGATCAGTGTCACGCACCCTTACTCGAACACGTTCTACCTGTGAAGGGTAAAGAGTACAGGTGTGATAGTTATTGAGCACTAAACCTTAATAAGCGGAACCAGCACAAAATGCGTGCTGAACCCGAGGCTCGGCAATATGGTGGGGGAACACGACCGGCGAGCGGTGCCGACGATCGCGAGTAACAAAGTCGCGAGAGTGCCGGTAAAAGAGACAAATCTTTTAATAAATACGCTCCCGAGAGTGCCGGTAAAAGAGACAAATCTTTTAATAAATACGCTCCCACCAAGAGCCTCACACGGCAAAAATACTCAGGGTCTAGTGCAAGCCGGAACCAGCACAAAATGCGTGCTGAACCCGAGGCTCGGCGATATGGTGGGGGAACACGACCGGCGAGCGGTGCCGACGATCGCGAGTAACAAAGTCGCGGGAGTGCCGGTAAAAGAGACAAATCTTTTAATAAATACGCTCCCGAGAGTGCCGGTAAACCAAGAGCCTCACACGGCAAAAATACTCAGGGTCTAGTGCAAGCCACAACTGAATCAAGTATAGAAACAAAACACAGCAATGTTAACACAAAGGCAAGTATAGGCGAGACAGAGCACAAGACTTATCTTGCTTTGACGGCAGGCCGAAGATGAATGACGTATAGGAAGTTGACACTGGCTTCTTCCGGGGCCGGAAGTGGGGTGACATCACGTGACTGTCTTATGACTGCATTGGCCACGGAAAAAATTCGGCCTGACAGAGCTGGCTAACTGCCGTTGAATGCTATGGTCTGACATGGTAAAGTATATGACGCCAAATACACAGTTTCCACAATGGACAGAAATCCACAGCAGTAAGAGTAAAAAAATTTGGCCATGAGTCATGTCATGCTCCATGCGTTCGCTGTATGTCATACATATACACACATGCACATACACCTAAGTGCTGACCCCACTATTGTCTTAAATACATTTTACCGGCTCTCTGACAGTAGCAAAACTGCATCTGAGACTACCAACATTTATCATAGAAAATGCTAATCCTGGAAGATATTCTATTCTTTGTCATTAAGAAAAGAAAAGAAAAAAAATTCAGCAAATGAAAATAAACACAATGGTAAATCAAAATGCTGGAAGGAAAAATGACCGCATCAGATGTCAGTTTTTCTACCGTTTACTTATGGAGGATGATATGGTTTGTTTGCACTTTTTCACAAGACTGAATCAGTGATCCAGCCATAAATGCATGCTTCATCTTCTTTTTGTCCCTTCTGAGTAACATATGTGTGTGTGTGTGTGTGTGTGTGTGTGTGTGTGTGTGTGTGTGTGTGTATGTGTGTGTGTGTGTGTGTGTGTGTGTGTATGTGTGTGAACAGCAATCTGACGCTGAGAGTTGCAAATAACTTCAAAATTTAAAATGGAATTGGTAGGTCTGCTCAGAGAGAGAGAGAGAGAGAGAGAGAGAGAGAGAGAGAGAGAGAGAGAGGGAGAGTGAGGTAGCAAGAGACAACTGATGATCTCTGTTCCCCCTCCCCCCTGATTTTTTACAATTAACAGCTTCTAGCATAATTATCATTAATTCCTAACTTACAAAGTACCGACTTAAGAGTGTTTTAGATGTCCTACATGATTACTGTCTGTTAGATGCTTGTTGAACCATGATTCAAACAGTTCGGTTGGAACACCACAAACACGAAGAAATTCAACTTCCAAGAACACATATGGAAGACAGGGCTGTCGCTGCTTTCATATTTTGTCACTGTCCTCCACTAAATGTTTTCATACTCAAATTTGTTGGAACATGAGGTATCTTCAAAACCTGTGCTGAAACTGCAGCATCCGACTGCTAAATCAGCCTCATTGTGATAAAGAATAACAAGGTTAAAGTGAAGCGCAGGAACTGGAATGTGCATCAAACAAACCATTTGCCTATCAGCAGTTTCAGAATCTTATGTTTGTTGAGTTCTTCCCACTTCATGTACAGAATATTCCATTAAAAAAAAAAGTTTTCAATGAAAATATATTCCTCTTTTTTTCTCTTTAACTTTTACTGACTAAAGATGCTGTGTTTGAACTGACAATGGAGTACTGTTATATCAGATTCTTTGGAATCAGACTTTTTATGTATAAACATAAATATCAAAATCCAGAAATAACTTTTTCCCCTGGTTTCTTTAAAGCATTACATGGGCAAGGATATGGTCAAAAACCTATATCCAGAATAATCATTTGTCTCTGACCTTAGATATTCGTACAATGTTGGGGTCAACATTTCTCAGAAGTGTGTTTACATACAGGTTCAGCCCCTATGTTGGTTTTTGATGCTCTCGGTCTCACAAATACAGTTTTGTGGAAATTCGCATTTCTTTTAATCATATCAGCCTCTTGTCGTTAGTGTTGTCTATTACATTCAGTTACTGTCCTCACAAACCATGATAAAACCTACGCACTTACAAACTGTGTCAGGGTGAAAGACACAGGTGCAGCCCTCAAGATCTGGACCTCAGTCCCCGAGTCTTCAAGATGTCCGTCTCCCCAGGAGCCAGAGTGAGCGGACTACTTTCAGCTCTGTGAACAGTCTCAGCAAGGCTGGTGGTCAACGTCTGCACTTCGGTTTTACCATGACCACCTGGGGAAGACACTGTTTCTTTCTCATCTGGACCGTCACACAGAGGAACCTCCTGATCTGTGTGTTCACTGAGTAACACTTGAGATGATCTCTGAGAATGTTCCAAAGGGTTCTGTTCCACTCCATCTTTTCCTGAGAGTCCGCTTTGCAAAGGGTTTGTACGTTCAGAATCAGTTTCAGCTGTTGTACGGAGTTCATGGAAAACAAGTCTAACTTCAGGCTTTGCTGCCTGATTCTCTCCACAGTTATGGGTCACCATATTAGAAGAGTCCCTCAACCTCACAGAATCTTCACCACTAACTGCAACAGAGTCCGTCTCATCCACAGGGGCAGGTAATGTGTCTGAAGGGTTCTCTTCAATAATGACATCATCATCAGACACAGAAACGTCGTGTGATGCCTTCTCTGGTGTCTCCACTTTCTGTGTGGGTGGTGTGGATGAAGAGGTCCTGAAGAAACTGGTGATGGAGCCTTTGTCTGGCGAGAACCTGGCTGGTGTGCTGTGACTTTTGGTCAGCACCGTCTCGAGCTTCCTCTCTGCACACAACAGCACAGCACTGAAATCCTGCACTATAGATTCACGGTCATACACAATTAAGCTTCTTAATAAACATCCTCCCAATTAAGAATTTTGCCGAACTTTTTTTTTCTAAACACTTTCTCTTTGCCCACTTGCAACAAAACAGAATGATTTATAGAAGAATACTTCTGAAAAGAAAACATAGCAAGATGAGAGAAAAATCAGATACAGAAATCCAAGCATACTTGTTCTCTTAATTTTCAGCCCTTTGAGAAAACTACAACAAAACACATCTTCGTAAAACAGAAAAACAAACAACTCCAACAGCAGTCACGAATGACACAATCATTCTGAACCAAAAACAAGCCACACAATTGAGTTCGCTGTAAAAATGCACACAACTCAAAAGCATTCAAATTCTTGCTTCTGAGCCAAAAAGCAGCCACACACTTGAGTTCACTGTAAAAATGCACACGCTGCTCAAAAGTATTCAATACACCGCATTTTCAGCCGAAAATGTGTTCACACTGAAAGAAAGGAATGCAAAACTGTTTTATTCCACTCTAACATTAGCGCTGTCAAAGATGAAAAACACACATTCCACTGAATAAATCTGACACACACACTTTACATTTCTGCAACTTATTTCTTCATTTCTGTATTCAAACACCACTCTTTGCTGGCAGCTTTGGAAAAGCCACTGAATCCTGATTTTGTCTCTCAGTGAAGAAAACACCACTAAAGATTTAAGCGTTGTCTCTCAGACTTTGTCCCTAGGGGGATAATCACTACCAGTGCCAAGGGTTCTGATGAAATTCACCCCAAATCAAACCTCAAGTCAAAAACACATGCAAATAAAGGTTCTCTCCAGAAGAAAGAGTTCAAGGGATCCCATTAACTCTTTGTGAAGGAGACCCCAACAGACTGCAGCGTCACTGAAAACTAATCAACATACAAATAAACACACAAAACACGGTGCAAACCAACACCGATTTAATTCACAATACTAAACATACATTTCAAACACATCTGTCTTCTTCAGATGTAACAGACATGAGATGCTGACTGCAGATCTGGGAAATGTTTTTTTTTTTTTTTTTAATTTTCCTTTATGTCTGTTCTTTGTAATGTAAAGACATACATGCTGAACAGTTATTTGTCTGCTACACACTTTTTGTGTGAGGTTTCACATCTATACTTTAATGTCCTCTTCTCCTCCAACACTGCAGATCTGTACCATATGGGTTTCACAGATGAAGGCAGACAACCACCTGCACTTCTTCTTTCCACTATTTCCTTGTTCAGTACTTACGTTTATCAGACTTGGGGCTGCTGTAAGGAGACACAGCATGAGGGTCACTTTTGTCAAAAGCGCTGGAAAAAGAACGCTTTAGCCGAGCCAGGCAGCTTAGTCCTCCATCCTGTGACATTCAGACCATATAGTTCACAGCCTAGTTGACCATGGAGACCATATTAGAGTTGACAGTATGGTCAACATCACTTTCTATCTTCTATCATTCACAAATACTTTCAACACATAGCAACTGTTACATGTTTGCTGACTGAAAAAAAGCAACATTTCTGTCTAAATTTTGGAATGAATGGTAATATAAATGTCCATAGGCTTAGACTCTTAAAAAGGACACAGTTTTCACAGACCAAAATCTGTACAGAAGTGGGTCTAACATTTCTCATTACACAAACTCATATCTTACCTGTAATCTTAACAAATATCAAGCTGCAAATCAATGATTTAAGTCACATAATCTGCTTGTATTTGGTTACACTTTAGTATCTCTGACTCGCAGAGTTGTAACTCTCCTCATTTTATGATGTAAAGCGGCTATGACCCACATCCTTTGGGTGGGGGTGGGGGATCTAAAGAAAATATACAACTGATTTTTTTCTTCCTTTGTGCAGTTTATGCAGAATATCTTGAACACAAAACAGTCTAAAACTTGAAGGAAAAGGTTCATACTTCAACATTTACAAGTAAACGCCACTAAAATAAAGAATTCTTTTGGCCAACAACTGTCAATAAGTAAAATGGAAGACATACCTTAATGCCATTCTGTAGTTGGTTGAAAACCTGAAAGAAAAATAAAAGTTTGGTACAATTTTTTTTTGTGAAATGTACAGCAGAAAACACTAATATTGCATCACATCATAAATCTGAATGATATAGCACAAATGATCTTTTTTATGTGACAAAAACTTTTCAAATGCTTTTACAATTAAAAATACATCTAAAGATTAACCTGCTAACTATTTAGAGCTCCGAGTCAGTTACTGCTTTATCTACTACACATTTTACTTGATTCCAAATTTCATCAATGGTTTACTATGATCATTTGGGTGAACAGGGCGGTCTGGCAAACCATATAACCCTCTGAAGCCCACAACAGGTAAAATCTAACTGTGCATAAATGCTCACTTGTCTTGGGACAGTTGTGACACAGAACTGGAGTTTTCTGTTGAATTGTGAGGTTCATTACCAGCTTCATGGAAAGGATGGGATCCTGAAACACCATGCAATGACACAACTCAACATCAACAGTCTGTGGCAATGCAAGCTATCCGGACCTTCACCTTTAAACTCTTCTTGACATGTGTTCTGATTACTCAATCCAGTCACTGTACAGTGCACAAGCCTATAAACACAGACATGCAAACAAGCCACTACATTCTTCTTATCAACACATGCTGTCATAAAGCTGCATCAATTTGCATGCTGAACACCCCATGTCATACACAGAAAGCTGAATCACACAGAATTCTGGGAAAACACAAACTGAACGTACAAAGAAGCTGACGACTTGTTCTCCCTCTTGGCTACATGTGCTGGCATATGTCGTTGATTTCCCACAGCACGATTCCCTTTTAAACAACACCATGAAGTAGTTCTTTCTTGTTTCTGTTGTTTTCATGTGTAATTCAGTCTCTATTCTGGCTTGATAATCTCACACACAACTCCCGCCATTGTTAGTGCTATGATATTCCGGTAGACCATAGTATGCTCCAACTGGGTCTCACAACAGACATGACCAAACATCTCCAGGAGTTACGTGAAAATGAGGCAGCATATGCTGACAGCTTACGAATCTTTGCTGCCTAGTGACAACATTTACGTAGTGTTGTTGCTACAGATAAACAATGGAAAGGACCTACCCAACAGGTGGGGGCACCAGGTTCACTCTGAGGACTGATGTTGTTGGTTCATACATTTTTACCAATGATGTCTGCAACAGTGCAATAGAAATTCACACTTCTGTCACACAGAGACATAAATAAATCAATGATAAGTAAACAAATATTCATGAAGGAAACAAGAATCAAGGACAAAGATGACAAGTTTAAAGGAAGGACTTGTACTCGATGCGTAACATCATTTCTGCTTGACTTACAATCCATTTTGAATTTTCATAGTGGATAAATGATAAATCACCTAAATTATAGAGCCCAATCTGCAAATCTGCGGCATAAAACATGATTCCGTTTACCTTCAGATTCCCCCCCTGACTCCCAAAAGATCACCACATGCACCTAAAATTAACTGTTAGCACATTCCTTCCTGATAAACATACTCGAGTCAACTTGTTCATACAGAACGCATGTTATGAGCGAGATGTCATGGCCATTTTCATCACTTTCATTTGATTATACTATTGTGCAGTATCCTCTATACTGCAATCTTCATCTGGTGAACTGAAGAGATACTTTCATGATAAAAAACTGGCAGCCAACATAACTGGCAGCCAACATATAAACAAACAAAAACCAAACAACTTTGTTTCTATGCAACAAAGAAGTATACAATTAAGATCAAATCCTGCACAAGAACAGGCACATAAGAAAAGAAACAAAGATTTTCAATCACTGTCCAAGTGCTACAACATGCTACACAGTGAAGTCACATCCCAAAGTTTTATGGACACCTACAAGCAATGTGGTAACTCAACAAGATTATACAAGCCGCATAATCACCTTGATTGTTGCCAGCAAAATCTTCTCTCCTTCCAGAAACACCTGCCTTTTGTCGGGGGTCACGTTCACATCCACCGACTCTGGAGAGGAAAAGTAGCAATATAGTCGATTACAAACTACACTTGATCCTTATCCAACATTCTCTGTCACTGATGCAGACCTATGCATCCTCAGTTTGTTGCTGGGAGTATTTCTCATCTGAGAGTAGAGTATTTTGTTGACAACTGGAGTATTTTGGATACGTCTTTGGTCTCGGCAGTGTCTTCACTGGAAAACTACTTGTTTCAAAGCTGAAAGCTTGTCATCTGAAACTGCTTTACATTTGAGCATAACAAGAATAATTGAAAATAAGAATAGAATGAGGCAGGTTGTGAAAGTAACAGCACTTATCATGACAGTGGTAACTAAGAAAATGAAAAGAAACTGATGGGTACATCACTTTAAAATGCACTAAATCACTTTACTTAAAATATTTTTTGGTCATGTATTTTTCATCCAAAGATAAACTGAATACACTGAAAGTGCAAGAGTGCACAGGTCTGTGATGTATTCCTATTCATTTTTATATGCCTTTTTCTTTTCTTCCGTATATAATGAAACAATGTACTCAAAGAGATACATCTGAACTTGCCCCAGGAACACGAGTTCCAGTTTCTTTACAGTCCAGCTAACCACGTTGAGCTCTTTCAGGGCTAATCACAATATGAAAAACAAACAACAAATACAAGTCACTCCTGTCATGAGGTAAATGACAGCAGATATATATTCTAGACAGTACATACAACAATTTACAACACATTCATTTAAACACTGACATCATTCTGGCTGATAAAAATGATGCCATGCCAAGCGCCATCTATTTTGCTTAGTTCACCTAAATCAAATGACAAACAACTGGTTAAAAAATTCTTGAAGAATTTTTTTCTTCCCATTTCTCTGTCCAAACAAAATGTGTTATTCGTACTCATCCTGATGAACACTCTTAGCTAAACATGATAACCATTAAATCCACAGAGGTAGGGGAGATGAGTCCATATCTCAAACATAGCAAGGACTCCCAGATTTATTTCCCTTCGAGTATATGTTGCTCCCCAAAAAGTGAACTTGTCTTCAGTTTCTTTCTTTGGTGAATTAACTTTTTTCTTTTGAAGGAAGGAAAACATAAACAAAAAGATCAAACTGGCTAACAGCACTTCATACTAATGCCAGTTCCATTAGTTGCACTACCACTACCTTGTCGCCAGATTACAACATCTAGCAGAAATCTAGCACAAGGTTATGAATTGTAACATACAAAAAATGTGTGAAAATTTTCAAGAATCATGAGATAAATGGACAAAGAGGCAGAGAAACAATGAACAGCATGAAAAATAAGAAAAGTAAAAGAGAGTAATAAAAAAGGAGAGATTACAAGAACATAATTTACATGAGACAGGAATAATATTCATACAGATATATCCTCTTAGCATCTCCACGGGGTAAAGGAAAAAAAAAAAATGACAGGTGAATACCGCATACAGACAGAAAATCAATGGCCATCAATACAGAATGAAAAAAAACAAAAAAACGGGCAGTTGAAGAGGGTGACTGACAAGAGGAATTATGAGCAGAATTTCAGGAAGGCAAGGATACAATCAGTACTGAAAAAAAAAACCCTCATGAATCTCTGCACAAAAAAGTCATGACATACATACAAACCAACAAAAACTCAGTCAGGATAGTCTCTAAAGTAAGATGTTTTACTTTAATATCACACATCCACCATTCTTTGTACAGAGGCCTCCTTTCCACTACGATAGGACTGAAGATTCCCTTTGTGTAGTTTGTGTACATGTTCTGTTGAGTGAGCAGAGGTCTCCTTTCCACTACGATAGGACTGAAGATTTCCCTTTGTGTAGTTAGTGTACATGATCTGCTCTGTGAGCAGAAGTCTCCTTTCCACTATGATAGGGCTGAATATTCACTATGTGTAGTTAGTGTACATGATCTGTTCAGTGAGCAGAGGCCTCCTTTCCACTTCGAAAGGACTGAAGATTCCCTTTCTGTAGTTTGTGTACATGATCTGTTCAGTGAGCAGAGGCCTCCTTTCCACTACGATAGGACTGAAGATTCCCTTTGTGTAGTTTGTGTACATGATCTGTTCAGTGAACAGAGGCCTCCTTTCCACTACGATAGGACAGAAGATTCCCTTTGTGTAGTTTGTGTACATGATCTGTTCAGTGAACAGAGGCCTCCTTTCCACTACGATGGGACTGAAGATTCCCTTTGTGTGGTTAGTGTACATGATCTGTTCAGTGAACAGAGGCCTCCTTTCCACTATGATAGGACTGAAGATTCCCTTTGTGTAGCTAGTGTACATGATCTGTTCAGTGACCATGCACCCTGCACGCCGTGTTGTCTGTCAGGACAAGCTGGTGTGATGGAGCAAAGTCTCAACTTGCCAAAACAGGCTTCACACAACACACACACACTCATAGCCAACACAGACTTCTGACAGCCCAAACCTGTTTACCAGTCTGTAAAACCACAAAACAATTTGTATGGAGTATAAGCTAAAATCAGTAAGGGAAACTGAAAACAAACTCTAGTTTTGACCCTCATTCTCAACCGATATCAAATTAAAAGGCAAGGACAGACTCCATTTCAAATGGAAGTCATAAATGTCTGCAAAATGTTATGGAGATTTGAAATATTTTTTTCACAATACTTTAAAAAGATGTCAAAATTAGACTACAAATGTCAAACAGCTGATACCTGTCAATTCAATGTTGTTCTATGGATGATTAAAAGTCTATCCTCATTAAGAAAGATTCCTTCTGCTCAAAACAAAACAAAACAAGCATTAACAATGGTTTACAGGCAGAAATGTTTCTGCAGACTGCTTCTCATGCCATAGCTGATGTCTGGAAAGCAAAGTCCTGTCAAGAGTTTAGAGGAACAATGTGCATCACCCACCCCACCCCCTACCCCTAAATCATGGCAGCTCCTTCCCCTACACTCCCAGCACTTTTTGTTATTCTGCACAGTTCATGAAATGCTGCTGTTGCATTTTGATCAGAACTGTGGATAAGTAACAAACAAGCATTTACCTTTCTTTCTGTGTTATCTCTGTTCATTTTGAGATTACAAAAAAAAAAAAAATGTAGAAAATTTTAACTTCACACTTCTGTTAAAGATGAGTGAAAAATTAACACTCAAATTGCTACGACCATCATCTCTGCTAACACAGACCATCCTACCTTTTTCCATGGAGATCAAGAGAACAACAAAAGGGTACTGATGTCGGTTGTAACTGTGATACACCTCATTCACCACCTTCATTACCTGCAGAACACAAAAGGCACTTCTAGTTCTTTGCGAAGTGAGGCGACTGCAGGCGGAAATCTAAACAAATTTGAAAAATTATTTACAAGACTCTGCCGAAAAACGCAGACAAACGAATCAAAACATGATGCATTTCAACCTCTTTGGTCTTCTTCAGGCAAGATACACAACATTCAGGACAAGGAAAATGAACGAGTAATCACTTATCTTCATCCAATTTGGCGGAAGTTTCAATGCCCATCTTGCACCGAACTGGATGAAGATAAGTGATTGCTCATTCATTTTTGTTGTCCCAAATGTTGTGTATCTTGGCTGAAGATCTAAGAGGACGAAACACGTTGTGTTTTGTCTACGTTTTTCGGTGGAGCCTTATAAAGAATTTTTCAAATTTACAAAAGGCTGTGAAAGAAGACTGCTCTTTTAACAAGAACAACATGCTAATCTCAAATTGCTTGGATCTGACTTTAATGGAGTGTGCAAGCATGCATGCGAGTGTGCATGTCATTGCATGTGAATGTACTGATGACAAACAGAGAGACAGACAGGCAGCTGAGTGAAGAGAATGACATCACAAAAAAAAAAAAACCCACCCAAACATTAATTTGTCTTCTCCAATGGGATTTGGTCAGATGATAGGGGTATTTCGGAGTCTTTCTATGTGCTTTCCTACAAACAAGAATTATCTTTCTCATACATTAATAAAAGCCCAGAATGATAATTCATAAAATATTTCACTCAACAATACGATATTCTGAAGGTGCTGATGTTTTGTGAAAACACTTTGCTCTACAATGGTAGTTCTAAAACTTGAACATTCAATTTCACTGATCTCAAACAAAACAACCTCCCCTCTCCTTCCTGCCACCCTCCTCCCAAACATACACACCATGAGACACACAAATTCTTTACTCAGGGGCTGTGCTCAAAACACTAGTTTTCACCACAGAATCTAGAATATCACCTTTGTTGCATCACAAGGCCGTCTGTTAATGAACACAAACTGCCGATCAGTACTGCTTCGACCTTGGCCATGCTCACACTTGGAAACAAAGCCTTCAATGCTGTACAAAAGAGAATAAAAAAAGTCATTTCAGAAAAAAAAGCTGAATTATGATATATTATCATGTTTTAGAAATGAAAGGCTCTTTAACAAAAACATATATCAACACAAAGGACTTAAAACATAAACATTCAAAACATGTCTATGTCTGAGGATTTCAAACTTAAAAGAATGATTAAAGGCAATTATAATACATGTAAAACTATTGAAGTGAAGAAAATCAAACCATGTAATAAATCCTGAACAATAAAAAGCAATGTAATGAAAGATCAAAAGACCTCAAATGCAACCTTAGAAAGAAAAAAACACATTAGTAACCAACTGAAATCTTGAATCTCACATTTTGTGCATTTGGAAAAACGTAATATTTCACAAGATACAGGAATCTATTCCTAGTCAGATGAGTCCTTAACCCTTTCATTGCTGACTATCCCCATGCTGTGAACAGGTCACTCGGGAGTATGCTGCAGCTGAAAACCAGTTGTGCAGCAGAAGCTGTAAATGTGAAGGCAGGTACTTGTTTTTTATGGCCGTAAAGTTCCGGACTACCAAACTGTTTTCAAGCATTCCTCATTTTAAACAAAAAATAAACAAACATTTATCCTCTATACATTTTTATGTCTTATTCACATATTAATATACTTTGTTGTATGCTCTTATTATTTTATTTTGCGTTTAAAACCAAGACCAAATACACCTGACCTGCTACTCTCATCAGATAGATCGAGAGCAAAGTCACCATCAATGTCACTCATGATACTGTCAGCAAATGGCATGACACTATCAGCAGCCGCATCATTTTCTAACAGAATGCTTTTGGTTTCAAAGCAATGTGACTGAAGGCGGAAATTGAAGTAAATCTTAAAAAGAAACGTTGTTTGTTCCACACGACAATCCAGACAGACAGATTACAGGACAAAACACGTGTTTCCACCTCTTGGGCCTTTTTCAGGCAATGCAAACAACATTCAGGACGATGAAAACGAAGAACCAGCAACCACTTATCTTCTCCTATTCAGTGCAAAATTTTTTTTTTCTTGGTCAGTGCTTACAGCATCTATGCAAGTTGTTGAGCGACGCCTTAAGTGAACAAAGATTTAACCCGAAGAGTGCCTATAAGCCGTCAGCTGACGCCAAAGTAAAAATGCTTTCCCAGTGCCTATGGGTCGTCCACTGACGTCATGCATTTTTCTTGAATTTTCATTCGTTACTATTTCTATTAACGGACCTAAATAGAGTGTGCGTAGTAAGCCTTATATGTCTGTAGTATTAAAATGATATGCAAATGACCACACGTGAGGGGAAAGCCCATTTATTCTCATCACTGACTGGATGACCAGCCAGCACTTCGTCTCTTGCTATTCCAAATTTTCTCATTAAGTCAGCTGGTATGGTGGCCATCTTGGTACGAGTCATCTCATAAGTTGTATGGAATCAGAAACATTTTATGGAGTTGTGTGTTTTCAAAACTTAGTTCTTCATGTCAAAAACATAAATCTACCAATAATGCTTTTAACACTGACCATCAATATTCATCCAAAGCATACAAATATACATTCTGCAGTGCTTACATCAAAAACAACAAACATTTACTTTCACAAGGTTTCCATGGTCACCACTGATGCATTTCCCTTAACTGTTTTCATCAGACCTGCCAGGTGTTGATGGCTTCAATCGCATTTCTAATGTAACAATAATGATCACAGATGTATGCAGCACTGCTGTCACCCAAGATAGCACACACATATATATATATATATATATATACACATATATATATATACACACACACACACACATTCATAAGTGACAGACACACACACTGTAACATGCATATGTGCTTAACAACATACAAAATACAATCGTTATAGTTGACAGTACCTGAAGAGATCAGACTGACAGGTATCTGACTGGATTCCATAGTCCGTGCAAACATCATCTGTCGGTGATCGCTGCTCAAAAGGCAGCAGACTCTGCAACTATGGTTGTAGATCCCATGAAATATTTCAGTCCATGATACAGACAATTTTAGGAGAAAGATTCAAAGTTTTTCAACAGAAAGGTATTCTTGTTGCAGGTTTTGTACCCATATCTAACCGGGTACCCATTTGCGTGTTTAAGGATAAAAAACATGGATACATATTATGTGAAGGGTACAGCTTACATAACAACGCAGAAAATCACTCAACAGACCTGTATACCCTAAAATTGCTATTGGTGTACTTTTCAACAAAAATGAGTATATTTTCTACGAAGACTGTGTAGGAATCTTCCAACTTTTGTAAATGCAGGAAGGGAAACGAGGAGGGGGGTATCAACTTTCACCTGACATCACACAGCAGACGGTAGAGGGATACCTGATCTTGTAGCAACTACAGTAAAAGTCTGTTTTTCCATTCAAACCTGATGCAACTTTGGTACAAATTCATGTCTTCTTGCCTACAACTTTCACTATTTAGTCATCAGATTACAACAACAAAAAAAAGCTGGTATGTCATAAATTGTGATTATAAATAAAGGTAAAGTTTCCCAAACAAAGGTAGGTCAATGGTCAACAAAGGCAGAAAAACAATACATGATGGTAAAGAAAGACAAAAATAACAAAAAGGCAGAGTCAAGGACGATGACAGAAAAGAAGAAGTTAGAAGAAAAGAACTACATGAAGGCGGGAGACCTGTTTGTACCAAAATACTCCCTGGCATTCCCATGGAGAAATACCACGAGGAAGGAAGGCAGAAGAAGAGAGGGTGTGGGGCTGAGGGAGGGGGAACAGTTTATGACCTAGCATCCAAGAAAACAAAGAAAGAAAGAGAAACAAACAAACACACACAAAACCCCAGTTAATATGACAGGATGCATTGCTGTAAATTCAATGCATTCTCAAACCCTTCGACTTGTTTTTCTGTATGTTTTTCTGTCAATGATTTCTGATTTCAATAAGTGATATACCCCCATTAGTACGTAATGTGAAGCCTGGAAATGAGCTGAACATGGCAGGCAAGGGAAAACATGAAGAAATACTTGCCGAACCACATGCAGTATTTCCTTGAATGGGTACATATATATGATTCTAATTCACATTATTTGAACAAACTTAGAATAGTTTGCAATATCAATTCCAATGCACCAATTCCATTACTCACAGAAATTTAATCCCATTGCATTCTTACCTGTTTGGGTCCAAAGATATTAGCAATGTTGTCCTTCACAGCTGTGTTACCATTAGTAGAGACAACAGTTGATCTGCTCCTGTGAAAAAAAGACATTCAGCAAAAATATGTAGAAACAAAAGTGTACATGCGTGCGTGCGTGTGTGCGTGTGTGTGGTGAGTGAGTGTGTGTGTGTGTGTGGTGAGTGAGTGAGAGTGTGTGTGTGTGTGTGTGTGTGTGTGTGTGTGTGTGTGTGAGAGAGTGTGCGTTTGAATTGGTACAGTCACGCAACCTGTCTTACAACATCAATCATGCCACTACTCTCAAACCTAGACAGATCACCACAGTGTAATTAGTATCAATGTTATCATCAGGAAATACAGGAAAACTTCTGTGTTAGAATCCTTGTTGACTGCTGGCACATGGACTATGTCCGGGTGTGGCTGTCACGGGGGCTAGCAATGAGCATCACTGAGTAATGCCAGTCACAGACAGACAGTATGGCCCCATCATAGCCTTTCCTCATGATCTTGGTTATCATTCCTCTCCCACTTCCAAGCCTCTTCTGTGTTTGCCAGACTCTGGAATGGACTGCCAGTGAGACAATGTGTGAGATACTCTATACAATGGGAAAAACGGAGCATCAGGATGGGGAAAGCAGGTTCAGTATGTGGGCCTTAAAGATAATGTCCTGGATCTGACACTACTGAACACAATCAAGTGACTTAATAACAGGACAGGGTTTACTCTGCTGGGTAGTCTCAAGGCAATCAGACATCAACAGCTTGCATGGACTACTACAGCTCGTACAATGAATGGCAATATCTGCCAAATGAAAGAAAATGACAGATGTTAGCAGCGTTTGCAAGGCACAGAAGATGGAAACAAAAAATGCAACCACCATGCATGTATGTGCTTATTCTTGATTAACATTTACACATGTTAATATATATACACATCTGTTCGTGCAACACAAATTACTTGCGGAAGCACATAAAACACTTACCCTTTATTTGTTTGGTTGGTGCAGGTGATTCTCACTCCAGTGTTGATGAGGCAGTAGGCATTAAGAACCTGCACCATTTTGGTGAACTCTTTCTTGAGGTTGCGCAAGAACTCTTTGTGCCTCACGGGGAGTGTGTGGAACAGATTCTGCAGGCACACTGTAGTCCCTTGCTGAGGACAAAAAGTGACAGAGTCACACCAAGGAACATAAGTATTGTTCTAAAAGCCACCCAAAAGGCATCCACAAAACTTGGAGCTCCACCCTGTTTTGAGGAATCAAGGGTCAAATGATCTATTGCTGATGAAAATGAGGGGTCAGTTTTGAAAATGATGATCTCAGTTCAAACTACCTTATATGGAAGTGAACTTTTGTAGAAAAATTGTTTGAATCAACTCTGCCTTCTTAACTGGAACTATGCTAATCAACTAATAACTTGTTTCATTAGTGAGTAAAGTCAATACTGATTGGCTCTAAGAACTTACAACAGCCAGACTGATGCAATGCTCTTCCACTTGAAAGAGATATATCAATGATCTACAAATCTCTAAAGTTCATATAAAAAAGGGAGGGGGGTGGGGCATGTTATTTGCAAAAGAAAAAAGAAGAACTAATAAACAACAAAACAAAGAAAGTCATTACTGGACATGTGGATGAATCAAACTTTTTTTTCCAAAATCCTGATCAAAAGGATCATCTGCTTAACTTCCATTGTACCCCTGAGTCACAGGAAGAGACTGGTACAAGCGAAATCACTTGAGTCGTCTTCCCTGGCCCAGAGACCGCTTCTGATGCTGAGAGAAAGTGAAATGTGTTTAGGATGTATAGTGTACGTCCACCCAGACTGCACCAGCCCAAAGATGGAAGTGCAGTGTACCTCCAAGGCACAGGAAAGGGGCTCATCATTTGTTTTCACTAGCATTTTTTTCCTCTGCTTGAATCAGTCGCCCATCTTCTTGCATGAATTTACTTTTCTCTTCTACTTACGCAGTTCAGCAGTATCTAATTACTGCTTTAAATACGAAACATGTACAAACATTGATACTAACTACACAAATCACAATCATTCTTATCTATTGTTTCCTACCTGCCGTGGAGCTGGCGTCTTTGACAGGATCTGACCATTTGCATCATACTCCAGCTTGGTACCGACAGGAACTGACTTGTGCCGAGTTGTCACTGTCATGTTACTGAAACAAAAATATGCATACCAAAAACATCCAACTGTTTAGAACTGCTTGTCTGACCAATTCAGTGTATCTTGGCCACTGGTTGGTTTAATCAGAGCTGGCACAGATGTATAAAAGTTTTCTTACGGTTACATATTTGAAATATTTGTCTGACCGTTAAATTATCGTTTTACTTTGTGCATGCATAATTGCATATATTTTTCTCTTCCGAAGTGACTATAAAGCATTATTGTATAAGGCTCTTTAAAAACTCATTATATATTATTGATTAAGGCTCATTATAAATTCATCCTCTCACAGTAATTTGCACATATAAAATAATATATGCAGACACATATTCCTTCTTGCCTTTTAACCAAGCAAAAAAACATGTTAACTCATTCATAATGCACATACTATTAACCATGATACTGAAAAGACAAGCCTCAGGTTTTGAATAAACTCAACTTTCAACGAATCTAAGAAATACAATACACCGATATTATAGTGACAAATCTGCATCACTCAGAGTTTGTATTATTTATTGTCCAACTAAATCATCATGTTGTTTTTGTTTTCCACTGTGTCGTTTTCTTTCAAATCTTCAATCTCTATACATCGTAGTTGTCAGTCACACTTACCTGAGAGCACACAAAGAACTAAGGGCTTCTCCTCTGAAGCCAAACGTCTCAACGTTGATCAGATCACTGAAGTCGGACAGTTTTGAAGTATGATGCTTCTGAGCTGGAAAGGGACACAAACATCTGAACAGCAAATGCTCTGCACAATCACTTTCACTTTTCACGGAACAAATTACTCATGCGCTCTCACAATCACATCCATTTCCTCCTATGCACAATACCTTTGACTGTGAAAAACGTAAGCATCAGAACTAGCACCCCTAAACACACTGACGTGAACAGTCAGCAGTGAAGGGTCTTCTCTGCTGGGGTCCCTTAACAAAAACCTAATGTTGATAGCTCTCTCTGGAAGACTGCTGGCATTGAGGTTGTGATACGATGATCTTGGCTTTGTGTTATAAAAAAGATAAAGAATGGAGTGATAGTAATGCTTTTGACAAAGCATGGAAAATGGCACATGCGCACACAAGCGCGCGCATGCACACACACACACACACACACTCTCAAGATCATAAGCAAGAAAAGGTAAGGCTCCACTCCTTGAGCTGGGTAGATCACTATAGTGCAAACCCCTGATGCCTAAGCTCAGAAGCAAGAGCAGTTTTTTAATTCTTTTTTTCTTTTTGCCCAACAGCTTGAACTGATCAATGGATGGCTCACAAAGGAAATGTATTTTCCATTGCACACAGCATCTGCTGTATATACAAAACATGACTCTGGCTCTGCATTTTACCAGTCCCATTCCTCCTGTTCAGTAATGAAACCTCCACTTTCTTAGTTAACACTTTTTGCATTGACTGAATTTCTGATTTCAGCAGTTTTCAAACAGAGAAGTCCTCAAAATTTTGTCAACAGCTATCTGTGCTGCAATATCAGGTTTCACTGTAGCATACGAGTGATAAGATGGGGCAGCCAGTTCAAGAGACCAGTTATCATTGTCTATCTTATTTCACCTTGGACAGTGTATGTTGACAAAGGTGAAGCAAATACAACTGAAACCCAAAATAAAACAGAATTAATCTACTTCAAATCCGACAACACTAACCTCCTCTCTGAAAAGTTCATCATTCATGGACAGATTGGTTCATCACATGGTAGCATCACCATCTATCCAAAAGTATAAGTGTGTGTAGATCTACTAGAATGAATGATCCTCAGTAATTTGCATAAATATGTCTTTTCCATGCAGTTCCCACAAACAGATGGGACAAACATTTTTTAGGTCAGAGTCCAGATGGAAACATTTGTTGTTTGTTTGGTTGTTCCAATCCTATTGTCTATGGAAGATTTTCACTTTGATCCTGTACTTTTAGACAGTCACTTAGACTGTGTTGATAGTTATAATATCTAGCTTGTAGTGATTACATAAATCTATTCCAGAAACAGAAAAAAGATTGCACAGTCAGCAGCAATATAGTTTGTGTTTAATGATATAAACAACTGAAACAAAAAAACTACAACCACTTCTTGAACAAATCCAGCTGAAAGAGATAAAGAACTGAGTAACCTGCTTATTAATGCTATACTGAAGAGTAGCTTCCCTTCAACCATTTGATCACCGATTAATGACGCGTCAATATCATACATGTAAAGAGATTCAATTGCTGTCTAGGTTTGAAGACAAGTAATGTGTACAAGTCTTCCACAATAAACAGTGCAATTCATTTCCAAACCATCCCCATTTTTACTTCCCTGCCTTTTACAATAAAAGAGAGGAAAGAAAAACAGATCCATTACCCATGCTGACTTTTTTTTTTTTAACATTATATTTGGAAGTACAATCACAAACAATGCTAAACAAATAAAAAGAGTCTTTCCACTTGCTGCTTTACATTTCACTATCTCATTTTTCACTTTGGTGGCTGAACATTACCTACACAAAATATTATGCACCCAAAGCTTAAATATATATACACTGATTTTCATGAAACAAAATAAGTACCAGAAAGTGACTGGCATAAGTTGTGGAGAATAGTTACTGGTGAATTACACACTTGCCTTTAAATATTAATGAGTCTCTCAATCCAAACTTTATAGTTTGCACAACACAGTTTGCCCTTTGAATTTCAATACAAACTTCACCATTAAAACTGAAATGCATTTTCAAATTCGATCTCTACTGAAAACCAACTTGAGATTTTGATTTTTAATTAATATTTATACACCTATGACATTTGACATCACAAATGACAGCAGAGCTACTGGCAAGAAATTACTTAACAAAACCTTTAAAAAGAGTTTAAAAGAAATTGTCAAAGGTATGTAACCAAAGTTAAGAAAATTACAAAGGTAGGTAACCAAAGTTCTCAAAGCTTTTGAAAACAAATCCAGAGATTAATCTAAACAAAGACCATCTAAACATTGAAGAAAAGGCTAGCCAAAGTAACTAGTCCTGATTTCATAGCTAGGTCAGCAACTCACTTAGTCCAACGAAATTCTTTTCTTCCACACCAGAACCATTGTCTGTCACCTCAATGCTTTCACTGCCATATTCCTTCAATTTGATGTCTGAAAAAGAAAACCACAAAGCTAGAAGAATAAGTACATAAAAAACAAAAAAACAACAAAACCATGAAAAGCTATGAGAATAAGTACATAAAAAAAAAAAAAAAATGAAAAGCTATGAGAATAAGTACATTGCAAAAGAGAACAAACAAAGAAAAAAAAACCCATGAAAAGCTAGGATAAGTACATAAAAAAAAAAAAATTACATGAAAGGTGTCTAAACAACAGAACTGATGACCAAGTAATCTTTTCTACTGAATCTTGAAACAACGAAAAAAAAAAAAAAAAAGAGTAAAATACTTTATTTTAAGTTTAAACAATCAAATCTGTTTTGTTATTAAACAGTAGCTGTTATGAACTGCAAACTTTTATCTTTACTTACACTACCATTACCATAATCCTGGCGCAGATGTGACTTTTTTGTTCTCAGACAATAAAACTATATTTGTGTGTGTATGCATGCGAGTGCGAATGTGTGTGTGCGCCTGCGAGCGTGCGTTTGTGAGCACATGTGTGCACATCATGCACATGTAACAGATCTAAAACAAACAAATAAAAAATCTACATATGGGCATCCAGCCACATCTAAAACGTTACTGCACACAGGTCAATTTTCCAAGATCTATCTAACCAGCAATCAAACCAATATATCACACACGTGATCCATACATAGTAATAAACAAAGTAAATCTGGCTGTTTTGTACAGTTTTGTGTATGTGTCTGTATGTGTGCGTTTTGTATTAACAGATTTTCAATGATAGTTGCTAACTTATGATTGTATCCATAAGCCAAAAAGAAATGACTGTCAAATGTTAATTTCTGTCAGACTTTTGTAACTGCTTCAGTTGTGCATTACAACAAAAGAAACTTTAAAAAGTTTCTTTTAATTCCAAAATCATGGGCAAATCAGAGGACAAATGTAGAGACTTATGTAAATGGACAAAAATAATGACACTCACCAACAGTGGTCGCTCCAGCATCAATACTGTTCTCCAGCAGTTCCTTTACCGCTGTGGCCAATGTCAACACCACTTGTCCAGAACATATTCTGTGTACTGACTGCTTGTCAATGGCTTGAATGGTTCCAGCATCCATCTGAACACTACCAGAAACACAAGTCTATCAGAAATCTATTGCCATATTAATCTAATGATTAAAAAAAAACAACAACAAAAAACAACCCTTTCCTCTGACAATAGTTTCCAGCATCACTAACAGACATCGTTGCAGAGAAATTTGAAATGACTCATCATGCCCACAAGCCAAACGACCACAACACTAACCTTTGTCTGTATCTCCAGAGATGGAACTTTATGAAAAATTAAATGCTATTTAGCACATGCTTGTGTATATCTACAATTTTTTTTTTTCTAAAATGACGGATGATTCTCATCCTATCCACAAGTTCTGGCAATAAAAAAAAAAGGTAATGCTGGGTGATGCAAAACTTGCAGGATTAGCTTTGAAAGAATGTTTCCAACTTTGAATGCATGCCAACTGCTATGCTATGAATCCTCATTGGTGTCATGTCTTTTCAGAGATAGACCAAAGAATACCCAGCATTCTCTCTCTTCTTGACTTCTTCTACAGTGTAGGCCAAATACCTGGTAACTATATTGTCTTGCAGTTAATTTTTTTTCACCTGCATCATCCATGAGAAATGATGCCAGTGGATATAATCAATAAACTTTTCCCCTCAAATTTATGTCTATTTCCTAAAGACATCCGGGAACCTACAGGTCCGACTGTTTGAATAGCTTTAATGAACAAAAATCTGTACTAAAGCGAGTCAATGTAATCATAATGCTTGTTTTACCCATGTTTATGTATGTATGTATAGTATGTATGTGTGTGTGTGTGTGTGTGTGTGTGTGTTGTGTGTGTGTGTGTGTGTGTGTGTGTGTCTATGCAAGTGTGTGTGCATGTGTGTGTGTGTGTGCATCTAAGTGTCCGTATATGTGTGTGTGTGTGTGTGTGTGTGTGTGTGTGCTAGTAACACTCTGCGTGTGTGTGTGTGTGTGTGTGTGTGTGTGTGTGTGTGTGTGTGTGTGCATGTGCAATAGTGTGTGTGTGTGTGTGTGTGTGTGTGTGTGTGTGTGTGTGTGTGTTTGTATGTGTGTGTGTGTGTGTGTGTGTAAGTGCACGTGTGTGAATGTGTGTGAGAACTTACCACCCCTGCAAAAAGAATAGGACTGTTCACTCCCAACACATTAACTGTTTAAATACCATAAGGGTCAGATTAGCTTTTCTTTGTGCAAGGTCGAATCAACCAGGTCGACACCAACTAAGGCCCTGAAACTAGGACTTCGCCAAAAAGTCTGTCAGTGTCCCCAGCGTGGGTGGTTCTTTTGGATGGCACAGTGAGCTTATCTTTAGCATGACCGCAAGACAATTTGTCTGCTGGCGAATGACAGGGAATTTCAGATGCATAGAGCGTTTAATTTACCAATAATCCCTCCCATGACTGTTCAGTGTTCGCCTGCCTAGGTACTAATAGCAACAATTACAGTACTACTAGGGCATGGCTAGATTGACAAGTCGGTGCTTCATTATTGTTTAGTGAGCCCTGTTTGACAAGCCCCGAGCCAGAAGCATACACACTTCCACAAAAATTACTGGCTGATTGAGAATGAAAAAAAAACACTACACAAATAGCGATACCTAGCTGCTTTATCTCCATCCTGATCTTCGGTATTGTCTTCTGATCTGTTGTCCTCCCTTTCCGTAGCAGCCATGTTTGTGTTCCCGCGTTGAGAGTAATCATTGTTTTGGTGTACTTTGTTTTTAAAACTTTCGCAAAAATAAAGGTTTATTCAACAAAACATCGGTATTTTAGTGATAATGAAATCGTGTATGTTCGAATAATGTTAATGAATATATGAAAAGCTTTTATATTTAATTAAATAAAAAGAAAAAATACTACAAAGAATACTCCTGAAGCAGACGATGAACATTTGTCTGATTCCACCGGTGTAAGATAATACAATGAGTGGTCCTTAATTTTGACCCCGGCAATCTAGTTCTATACCAACTCCATGAAGTTTTTACGCAGTTTACTTCCTCTTTTTCCCTGTCACTGTAATCAACGAGTCGTGGATGCCAAGGCCATCGATAATTTGTGTTAAGGGTCTTCAAAGCTAAGAAGAAAAAGCCAATTTGTTTTACTGTACTAATTTATCTGCAGTTGGTTTCACAGTGAGGTGACTATAGGCGGAAATTGAAACAAAAGATCTTTTGTTCCGCTGAACGAAAGAGACAAACAAACAAAATAATTACAAGACAAAACATGACGCGTTGGGAACTTTTTGGTCCTCTTCAGGTGAGACAAACAACAATCCAAGACTGAAAACGAAGAACGAACAATCACCTTAAACTGGACGCGAAATGTATATGCCATGTCGGAGGAGAGAAAGTCTCTGTGTGTTGGGAGTGGGGGAGGGGGGTATAGTATCTCAGTTACATAAATGAACGGAATCTATGTACAAAAATGCTAAAAAAAGAGACAGAAAGAGGTATGAAAAGAAAATTGCTAAAGAGTGCAAAACCAACCCTAAGAAATTTTGGAAATATATCCAGGAGAGGCTCAAAAGCAATACTGGTATAAGCATTTTGAAAAAAAAAAGATGGCTCCATGGCTACAGCTGATGCTGAAAAGGCTGATGTTTTGAATACATTCTTTTCAAGTGTATTTACCGTGAAGATGTGAGCAATGTGCCTAACTTAAGCGAATGTTCTTATTCACAGGGTGTATCAGTTAGTGACGTCAGAGTTACCAGCGAAGCGGTAAAACAGAAACTGAAAGAGCTCAAACCTGATAAAAGATAGGGTCCAGATGCTATTCCTCCTCAAGTCCTACGTGAAGTGTGCAATGAAATAGCCAGCCCTCTCTGTCTTCTGTTCAGCACATCTCTCGAGACTGGAATTTTACCCGAGGACTGGAAGACGGCCGAAGTGACGGCAATATTCAAAAAGGGAGGAAAATCAGATCCAGGAAACTATCGCCCAGTTTCACTCACCTGTGTACTATGCAAAGTATTAGAAAGCCTAGTGAGAGATACTATCGTTTCACACTTCACTGATAATGGACTATATGCTGATTGCCAGCACGGTTTTAGGAAGAAAAGGTCATGTGTGACGCAATTACTACAAGTTATGGAAAGGCTTACATTTTACTTTGACGAAGGGGAACCTGTAGATATTATTTATCTTGACTTTAAAAAAAGCTTTTGACTCAGTCCCACACGAAAGGTTACTTACCAAACTCGCTGCTTACGGTGTATGTGGTTCCATTTTGAAATGGACTAGTAGTTTCCTTAAAGGGCGCACACGGAGAGTGAGGGTAGGTGATGCTAAGTCCGAAAAAGCAGAAGTACTGAGTGGTATACCCCAGGGTAGCATATTAGGTCCCATCCTCTTTACTGTTTTTATAAACGATATGCCCTCTACATTGCAAAGTATGTGCCACATATTTGCTGACGATACCAAGATAATTAACACTGCAAAGGAAAACTCCACCATCCAAAATGATATCAACAAAGTACAAGAGTGGTCAGAGACCTGGAGCTTATTTTTCAATGTGTCAAAGTGTCATGTTCTACATATGGGGTATAAAAATCCTGTAAATGAGTATGAAATGAAGCTGGGTAATAATGTTCAAAAGATTACAAGATGTAACGAAGAAAAAGATTTGGGTGTTACGTTTGATGAAAGTCTTGATTTTGACCCGCACATAAACCGAATTGTTGGTAAGGCAAACCAAGTATTAGGAATGGTAAAGAGAGCCTACACATTTTTAGACAAAGATACTTTCACTACATTATACAAGTCCATTGTGAGACCACATCTGGAATATGCAAATGTTATCTGGTGTCCTGCAAACCTAAAGAGGCAATCCATCCTGATCGAAAGAGTTCAGAGGCGTGCAACTAGACTGCTGAAGGAATGCAAAGAAATGAAGTATTTTTGAACCTTCATTCACTGAAGGGTAGACGACTACGAGGTGATCTTATACAGATGTTTAAAATTTTCCACGGATATGATTATGTTGATTTGCACTCTTTGTTTTCCTATGCACCTCTGAATGTTACTAGAAACTCTGCAGGAAAACTCTTTGTAATGCATGCCAGAACTAACAAGCGCAAATTCTCATTTTCTTTCAGATTTGTTAACCCCTGGAATGCACTACCTTCATCAGTTAAATTTGCAAAATCTGTGAATGAGTTCAAGAACCTGATCTACAAACTGCCCCAGCTAGAAGATCTATTTTATGGCTATGATGAGTAGAAACCCCATTAGGTACGACCGATCTAGATATAAATAACCAATACCAAACCATGAGGGGACAAATATTAGACCTCGCGATCTAGGCGTAACCAAACGCCGTCCCTATTACTACTACTACTACTACTACTACTAGAAAACGGAATACGATTTCTATTGTGTACGGTGACATGAGAACAGAGGACCAGGAAGGGGAGTGTGCAGCTCCACCTGATTTTGATGACGAAGGACGGGCATCCAAAACAGAAGAGCAAACTGTAGTGTGTGACCACACCCTGGTCCGCTGCTCTCTCACCCTCATATCCCTCCAACCTCCTTCACACACCATATCCTTCCCTCTGTACTCTCCTCTGCTCCTTTGCTCTTGGGGTCTGTTTTTCAAAAAGCTGAATGTTTGGAAACGGTCACAACCGTCACCTCCTTCAATCATGCCCCACCCCTTCCCTTCCTTCTCTAGTTGTCAGGTTTTACTGATGATCGGTTTTTATGGTGTTCCCCATCTACCCTCCCTCCTTCACCTACTCTTCACCCCCCCCCCCCCCCCCCCCACCTCCCACTCCTTCTTTCCTGTCATAATGCTCAGTCTCCGAGTCCTGGCTTCACTGCTACCTTCTCCTTTCCCTCCATCAACAGTACCAGTCTTTGGTGGAGTTCCTGAAGCCATACCACTGGTGCTGGTACTGCAGAATTGTGGATGAACATAAAGAGACGGAAACACACACCCCCATCCCCCAAAAGAAAAAAAAAAGAGGAGGGGGGGGAGGGGGGCTGGAGAGGGGTAGATGCAATGAGGAAGGGGAGAGGGGGTTACGGACCAGTGAAGCGGATTAAAAATCCCAGTTGTACCTTAAGTTTAGTCTTAGACAGGGAGTCACGGTAAGATCTATACCCATACATGGTATATTTTTGGCCGTAAAGGAACGTCTGCAAGGAGAGGCGTTTGCCTGAAAGTTACACCAGGGACGGGTGGTTTTCCCGATGATATCGACATTTTCATGGCAGACATAACGAGGGCGAGCCTTTTCTTGACCTCTCTTAACCTGCCGTCGAAGCTTGCTGAGAATGAGCCAGAATACTTGATCATGAAGTGGTCCTCTTCAGTGTTTGGTTACTCCGAGCTGGCTTCGTACAGACCTAATACTCTCTCCTGTCTAGAGAACAGCTTCTCTCCGGAGTCACAGCTGCTTTTCTACGTCATAGTAAAATCAGCCAAATTGGGTTGCAAACATTGCAAAGAGACCATTCTCCAAAGGTTTTGATGCTGACCACAAGAAACGTACAAACTGGGAAATACAGACCGCGCACTTCTACTGGTGCTCAGAAGGTCTATGAGGTTGTTAGTGTTGAGAACTGTCATATTTTCTTCAGTGTAAGAGTGCATTTATGACATACATGAGGTGTTGTCAAGGTAACAGTTCCTAATAACCCGCCACACAAGGAAATTCTTGAAATCGGAGTTATGGCAGAGAATCACGTAAATCTGTGTTGAACGTGCTTTCTCTGTCAGAATCTTACGTTGAAGATTTGTTCAAATGTACTCCTTTTCCGTCTGAATCCACCGATTGTTTTACAAGGATTTCTTCTGTCTCTTCTATGAATCTACTCAACGATCCCCAGCATCACTTTAGAAGGAAGCCTGATTAAACTGATGACCCCGTATAGTAGTTCTAACAGAGTCGCACGTTTTTTTTTTCCTGGAACAGGGGATGTTTTGACGGCTCATGTGTATTGACTTCTCTCTCTCTCTCTGCTTCTATTTATCTATCTGTCTGTGTATCTATGTATTCATCTGTCCATTTATCTGTCTGTCTATACATATTTATGCCTTGATGACTTCTGGTTCTCGAACGATGCGTCAGTCATTCTGCTGGTACATTATCCCACTCATGGTGACATGCTTCCCTCAAGTGTCTGGCGGCTTCCCAAACTTCTTCGATCATTGGATGGTCCCCATACTCGATGCTGATACAGATAGCACAGTCCGGTATACTGGTGTCTGGATTTATAGCTCACATCTGCAAAGATTAAAAAGAAAAAAAAAAAGAATTTACCCCACCTTTTAACTTCTCAACGAAGTGACAAGTTTCTAAACATCTACAGCTACAGCTCTTGGTTGATGTGATTCCATTGTCGGCTTACTCAGAGTTTCAAAGACTTCCCTGCTGTCGCCTTCTACAGCTTTTGATTGATTTGATTCTACTGTCGGCTTTCTCAGAGTATCAAAGACTTCCCTGCTGTTGCCTTTTTCCTCGATATAGTACGTACCACAGTCTTTTTACTGGTCTTTTGATGTTCCTTATCACCGATGTGTGCTGGAGCAATGCTTTAGGAGTCACTATCTTGATACTCATTAGATCCTTGGAGTCTCCTGCTGCATAGGTCAATAATGTGATCAGAAAATCAGGACATTTGCAGCTGCCTCATACTGTTCTTCTTTTTGAGCCTGCCGGAGATGATTGTTAACGTCATTCTGTAAAGGGCTGAGTGTTGTAAAATCTGATCAAGATATTTGTCTTGAAGATTTCTGCAGCCCCAAGATCGTTTTCAGACTTGATCTATGCGTCTGTCGATCTGTCTATATATTGCATGTATTGATTTACCTATGAATCGATTATTATTATTATTATTTACAAGGATCATTCTGCTTTGTGTGTGTGTGTGTGTGTGTGTGTGTGTGTGTGCGTGCGTGCGTGGCGTGCGTGCGTGCGTGCGTGTGTGGTGTGTGTGTAGGAGTGGAGGGAGAGGGGAGAGTATGATCTGTTCTATTGTTTGTGATGGTGGTGGTTATGTTGCTGCTGTAGTCTGTTGCTTTTAAAGGTCAAGCCTGATCGGCATGGGTATCATGTCATGATCACTTCCAATGTCAGCACTGGGACAGGTTCCGGTTTCCGCTTTGTTTATACTCATCTGAGTCTTTCGGAAGGGAGAATGGCATGGGTTTGGTGGTGTGCCAGGGATTTGCGGCAGTGTATGTTTGTTATTAGACAGAGACGTTGTGCCTGTGCCTCATAGGATGGGGAGGGATAGTGAATAAGTGGAGTGTATAGAAGACTAGGCGGTGAGAGTGATGAGGGGAGAATGCAAAGTATTCCTCCGCCCTCTCATACACGATCATTTTCTCTTAACTTTACTTCTTTCTCCAGGTATGATAATATAGTCTATCTGCATTAGCTACGGGTCTGAAAAGTGATAGGAAAATTGAACGAAGCGTGGTGCTTAAATTAGTTTCGTGTTCTATGCGGTTGCGTGCTTGTCTTCTTAACACAAAGAAAGAAAGGTCGGGTACACCAGCCTCCGCGGTGTTGTGGTTAGTGCCACAACCACGTGGGCAGCGAAGTCGTGGGTTCGAGTCCCTCCAGAAACATTTGTGTGATATCTCCGCCCGATCTGTCCCCACGCAGTGTTGAGGGTGCTACGGACTCAAATGGGAAGACTGGAACAATGAGATCGAGTTTCATTTGTATGGATGCGTCTCTGAGAGTGTCTGTATGTCCTCACATCTCTCGGAAGCGGTTGATTCCGAGAGATATTCTGAAAGAAGCGTAGAGAACAGCCCTGTCATGCAGTCTCTGAGTGTGTCTGTATGTCCTCACATCTCTCGGAAGCGGTTGATTCCAAGAGATATTCTGAAAGAAGCGTAGAGAACAGCCCTGTCATGCAGTCTCTGAGAGTGTCTGTATGTCCTCACATCTCTCGGAAGCGGTTGATTCCGAGAGATATTCTGAAAGAAGCGTAGAGAACAGCCCTGTCATGCAGTCTCCGACCAGAGGGGAACTTCATGATATTTAATCATCTTCCCCTTCTCTCTCTCTCTCACGCTCGCTCACACACACATATACCACACACACACGCGCGCGCGCGCACACACACACACACGTACACATGCGCACATGCAATACACACGTACACCACAAAACACACACACACACACGCGCGCATGGACGCACGCACACACACACACACACACACACAGTTTGGCGTACACGCACACATACACACACATTCACATGCGCACGCGCAATACACACTCACATTACACACACACACACACACACTCAAACACAGCTCGCGCGCGCGCTCGCGCACAGACGCACGCAGTTTGGCGTATCTTAACACATTGATTAAACACAGGATTGTTCAGTGAGCTGGTATCCACGAAGATTCAGCGTTGAGATTAACAGGCACAAATCTGAAGAAATATCAAAGAAAAAAACTCTCGACGCTTTTCCTCAATATGCGCAGCTAGTGGATTGAAAATGAGCACACTCTGCATCTCGTGTCCTAGATTATCAGCTTCTTCTTTCTTCTTGCTCATTTGTTTTCTTCTTCTAGTTCTTTTCTTTTTTTTTATTTTCATCTTCTTATTTTTCGCCATCTTTAACTACATGCCAGTTAAACTCTTGAGGCTCACCACTGAGATTGTTGCACGTGTGATT
This sequence comes from Conus canariensis, assembly GCA_033310375.1. Taxonomy (NCBI): domain Eukaryota; kingdom Metazoa; phylum Mollusca; class Gastropoda; order Neogastropoda; family Conidae; genus Conus; species Conus canariensis. The sequence continues at coordinate 71,762,978 of CM065714.1, read as the reverse complement.
ATCCCAACATCAAGATAGTCATATCGTGTCTTTTTGGATGATGTCAAAGCGCTACACAAATCTGCATGCGTGCGTGCGTGCGTGTGCGAGCGCGCGCGCTGTGTGTGCATGTATGCGCGTGCGTGCGTGCGTGCGTGCGCGCGCGCGCGGTGTTGTGTGTGTGCGTGCGCGCGCGCGCGCCTGCGTGTATGTGTGTGTGTGTGTGTGTGAGAGAGAGAGAGAGAGAGAGAGAGAGAGAGAGAGAGAGAGAGAGAGAGAGAGAGTTGGAGTGTGCATAGATATTGAAAAAATAATTATCATCTCACTGTCTGCAGCGGAGATTGAACCAGCGACCCTTAGCTAAAGAGAAAGAAAAATGCCTTCCCCAACAGGCCACCTTGCTCCTTCATCCTACTCTCCTTGCTGTTAGAGAATGCAAGGTTTGCGTGCAGCCGTGTTCCTAGTTACGTGATTGCTATTTACCGGAAGGGAAAGGTCCTGCATTGTCACTGGTGTTCTTGAAATGACACACCGCTGACCGGGTACTGTCCTCGCTGTTGAATAACGAAAGGTCGCTGTTTGTCTGGTGCTAATGGGTGGACTGGATTTCATATCGTGCTTTATGTGTATTCAGAGCGTTACCTTACCACGAGGGCTGTCTTGTTTCGCCGAGTCATTCAATTTCTGTCACCTAAAAGCTTCTCTTCTGTCATCGTGAAGCCGTTGACATTTCGCTGAGGCAGCCTACATCACCTACGGTTGAAGGGGGCGGGGAGGGGGGGGGGGAATTATCGTTGCGCTAAATAAAGGTTACATCAGTCCACAATCTTTTTCCATCACACCCTCTTCCTCCCTTTCCCTTCCTACCTTGTATTTAATGTTTCACTGTACCTTGTCGACAGCCATCTTAATGTCTACCAAGGCAACATGAAGTTTGGTGTTACGCGATAGACATTTTTCTACTGGTGTATACAGAGTAAATATATTGCAGTCTGATCAGAAGCCATCTTGTTCTTCAGTTGTTCTTTCCTCTTCTTCTGTTCATTTTGTCATCGTTTATTCCAAATGTGCGAATACTTTCTTTTGCTCAGTATACTTGTGTCATTCCTTAATAATTGTCCGGGTTATTTGTGTCTCTTGTTTTTAAGTATCGGGACGATTGTGGGTTTGGCCCAGTCTTTGTGGAAAGTACCACTGTCAAATAATTTGTTGAATAAGATAACAAGGAAATCAATTATCTTTCCATCTGCATGCTTTAACATTTCTCCCACTGTTTATCAGGTGCTGCACTTTTCTCCAGGCTTTAACTTCTTATTGCTTGATGTTACTTCACCATGTGTAACACAGTCATTGAAAAGCGAGAGTCACAGACATTGTCAAACTCTTGTTTCAGTTTCAACAGTTGCTTCATCTGCAGCACTGTAGAGGCATTGAATACTTGTGGACAGTAGTCATACCGCAGCTGAAGGACGATTTCATTAAAAATCAAGCTTTCCTGTTCATTGGTCCGACTGTGGACCAGAAAAGCTTGGGATCATTTAGAGAATTCCTCAATCGTTTAATTCTGTTTTCCTGAAATTCTCGCTCTTTTAGCCGTCTTAATTGTACGTATTCTTTTCTGTCAGTAACATGGACATTATTCTTTGTTTTCTTTGTTCCTTGTGCTCTTTTGTCGTGCGTGTTTGAAACTGTTTTACCACCCTTTTTGCTCCTTCGTTTTTTTTTGTTTTTTTTTTGCATTAAACTAGTTTATTCATCTTAATTGCTGCCATTCCCACCAGTTCTTACCATATAGACTGCAGCTCCATACAGATCGTTTACAAAGAATTCATCACTATTAAGTTCATCCTTATGCATTCTGGCACACTCATCCGTCGAACAGTTTGTTCTTCGCCTGGCGGTCTCTCAGTCACATCACTGCTTCGTCACACACTTGCTTCCATACCATTTCAACAGACATGGGCCACGAGTCCACTCTATCAGCAACGTTTAAGTCACGTTTTGTTTTTATAAGGTTAGAAATGATAACATAATCGATGGCACTACAGCTGTGTCAGATAGGTTACACACGCATATTCACCATAGCTATCCCCATCACACGCACCATTCAAGACAACAGCGTCAAGCAGAAAACAGAAATCAAGTAGGCCTAAAGATTTCCCCAAATTATTGATAAAACTGACTTTAGAACGTGGTGCAATTATTTCCTGTGTCTCACCATCGTGAAAGTGATGAGTATTATTGGTCATATCCTCTTCATCAGCGTGTTCATTACAAGTCCTGGCGTTTAGATCAGCCGCTATTACATATGATGCTCATGTAGGCCTTCGTGTTGGACAAGGTTTTCTTCTACCGTCAGCCAAATGTGTTGAATTTTACAATGGGCCTACTTAAGGAAAAACAGAATAGGCCAACAGAATAACATCCTTGTCAACATTAAATGATCTGTTGTTGATTATGAGTGCGACAACGTGACCACAACCCAGTTTGGTTTTTGTTACATGTTGTTCCAGACTTTTCCTCGCTATTCAGCCTGATTTCCGACCGTGGAAGGCGAGTTTTACAACGGGTGTAATGAATGTCACATAATTCACGAACAGACCATGCAGTGTAATCAAATGAAAAATCAAGGAAAGTTTCAATCGAACATGTAAAATCGAAGCTATGAACATAATTCATGATTGAAATATCTTTTATTTTATAGCACAGATGTTCAACATTGCAGTGAAGGACAGCTACTCACAGGGAGCGTTGAGCCGTCTGTCTTACTGCGGTATGGTCCGGGTTCTGACTGTCACTGACACTGCCTTCCCTGCCTCTGTTGGACGACACAGCCGGGGACCGTTTGACGGCTTGACGCACTCCCGTCTGTCGGCCTGCAGTGACAGCCGCACGTGCACCGGGTTCCGCGTACGTCACTAGCGGGAAAATTTCCGCCTGTGGCTAACAAACTGTGAATAATCAGGGAGACTCTGTTGCCATCAGAAAGGTCACCAACCCCCCAACATCATCGCTACGTACAGCGACAGCACGTGCAACACCGCCATCACCAGAAGGAGGAGGATAGTGCCCCCACCCACACTGACAGCTGTAGCACACTGTGTCACGCATAAACCGCTGCCAGCTGATTCTGTCTGCAACACGGACTACCCGTCTTTCCAGCAGAAGAAAAAGATACACCCGAAAGTGCGAGTGGGACCCACAGAAGTACTGTCCTCAACTGCCGAATCAGCCAGCTGGGAGCAATACTGCACCACCCTTGGAAACCTGCGCTGTGTTCACATAGGGAGCAGACAACACAGAGCAACACACACACACACACACACACACACACACGCACGCACGCACGCACACACACACACACACATGTAATCAGCCCTAGCCTCTACAAGTTCAGCATCAGAACGTGGGTCTGGCAGTGTAGGCCAATCACCATGTCTCCTCCGTTGGAAGAAAGTGCTCTTGCCCTCTCTGTTGGCCTCAGGGCAATTTGCCGCCGTGCCCTCGATAGATCGAATGAGACCCTGATGCCAACTTCTTCCATTTTTTTTTAAAAATTATGTCTTTGTTGCCAATGACCAATATTTTGTTTCTTCATCTACTGATTTAATTTGTTATAGGTCTAGGTTGACCGTCTCGTGGCTGGCCAGATCCGTGAGCCCTGACAATGTCACCTGCTGACCAGGTTTTAGGACTTTCAATACTGTTTGAACACCTGGATCACAGCACTGGCACAAGAATCGTACGTCTCATGTTGTATACGCTGGGGAACAGCAGACGCACGTCGACTGTCTCGGCGAGAAAAGTCCACCAGTCTGTCAGTGTCGAGTCTCAGGTGTTCAAGTCCTGTCTTTAATCCTGTGATCACATCAATCAGTTTGCTTGTTCGTACTCTGTCCTCTGGTTGTGTGTTAGTAATTCTGTCAGATTTCAATTCTGTCACTGTTTCTGTCAAGAGAGAGAGAGGAGAGAGAGAGAGAGAGAGAGAGAGAGACTTTGCATTTTCCGTGACAATTCAGGTCAGTTTCCGGCGATGAAAGGAATGAAAAGTTACTCCATGAAAAACTAAATCTTGTCCCTCTTTATCAACTGATGGAATATCGTCGTTCTGACGAGGCGAAAATCCACAAGACTAAATGGGTCGGACCCTCCAAGACTCAAAATCCAAGGTTGAAAAGTCGCAAAACGAGTGTGAATGCAAACCGCAGTGCGGCAAGGTGATATGATGTCACTTCCATGGTACTGACAGAGCCGTGTGAAAATGAGGCTCACCCTGCATGGATAAAGCGGGCAAGATGCGCTCACTCTACACTATTGCAATACTTCGAAAAATACAAGATGGAATTTGACACTGTTCTGCCCGTGTCCGACCCAAATTTAGAGATGAAGAACACTACGAGTTTCAGAGGGACAAAATATGTCTATGTCGACCACAAATCATGACTCTGTCTGCCTTGTATGGCTACAAGTGTGGCAGAATGGGGCCAACATTCTGCACAAGTCTGGCGTTTCTCTACGTCACCAGCCATGCCCGGCATGTTCGATCAATAGACTTTCGTGGGTTAGGGAAACGACAGATGCTTCTAACAGCCGTTTTGCACTTTGCACTGTGTAATCTTACAAGGCCAGGACCGCAAACCGTGCGTGTGACGTTACATTCTAGGGCATCCACCTTAAAACGCGCTCCAAAATGGCACTGTCGCCACCCTTGCAATTGCAACGTCAGCGCAGTAATGGAAATTCATTTACGCTAGAAAGACAGTTAAAGGGGAAAAATACAGGAGACCCTCCCCCCCCCCCCCCCCCCTTTTTTTTTTTTTCCCCCTACCCCCACACAATGAACTTTTCTGAGCCAAATCGTCATTTGACCTGGTGTCCCGTTTGAATTGAAACGGAAACGCCTTCCGACAACTCGCACTGGTTTGGTGCAGCAGGAATCAAATGTTACTGAACCAGCTCGGACTTTCACTGGTCTCTAAGTACTTTCGCAAAACATGAAAGGCTAGAAACTGCGCAGCAGGCGTGGGGTGGGTGGAATCCTTTGATTGCAGACAAAAAGAACCACAACTAGTGTTCATCCAGGGGACATCGCCCTCTCTGACTTCCGTCTAATTGCTCTCCTCGGCCGGAAGCAGCCTCTACCTTATTCTTTGCTGCTGTCTGACCACCGGATGGGCTGTGAGTGGGCGACAGAAAGTAGTCATTTGTGGTCAAGATCACTTCCGTGGAGTGTGTGTGTGTGTGTGTGTGTGTGTGTGTGAGGGGAGAGAGAGAGAGAGAGAGAGAGAGAGAGAGAGAGAGAGAGAGAGAGAGAGAGAGAGAGAGAGAGAGAGTTGGCGACAGAAAGTAGTCATTCTTGGTCAAGATCAGTGCAGTGTGTGTGTGTGGCGCGCGCGCGCGTGCGTGCGTGCGTGCGTGCGTGCGTGCGTGTGTGTGTGTGTGTGTGTGTGTGTTGTGTGTGGTGTGTGTGTGTGTGTGTTAGTAGTAGTACTTTAATTTTACGTCTTTTCACAAACTATGTGATGTTAGACAAGAAAGGAGAGATAGACAGGCAAATAGAGGGAGATAGATAGAGGTTTGTTCATATTGCGCGCGCGCGCGCGCGCGCCTGTATGTGTTGTGTGGTGTGTGTGCGTGTGCGTGTGTGTGTGTGTGTGTGTGTGTGTAGGGACGGGGTGGGGCTGGAAGTGAGCGGAGGGTGGTGTACATAACATCAGAAAACAATTAGACAGATAAACGAATAAAGAAACAAACCTACACTCACTATCAGTATCAGATTAAAGCAAATACCTGACTGGACTACAAGTCAAGCAAAAAGTAACTTTCAAAGCAAAATCAATATCAGAAAAAATATCTGTCACAGACATGCCTGATAAATGTGGCAGAAATGCCTTGAGAGGCACACATTCGAACAAAACATGATCTCTTGTCAATTTTGTTTCCCCGCATATGCATTTTGTTGCAGAGCTATATTTAGTTCTAAAAGCATCCAGTTTCAATCGATGAAATATTGAAACGAAGTTTCTGTATTGATGCATATCATAAATGTGCAGATTTTGGATGCTTTTGAAATGATCAATACTAAAAAGAGGATTTAATTGTGTCTGAACATGAGTAACAGCTTTGTTCTGCCCATTTCTAAAATATTCCCAAGCTGTTTGTTTTAAAATGTGTTGACTCTCTTTCAAAGTGAAGGTATGGAAATAGTTTGTACCCTCGTTCCATTTTCAGCGCCTTTTTTCGCACATCTGTCAGCAAGTTCATTGCCCGAAATTCCACAGTGTGAAGGAACCCAGAAGAAAGTTATATCTGTTCCTTTACATATCAAGACGTGGATTAAATGTTGAATTTCCTTCAAAATGAAGTTATCTGAATTTGAATTAAAAAACTTATCGATTGTAACACTGACAGCGAATCTACACAAAACAACACTTGAAAAATTGACTGTGGTAAATCAATTAGAAATGTCAACGCCATCAGTATCGCTATCATTTCAGCTACAAATATGGAGCGATATTTTCCAACGAAATATGCTTTTTCTACTTTCAGCGATGGAATAACAAATGCTGATCCGGCCTCTTTGTTACTCGTCAACGATCCATCTGTGTACACCTTAAGATGGTTAGAATATCTATCTTGCATTTGCATCTTCGTTAAATATGACAAGATGTAAGGCTGATTTGCTTTCTTTGTATCAGTGTAATCAAGATCAAACTTCGCCCTCTTTCTTTCCCAAGTTGGAATGGGATCTATAAGAGACGTTTTTGACAAAGACTTAACATCTATATTACTTTTCTTAAACAAATCAGCAGTGTATGAACTGATAGTGCACAGAGAGGCAATATGTTTTGCTCTTTTTGGATAATCACTCTCTGGGTTTATAGATATTTCCGTTTCATTCACACCTTCCATGGTTGTACATTTCATGAAATATTTTGCAAGTGATAGATTCCTATATTCATTTAACGGCAAAACGTCTATTTCTCTGTATGTCCCCAAAGCGGAGGCGTATACCGGAACTCCTAGGCATAATTTGAAGGCTTTGCTATCTACACTTTGTAGTTTTTGTAACAAATATTTAGGTGCGCTAAAGAAAGCCTCTTGGGCGTATGATAATTTAGAACGAATTAATGCCAAAGCCAAGAGCTTTAATGTTTTTCCATCTTGGCACCAGGTTTGCTTGCTCAAAATTTTCAGAAAATTTAAAGTTTTTCTTGCCTTATTTAAAAGGTAATCAATATGGATATTCCATGTGAGTTTCGATGTGAAGTGGACACCTAAAAATTTAATTAAGTGTACGTACGCAAGTGTTATCCCATCCAGCTTAAAAGATGGTAAATCAGAGGGATCATCCCCATTGTTGAATAAAACCATATGAGTCTTTTCATGGGAAAGCTTTAGACCATTTATAAACAAGTATTTGCTAAGGTTATCAAGCTCTGCCTGATAAAGTTTTCTGTGGTAGTTTATTGCTCTTTTGGGTGTGTTTTTTCTCATACAAGTATTTATCCACATACACAGATCATCGGCATATTGTACAACTGTAGCATTTTTAGTTACATGTTTTGGAAGATCATACAGCAAAATATTAAATAGCATTGGAGCTATTACAGAACCTTGAGGAATACCCATATCCAATGGTTTAAAACTGGAATATGTGTTTTGTACTCTGACCTGTAAACTTCTTTGTGTTAGAAATTCTTTAATATAACTGTAAAAATTACCTGAAATCCCAATCGCCTTTAATTTATATAACAATCTAGCATGCCATACACTATCAAAGGCTTTTTTAATATCAAAGAATGTAGCCAGAACACTCTTCCGTCTGGCAAACTGATATTTGATTTGAGTTGTTAACTTTACGATATGATCAGTGGTAGATCTTCCCTTTATAAAGCCTGCTTGATTAGTGGGTATTATATGATTTTTGTTACAAACATAGATAAGTCTATTAAGTACAATTTTTTCCATAAGTTTTGCAGCATGAGAAGTCAGAGCGACAGGTCGATAACTGTCGATGTTTCTGACAGGCTTTCCTTGCTTTATAATTGGGATTACTATTGACTGTTTCCAAATAACTGGCATAAGACCATCTTTCCAAATCTTTTGAAATATTTTTAATAAAAAGAAAAAAAAGTTTTCTGGCATGTGTTGTAACATTTGATTTGAAATACCGTCCAGCCCTACTGACGAGGTTTTATTGCATTTAAAAGAGACGGCATCCTTTAATTCTTGTGTGGTTATGGGTGCATTTATGAAATGGTCATTATTTGGAACTGGTTCATCATAAAGTTCTGTTTTTTCTTGCTTTTCCCGATGTTGTCTGCATTCGTGCGGAAGGCTTTCCAGGCGCATGGTCTTAGAAAACATATTAGCAAAAGCTTCGGCTTTTTCATATGGAGTCGGGAATTTTTTAGTCTCCAAATTAATAGGACATCTTGGAATATTTATCCCTTTTTTCATAACTTGAAACTTTTTCCATACCTTTTGAAGATCTTTATGCTGGGAAACTTCTCTTGCACAAAATGATGACCAGTAAAGTCGCTTTGCTTTTGCAATAACTCTGTTAGAGTGTGCCTTTGCTTTCTTCATTTCTTGATGGTTTTCCTCACTTTTGTTTTTAATATATTCCTTGTATTTAAGCTTCTTTAAAGCTACAGCTTCTTCACAATCTTTGGTCCACCAGACATTCCCAGCATGACGTGTTTTTTGTATATGATTAGATTTAGGTATGGAACCATTTGCAGCGAAAAGTATCAGTTTGTTGAAATTTGAATACATATTATCCACACTCTCTTCTATTCCACAAACACTATCTACATCTATGTTGGTAAGGAGAGTTTTAAACTTGTCCCAGTCGGCAAATTTATAATTGTATTTGGGAATTTTGTCCTCTGGTAATTCCTGAATATTACACATTTCATTGACTATTATTATGATCGGCAAATGATCACTTCCGAGAGTGTCCTCGTAAGTTTGCCAAGTGCAATCAAAAGCTAACTGGGGAGAAATCAAAGACAAGTCTATAGCACTTGCTTTATGTGTAGAAATATCTGGAATTCTGGTTACACTTCCATTATTGAGCAAATACAAATCGGAATCGACAACATTTTCAACAAAACGGTTGCTGGTTACAGTAGAACAACCCTTTTCCCAAAATGGAGAGTGTGCATTGAAATCACCGGCAATCAGCCATTTTTCATTCGTGCTTTGTATTGCGTGTAGCCACTCAGTGTTTTGGTCAGTTGGCCCTTTCGGCAGATATACAGAAACAACATTGAGAACAATGTTGTTAAGTTTCACACTGGCCGCGCATGAATATAAGTGTGGTAGATCAGATGGTGCCGGTGATGGACAGTGAATATATTCTGTACCTTCTCTGATATAAATAGCCGTGTTGATTTTTTCTTCTGAATCAGAAACTCTATTATGTACTGGTGGGTAGTAAAAGTGAGGTACCTTTGGTAATTTGAATATGCATACATTTAGAGATTGCAAAACCAATATATGATAGCTATGATCTGCTAGATGTTGAATTAACCACGCTTCATTTGTTAGTACCGATCTGGCATTCCATTGTAAAATTCTCATTGATTTATCAGGCATGTCACTGATGAAATATCAACAATTCAACTTTGTATAACAAATTAAGAAAGGAAGTAATGTTCCAAATTGAACACAAAGATGGGAAGGATGAAAGGAATATGAATACGTTTGAATGTCTGTTGATTAAAGTAGGCCCTGAAGCCTTATAGCATGAGAGAGAGAGAGAGAGAGAGAGAGAGAGAGAGAGAGAGAGAGAGAGAGAGAGAGAGAGAGAGAGAGAATCTTCAAGATAACGATGATTTCCAACAGTTCAAAATGAAATCAGTCAGACAAGATTGTACCTGAGCTGAAATTAGAACAAATCTACTTCCTTGAACAATGTTCTATCCAGCCAGATCTTGACCTAGCGCCAGTTTCTAAGGACATCGTAATAGTTCCACCATGTGCCTCTGTCTTGCGGAAAAGGTAGATCACTATGCCTTGGGTAGGATGAAAAAACCCGGGGTGGATGTAGCACGATGCGTCTTGCTGTTTTCCTCGGTGTCTTCCAGAGCAGCCGTCGGAGGTGCCTTCCCAGGTTGCCGGCGAGCGTACTGGCTCCTCTTCGGGTCGGATGGATGTCGTCTCTCAGCGTCCTGGCGTTGGGATGGAGATTGCCATGGTTGACGAAAGACACACTGGAAACACCGAAGAGCTCAGAAGTCTACAGAGCGTTAAACAGGTCTCGTTTCATTTCCAGCTCTGAATTCCTGACCGGGGCGATTTTGCTAATGATGATTTCCGCTTCTGGGTTTCGGGTGGCAATACCTTTTACAGTTTTGGCAAAGTCTGCACTGCAGACGGCTGGATCTTTATTTTTGATGTCATTGATTCCACAGTGAACAACAATAGCATCCACTGGTCTTTGCAGGGTGGTTAGAGTTGCATTAATTGTCGGTTCCAGGTCTTTGACATTGTGAGTTTTCTTTGATATCGTTTCAAAACCATAAGACAAACCCAGTCTCTCTCCATCTATTCCGTTCAACACTGAGTCGTGCAGAAGCACGACCAGAGGAACGTCCTGTGTTCCTTCCGCTTTCTTTTCTTTGTTTTGACGTTGTACAACTTTGACGTCATTACTAGTTGCGTTCTTAACAGGTGTTCTTTTATTTTCTTTTGTTTCGTTTGCTTCTTTATTGCTGTGTTTCAGTTCCACCAGCCCCGAATCCGTTGTTGTTGGTGATTTTGGACTGGGGTGTGGTGGAACTGACCTTGTTGCATCAGCGTAAGTAGGCCTACGATAGTTCGTGGAGCTGGCTTTTTGTCCCCCGTTCAGGTCTGTAGGCCTACTTACTGGACTTTTTCCGAAATTAGCGATGACATGCTTTTGTTCATTTACGGTTTTTTCAAGTGAAGCAACTTTATCGCATAAGTTCTTGATCAAGACCTTTAACTGTCTGATCTCCGGGAGCCGGAATAGCTCAGTTGGTAGAGCGCCTGACTCGTAATCTTGGTGATCACGGGGTTGCGGGTTCGAATCTCTGCCGGGCGTTTCGGTACAGGGGGATTTTTCCCTCGGAGTTAACATTAGTTCTGACTCCATTTCCCATACAGTCCTTCGAATGAGACTATAAACCGA
>CM065714.1:71739335-71746835 GCA_033310375.1 Conus canariensis | reverse complement strand
TTGTCTGGAGCAAGTGGAACACATTTTGACCACGGACACACAGACACACACACAGACAGCATTTCTTCGTTCCCATTCTAAAGTACTCCCTGTTCTATAAGACCTGGGAGTACAATAAGAATACACGAAATACAGTTTTAGTAAACAAATAAAAGATCACCGTGGCTCAACAAAATGGTCAAGACAACTTTACGAAATAGTGAGTAGATAAATGTACTCAAGTTCACAGGCACCTTCTTTCCTTAAAGAAACAATCTGCAAAACTCATAAACAGATTATACAGAAACGTAGTTTTTGTTCTCCCAGTTCTTATATATTTACATATACATACATCCTCTCTCTCTCTGGCTCTCCACTTGTACTTCACACCGTTTCTAAGAGGCGTTGGTGTTTTGTATTTGATTCGTGGGTCTCAAAGGTGAGAAATGATCTTTAAGAAAAAGAAAGAACACTGGACAGGCTACGACACGACAGGCAAAAGGTGAAGATAGTTGTGGGCAGTACAGATGGAGGTCGCTCGCCTTGGCCTTTCTGCTGCCCCCGTTGTCCAGGTAAGAGACTACGGCGATAAGGGCACGCTTCAGCTGCAGCACGTGGCACCGTCTGACACGTCGTTGTACCTCCACGGATCACCTCTCTCTCTGTCTGTCTCTGTCTCTGTCTCTCTCTCTCCAATGGGATATTATTCTTAGGTTGTTTGCGTTTCATTGAAATTTTTTTCATACAGTTCCAAAAATCTTTTTGATTATGAGCAGATACTACAAGCTCTTCTAGTCTACTATTATCAAACATTCGTTTCTTTCTAATTAACAATTTTTTTGTATTCTCTCCTAGCCCTTACATACAGATTTTTATCATTCTTATCCAAAGTTCTACGAAATATTCCCAACAAAGTACGCACTTTTTTCTTGTTAACATGACATTCTGCGTCAAACCATCCCTCTTTACATTTAGTCTGGCCCATCTTTATTGTTCTTTTCATGCATGTGGCACATGTCCTTATACAATCGTTAAACAGATTCAATGCTTCATTGATATTTACATCAATTACATCAATTAACTCTATGGCATTTTTTTAGTCAACTGCGATTTTCTGCTTCACAGAGTTTACCATAAAAGACCTGACTGTACTGTTCATTCCACATAAACTTTTCAATAATTTGTATCTCCTTATCATCATTTCTGTTAAACACATTCTGAACCGAAAGGGCAAGATCAAGAGGACAATGGTCAGATTCAATGCGGTCAACAACATTCATTTCACACGAATCACAAATCATGTCATAAAAGTCATTAGACAAAATGAAATAATCATTCACGCTGCATCCATTTTCACCAATATATGTGTAGCGACCTTCTTGGTCGCCATTACATAAACCATTGAGAACAACTAGATCAAGGGCAGTACACATATTCATCAACAATTTTCCATAAGTGTTTACCTGTGTATCTTGTGAGTGACGATTAGATTGTTTAGTGCTGTCTTCAAAATGAGGTATATGATTGTTTACTGGTCGAGGCGGAGAAAGAGTTGAAATACGGCTATTCAGATCACCACAGATCATAACATAAACATCATCCAGTGTTAGTAGTAAGTCAGTCAAACAATCTTCAAGTATTGTAATCCCCTGATCGTAACCAAAATAACTATAGAAAGGAGAACTTTCCGGTGGAATATACACGCATACATATAGAACGTCACAAGAACACCCAAATAACCGCTTATCAAGAACGAAAGCACACATATTTTCATACTTAACGTTCAATTGACGTACAAACGGACAAAACTCCTTTTTTTATTAAACAAATTATCCCCCCTGAGTTTCTCCCTTGACTAGTAAATTTTACCGAGGGCTTACAATACATTTCAAATTGAACGAATGAACTGGAATCCCAGTCTTTTTCAAAAGTCTCCACCAGGCAAACAAAATCGAAAGAAGAAACATATAACAAAAAGTCATTAAATATTAACTTTGAACGTAAACCATTGATGTTCCAAGACAGAAATGATAAAGGTCTCAGGGTATGTGCAGAAGATACTTTAGAGCGTGGAACAGGATCTGGAGTATTGTTTTCAGAGGAAACACTGCTCTGTACAACTCCATTAGAGAAAAAGTCTCCTTCCACCCCCTCCGTGACACCCAACGAAGCACGGGAAACCAAACCATGCGAAAAAGAATCTGTGTTTATAACATTCTCAACCGAGAAGACGAGCGCTTGATTTCCACGTGCCCCGCTCTGCGCCACAGAGCGAGTGTGTGAGCAAGGAAGGGATTGCTTAGATGGCAGCGAGACCTTTGTGCCCCTCTGAAAACTGCCCCCCTCCATGAGATCAGTACGTTTAACGGGCCGGCCGGCAACCTGTCTCACTTCTGTTAAAGAGTCGTGAGCATCTAGAGCAAAATTTTTGCCATTAATAAGCAAATGGTCAAAAATCATTCGTGCTTGTTTGCCTTCGCTTTTGGCCTCTCTCAGAAATGGGCTCAACTTACGCCTGATTTCACGGACACTTGGTGAAAAATCCTCCCAATGAATATTCCGGTGCCCTTCAGTTTTTGTTTCGCTTTTAGGATTTTAACTTTTTGTTTATAGAAGGAGCGCCGAGCAATGATGGGGGCGTCAGGTTTAGAGCCAAGTCGATGGACACGGTCAAATTCTATGGTATCTGTCAGACCTAATTTATCAGTGATGGCATCATGAATTAGTCCCTCACAAACTTCATTAGTTTCATTCTCCCTTTTCGGGATACCATAAAAAAAATCAGGTTGTTCCGTTTTGACGTGTTTTCCAAATCGTCGCATTTCTTCTGTAAATCATCCACTTTTCCATTTAAGTCCTTATTCTGTTGTTCCAAAATGTCATTCTTGTGTCGCAGATCATTAAGTTTCATATGGGGTTATGGCCTTAAATGATTAAATCATCTGAATCTGAATCTCTCTCTCTCTCTCTCTCTCTCTCTCTCTCTCTCTCTCTCTCTCTCTCTCTCTCTCGCTGTAGGTTCTTATATCTTCTTTCCGCGAAGGAACATCATATACTATGTACTTTTGTGTGTGTGTGTGTGTGTGTGTGTGTGTGTGTGTGTGCGTGCGTGCGTGCGTGCGTGCGTGCGTGCGTGCGTGCGCGCGCGCGTGTGTATGTGTGTGTGTGTGTGTGTGTGTGTGTGTGTGTCACACGCACACATACATGTATGTAGAGACACATACACGCACACATGGGCATGCACACATACACACACACCCACGCACACACACACATACACACGCGTGTGCGCGCGCGCACATACACACACACACGCGCACGCACACACACATTTACACACGCGCACACTGATTCTGCATGAGAAATATCAGTTCATATTGTTTCATGCAATGATATGTAAAAAAATCATTCCAGTATTGAAGCAAAATACTGTGCAGGCCATTTTTGAGTCACCAGCTTTAACGTACGAATTCTTTGTACACTTACAACGCACCCGTATTGGAAAATACTTATATTTTTTATTAACTTTATTTGTGGGGGATAAGAAAGGAAGGGGGGTGGGGTGGATAAAATGGAGAGGGGGGGGGGGCAAAGGATTTTTTTGTTGTTGTCTATTTATTTTTTTTTTTTCTTTTAATACTGTCATCCATTTTGACTTTAATTGATTAGTTAGTTGTTGGTTATAAGTATTTTGTTTCATGTTAAACTTCACTTATGACTTATGCAAAGATATTCACACACTTACACATCCACAACTCTCTCTCTCTCTCTCTCTCTCACACACACACACACACACACACATATTCGCGTGCACGCGCACCCATACATATACACATGCACACATTGTGTGCACGCTCGCAATTACTTCCGTACACATTCACTTTTGTGTGTGTGTGTGTGTGTGTGTGTGTGTGTGTGTGTGTGTGTGTGTGTGTGTGTGTGTGTGTGTGTCTAATATCACGAATAGTGGATAGACTTTAAATGGACACACACATGCACCCACTGATTCTGCATGAGAAATATCAGATGAATGCAGCTTTGTGGGCCATCGTGTTGTCAAAGGGAAGGTTGCTATGCCAAACCAAACGTGCAATAATTCTCACCATCCATGAACTCAGTTTCAAGAAAGAAATTGTCCACACCATTAGTTCAATTTCAGGGTGAAACAGACACAAAATCTGTTCATTTGTGAAAGGAACATTGACAAAGAAGACAAAAATATATCTACAGACGTCTAGCTTCAGTCTGACCCTTCCGCATGCCCCCCCCCCCCCCCGCCCCCCTCATCCACCCCGCCATCCTCCACTACTGTTAGCCTAGTCTTTGCACTGACCTGAAGAAAAGAACGTCATTTTACACACAAGGACTCTCTCTCTCTCTCTCTCTCTCTCTCTGTGCGTGTGTGTGTGTGTGTGTGCGTGCGTGCGTGCGTGCGTGCGTGCGTGCGTGTGTGTGTGTTGTGTGTTGTGTGGTGTGTGTGTGTGTGTGTGTGTGTGTGTGTGTGTGTGTCATTGGCGTATTCTTCAATTTAACGTCAATTCACTTGAAACGATTTGTGAAAATTACGAGTACATTTTTGTTTCCTAAGGCCAAGTCATCTGTATAAAGAGCTAGTGTGGCACCTTTTGCATTAACCTGTTTAATGTCATAAAGCATGAATGATAAGACTGCAGGAGCGATCACACTTTGAGTCAACCGAGCCAATAGACAACTCCTGTTAACTTGCTGCCTGGCTATCTATGTTTGTGTGGTGTGGGTGTGTGTAGGGAAAAGTCGTACATGCATCCAAACTTCTTCAGGTGAGAGTCAGAGAGCAAAACACGCACCGCACACCATCCGTAACATCTGGTGACCCCGACATGGATTACACAAGTTCCCTCTCCAGAGTCTGTTTTTCGTGAAGTGGTGTGTACAGTTGGTGTCGTCTAGGACTGTGATGACGCTTTACCCATTCCCACTTTAGCTGTTCCGATGGCGTCTTCTATGCCAGATGAAGATGTCCATTCAGTACAGTTTGATTGTGCTTTGTCTGACAGTAGTACCAGGGAGTTGTGTGCAATATTTGATGATTTTCAGGACATTTTGACTCCTAAACTAGGTTCTTTCTCAGGGATGTACTCTTAAGAGATCCCTCTTACAACAGATGTCCCTGTTAGAAAGAAGTGTTACGACATTCCCTTACCTGCGAAAGAGGTTGTCGAGAGAGAGATTGGTAACATGTTAGATCTTGGTATCATTGAGCCATCAAATAGTCTGTATGCCTCTCCAGTTGTGTTGTTCAGGAAGAAAGATGGTACGTGTCGATTTTGCATTGATTTCAGATCTTTGAACAAGATTACCGTCTTTGATGCTGAACCTATTCCTGACGTCTTTTTGCAAGGTTAGCTGATGCTCAATTTTTCACAAAGATAGATCTTGCAAAAGGATACTGGCAGATCGTGGTTAAGCCCAAGGATCGTCCGAAGACGGCTTTTACAACACACATGGGTCTATTCCAGTTTGTCAGGATGCCTTTTGGACTTGTGTCGGCTCCTGCAGTGTTTGCATGTATGATGCGTATGCTGGCTTTAGATCAGTTTTCTGCTATCAACTTCCTTGACGATATTCTTGTGCACAGTGTGTCATGGTATGCTCATCTTAGTCATGTGAAGGGCGTGCTTTCTTGTCCGAGGTCTTTCAACCTCGGCAGGCTTGCGTTCACTTGAATTTTTTGGTCGTGTTGTTGGAAGCGGAACTATGAGTCCTGAAGGGAAGAAGGTTGATAAGATTTTGAAGATATCTACTCCTACTTCCAGGAAGCAGGTCAGACCTTTGTTGTGGTTGCTCAGTTTTTGCAGGAGATATGTTCCTGGGTTTGCTACTTTGAGTGCTCCACTGTCTGATTTGATCAAAGATGCTGGTCGTACTGGAAGGTCTTTTTCTTGGACTCCTGAGTGTGCTGAAGCTTTGAAGAAGATTCAGGGTATCTTGTCTTCTGCACCTGTGTTGTTTTTACCTAGGTTGGGTAATCCTTTTGTTCTCAGGACTGATGCTAGCTCTGTTGGTTTGGGTGCTGTGTTGCTTCAGGAGAGTGATGTTCTTCACCCAGTCGTGTTCGCTAGTCGAACGTTGCTGGATCGTGAGAAGGCGTACAGTACTATTGAGCGAGGATGTTTAGCCATTGTTTGGGCTGTACAGAAGTTTGTTAGATTCCTTTGGGGAGTCAGGTTTATCCTGCAGACGGATCATCGTCCCTTGACGTACCTCCGAACGTCAAACTTCAAGAAGTCCAGAATTATGCGATGGGCGTTGTCGTTGCAGGAGTTCTCATTTGAAGTCCAGCCAGTTCCAGGTTCATCGAATTGTTTTCGCTGATCTTCTCTCACGTTCATTTGAAAATCAGTTGATCCCTTAAGAAGTGACTTTCCTTGTGTGTACTGCAGTTTTCTGATGCTATTTTGATGTATGATTTCTGAGTTTTTGCTTTCTGCTGTCTGTTTACTTCTTCTTCAAAAAACAATTCGGTCACTGTTTGTTTTGTTTTTTTTCTTTTGAGGAGGGGGAGTATTGTGACGGACCGTATTTCGTCCGTCCCAAATTTTGGGCACACGTTTGACCGGAACAGGTAAACCTGTAAAACCGGTTGGCCTGTTTACCTGACAGCTACTCACCTGCGTTTTGTTAAGTCAGGTGAGCGAAGATTTCCCTTTAGTTTCTACAGAGCTACCGGCCGAGCAACTTATTCAGAAGAGCCGAAGGGAGACTGAAAGCAGGTCCTCGCTGGCAGTCAGGTATATGTTGATAATTGAATTGAAGTTTGGGTTTGAATTAATGAAGTTGTTTTTTTCCTACAACTGGTTGGGATCTTTCCAGTGCTTAGTAAAGGCCTAAAGATATTTGATTGTTCCCTTGATATATCTTATGATTTGACGAGACATAGGGTGACAGTAGGAAGTTGTAGTTAGTGAATGTGAGTCGAGAGGAGGATGAGGACAATGGAGTGAGTAGAAAGAAGAAAGAATATGTATACTGATGTGTGATTGGAAAAAAAGTAGTCTAGTTAAATCACTGTTTATTGTGAAAAAAATGTTTTATCTTTTCCCCTAAAGTATCATAATGATGTGAGTGTTGGTGAGCTCTGGAAGTGAGCAATGAAAATAATGGTGCATAAATTATCAGAAAATGTATTCTGACTCTTGTTGTGGAAAGATAAAAAGGGACGAACGGAAATCGTTCTTTGAAATGTAATTTGACACGTCTAGTCATGACGTGATATGATAAAATCATTCTTCTCTTGATAAAATGGGACAAACGGAATTCGTTCCTTTGTATGTAATAATTGTATTCTTGGTACTTTGAAAAAGGGTTCCATGTGGAAATCCTTACCTTCAATGTAAACAATTATGGTGTTAATCAAAGAATTTTTTTTTTATTGTAATGCACCCACTGTATTGAAACTTTGTAGATTCTATTATGAGTATTTTTTTTCCCAAGTTCCAGTGAAATGTATTATGTGAAGAGTGACTGTTAGTTACAAACAAG
>CM065714.1:71714335-71719335 GCA_033310375.1 Conus canariensis | reverse complement strand
CATCCACATCATCTTCAATATCCACATCATCTTCAATATCCACATCATCCACATCATCTTCAATATCCACATCATCTTCATTATCCACATCATCTTCATGATCGACATCGTCTTCATCAATACACAGCTTTTCAACATCTGTGTCGGACAGCAGGTCTAAATCAGGAATTGCTGTCACTGAATCACAGTCTGTGTCGCACGAAGCCATGGTGATGTCGTGTGTTCCATTGGAGGGGAGCGAACGCTATGCAGGCTGAGGTACAGCGGAAGGGGGTTGGTGTGGATGTTGGAAGGTGTCAGCACAGGAGACTCCATTGTTGTTGTCACTTCTGCCGGCATTGTATAGCAAACTAGGAGGGTAGGCAGGAACAGACCGGACGGGGATGAAACACTTTCACTTGCCTTTTGCTTCCAGTGTTCCTCGGCCCTTCTCCTGTCCCCTGTTGACCTGTGACGGACATTTTCTTCTGAACACAGCACTGTGAGCTGGGGGTTGCGTGACAGGGAAATGGTCGGACATTGTTGTCAGTCGAAGAATAACAACCGTCTGATTATCCCTGCCTCCAATTTTAAAGGATGATGATGTCATGTCGCGCAGCACAGCGTTCAGCATTCTTTCCAAATCGATGGAAGACCTTCCACAGGCATTTCACACACTTTCTTGCAAATTCCAGCAAAAGTTAATTGAAGTAGTGAAAAATTCGTCCTCCTAGCAACCAGACAGAGAGAGAGAGGAGAGAGAGAAGAGAGAGAGAGAGAGAAGAGAGAGAGAGAGAGAGAGAGAGAGAGGGAGATAGAGAGAAGAGAGAGAGAGAGAGAGAGACAGACAGACAGACAGAGACAGAGATAGACAGACAGACAGACAGACACACACACACACAGATAGATAGATAGATAGGTATATATATATATATATATATATATATAGAGAGAGAGAGAGAGAGAGAGAGAGAGAGATGCTCAATACTTCTGACCACTAACAGGGTACAGTCAGACAGGATCTCAGATATTGGAAGGTTAACCACTTCCTCCCACTCTGGAAAACACCTTCCTTTTTTCCACTGACGATGAAGTGCCGACAGTCTGCTGGCCTGTTGGAGTGTGACTGTATTTATTTACCCCCCCCCCACCCCCACCCCAACCCCCCTGTGGTTAGGTCAGGGAGTCACGTCACCCCAGAGGACTGACAAGGTGTCAAGGGAAGTGACAACCCAAGTGTGAGAAGTTCCACGGCATGACCTGGAGAGTTGAGGGTTCCTCAGATGAGGCTTTTCAAGGCCTGCCTTTGATGACCGCATCATCTTGAGGTCTGCAGTCTGGTGTTTATCCATTTGTGGCCGACATCAAAGGCAGACATTTCCCTAGGTTCGGGAGGGGGGAAGGGCAGGTGATAGGGCGAAGGCGAATGGGTGATGGATTCACTCTGTCGCAGTAGACAAGCTTTTTTTTGCGAACGGTAAATCTAACTCTGTGAGCTAAACCACTTTTATTTTGACATGAAGTGCCAGTGTAACTGTTCGTTGAAATGATTTAATGAGCTTCTAGTTTGAAGTGAAGGCAGGAAGGAATTCAAAATAAATGACCCAAGGTAAGCTGTACATGTTATGACGTAATGATACTTGGGAAAGGGAAGAGGATTTTTGTAATGTCAAACTGATTTTCAGTTCTGTAAACTGGGCTTTTTTTTGGTAACAGGGCATGGTATTGTTGAAACTTTAAAAATAAATGAAGCGTTGTTGAATCAAAATTGTCTGTTCATCCAGAGGACGAATGCTTTGTGCTTGTTGTTTCTTAACTGTTGGGAGAGGTACATTTTGAGGAAACTTTGTTACTTGCCGATGGAGTGAATTATGTCTTTTTTGTTGATATATTACACTTATCTCATATTGCTGAAGAGCATCTGACCGTACTTTATTCACGAGTTGTACGAAAGCCTTAATGCATTAATGCTGGCACTGGTCCTAAGCCAAAATAAAACACAACTTGTTCTAGATGATCGTGCATGAATTGCTAAGACAAGATTGCCTCTTACGTGGTAGTTTGAAACGTGGTGACAGTCCTGAGATAACCTCTGCTGTTGACGGGACTATAATTTTAATCTTAATCTTAAGATTGCCTCTTTCAGCATTTCATGAATCGTGACAAATACTATACAATGTTAATCTACCTGTTCAGTGTTCTTGACAACAACAACAACAAAAACACACACACACACACACTCACTCACACACACTCACACACAGAGTCAGAGAGAAGAGAGAGAGAGAGAGAGAGGAGAGAGAGAGCGGGAGAGAGAGGAGTTGGTGGGTTGGGGTGGGATTACTAGCGCATGCTAAGGGGGAGGGAAGAGAGAGAGAGAGAAGGAGAGGAGAGAGAGAGAGAGAGAGAGAGAGAGAGAGAGGGGGGGGAGAGAGAGACAGAGACAGAGACATAGATAGACAGGTTAAAACTGGTAAAGTAGGGCATTTATTCTTGTCTCAAACTTTTCACCACGAGCGCGTGCGCGCGTGCACGCACTCACACACACACACACACACACACACACACACACACACACACACACACACACACACACACACACGCATTGAAACATGTTTTCTCCAACTGTTGCTGTGCCAAATTCTGTCGTCAGCAATGGTGGGGGGATGACTCAGTGTCTGCAAAGACCCACTCACCCAGAAGGCAGAGTGACCTTTTCCTGATGTTCGCACATTCTGGCTCCCCCCCCCCCCCCCCCCCCTTTTTGTTTTTTTGTTTTGTACATTCAGTTTCAAAGTGCATTATCTCCCTTTTTCCTCAGGGGTCACCCCGTCATTCGGCTCTGACTAATGGCGTCGCAGGGGCTAATGACAGACCGTTCAGTCCCAGAAAAGAACCTGGGAAGCACCGTGCACGGAAGAAAGGCATTTAACTAGGACCTCTCTTTTAAATTCAGCGACATTTTTAATCATTCTCTGGGACATACACACATGCAGCAGTAACAGCAACAGCAGCAGCAGCAGCAGCAATGACAACAACGACAAAAAGAAAAAAGAAGAAAATGTTCAAACTCTGTCTCTTGTTCATACCCTTTGCTACGTGTGGCAGTTTAGGAGAAGAATATTGATTGAATAGGTGAATGAATAAAGAGAGAGAGAGAGAGAGAGAGAGAGAGAGAGAGAGAGAGAGAGAGAGAGAGAGAGAGAGAGAGAGAATGAGAGAGCTTCTGCCCACTCCTTTGCTTCCAACCATTCAGCTTTTGTTTCTCGATCACTGATGACAGTCGCTCAGATCTGACGACAGTAACTGAGGTTGACTGACATCTTTGCTGTGGTATTTGAAAAAGGCTAAACCAGACTGGAGGAGGGAGAAGGGAAAGAGAGAAAAGTGGACGTGGTAGTGGTGTCTTTCCGCCCATAAAACCAAAAGAAGTGGGCAGTGAAATACTGGAAAGGAATCGGGGTGAATCCTTTTACAAGTTACAAGATGAGAGGAGAGATCTGTCGCGCACTTTCACGTAGGGTCACGGTTGCTCTCTTCTTTACTCCATTCCTTCTCTTCCCCGTCCCACCCGAGCTTACATTTCCTTTCGCTTTGATTTCTGCATTGCACGTCTGGGCCAGCTTCCTCCCATACTTCCTTGCCTCCCTCTCCCTCCATCCTCCTCCTCCTCTTTCTCTTTCTCTTTCTCTGTCTGTCTGTCTGTCTGTCTGTCTGTCTGTCTGTCTGTCTGTCTGTCTGTCTGTCTCTCTCTCTCTCTCTCTCTCTCTCTCTCTCTCTCTCTCTCTCTCTCCGTCGTGGAGTCGCACGCATACACTCATGCACAAATGCAGCCGACCAAGCACGTTTAGAATCCAGTTGATCAAACACGCACATACTCACAGGCTATCTGAAATAAAACAAAACTAAATTACAAACCAACACACACACACACACACACACACACACGCACGCACGCACGCACGCACGCACGCACGCACGCACGCACGCACGCACACACACACACACACACACACACACACACACACACACACACACACACAAATTGTGTTTCACAAGTCGTGCAACTCTCATATTTCTTCACACTCCCTTTCCCCGCTTCTCTCCCCTCTTCCTCCTTCACCTCCACTCTCTTACCACACCCCCTTTCCCACCGCATACCCCAGTTTTCGATCTCACTTCTCTACTGTTTGTTCTTAACTCGTCACCTTGTCCTTCCGAAATGAGAAAATTCCATTAATTTCGACCAGTTCGAGAATGTTTGTCACGGACGCTCGAAACTAGACGTCCCTCACACAAATCTTCATCTGGGAAGAAACACAAACTTCTTCGTCTTTTTATTTTCTGTTTAGGGTTCCGCACACACGAGATGGTAAAAAGTCGAAGTTGCAGCGTGCCATGCCTCATTAAGCAGCAAAGGCACCAGGCGCGCAGATGACGCCGTCGACAGCAGTTGAGACGGTGAAGGTGGAAAAGGAGTAGGGCGAGGGCAGGAGGGTGTAAGCAAGGAAGTACCTGGAAGAGGAGACACGAGAGCAGGGTATGGGACCTGTCACTTGCTTGTTTCAGGTAGGGCGAAGGCGCCAGACAGGGGAGGCCAGGGGAGGACGGCTCAGTACTCGCTGCCGGCCCCCAGCCCTCAACATGGCGGGGAGAGACAGACAGCCCCTGCAACCAACCATGCCTGAATGGCCCGCCGACCACAGCTGGACTGGCACACGACGAACACGGAGAAGAGGTCCACAACCGTCCCAAGGACAGGAAGGGTCCTGGCAGCGGCGACAGCTGGGACCATCCACAGGACTGCCAGACAGCAGGTTGAAGGAGCAACCCACATACAACCAGAGTCACCAAGGACAGCACAGTCCACCAGGGCTACCACAGCACGGACACAGACTTCGCAAACGTCTGTTGACTAGGCTCGGATTTTCCAACTGAACGTTGAAACAGAGTAGTCGTATGCAACCTCTTCAGCTCGGGGCTCCTTTCTGACTCCAAGACCAAAAACAAGAAGTAAAAAT
>CM065714.1:71704335-71709335 GCA_033310375.1 Conus canariensis | reverse complement strand
TCATGGAAAAGCCCCCCCTCCCCCCTTCTGGAGAGTTAAACTAGACAAGGCCCAGAACAGCCCCCTCCCCTCCTGGGAGTTAATCTGACACTGGCCCGAATCTGCCCTCCAGAGAGTTAAACTGGACCTGGCTTAGAGCACCCCCCCCCCCCTCCCTTTTCCTGGGGAGTTAAAATGGTTCCAGCCTGGTACAGGCCTCACGGAGAGTTAAACGGCCCTGGCACAAAACAACCCCCCCCCCCCCCCTCCTGGGGAGTTAATCTGGCACCAGCCCAGAGCAGCCCCTCTGGAGAGTTAAACTGCACCTGTCCTAGAACAGCCCCCTCCAAGGGAGTTAAACTGGCACCGTCATGGAACAGCCCCCCCCCCCCCCCCTCTCGAGAGTTAAACTAGACAAGGCCCAGAACAGCCCCCTCCCCCTCCTGGGGAGTTAATCTGGCACTAGCCCCAAACAGTCCCCCTAGAGAGTTAAATGGACTTGGCCTAGAACAGCCCCCCCCCCCCTCCTGGGGAGTTAATATAGCTCCAGCCTGGTACAGGCCTCCCTTGGGGGTAAACTGGCCCTGGCACAAAACAGATCCCCCCCCCCTCCCTTCTCTGGGGAGTTAATCTGGCACCAGCCCAGAACAGTCCCTCTGGAGAGTTAAACTGGACCTGTCCTAGAACAGCCCCCCTCCAGGGGAGTTAATCTGCACCGTCATGGAACAGTCCCCCCCCCTCCCCCCCTTCTGGAGAGTTAAACTAGACAAGGCCCAGAACAGCCCCCTCCCCTCCTTGGGAGTTAATCTGGCACCGGCCCAAAATAGGCCTCCAGAGCGTTTAAATGGACCTGGCCTAGAGCAGCCCCCCACCCCTCTCCTGGAAGTTAAACTGGCCCTGGCAAAAACATCCCCCCCCCCCCTCCTGGGGAGTTAATCTGGCACCAGCCCAGAACAGCCCCTCTGGAGAGTTAAACTGCACCTGTCCCTAGAACAGCCCCCCTCCAGGGGAGTTAATCTGGTACCGTTATGGAACAGCCCCCCCCCCCCCCCCCCCGAGAGTTAAACTAGACAAGGCCCAGAACAGCCCCTTCCCCCTCCTGGGGAGTTAATCTGGCACTGGCCTGAAACAGCCCCCCTAGAGAGTTAAACTGGACGTGACCTAGAACAGCCCCCCTCCCCCTCCCTCTCCTGGGGAGTTAATCTGGTTCCAGCCTGGTACAGGCCTCCCTGGAGAGTTTAAACTGGCCCTGGCACAAAACAGCCCCCCCCCCCCCCCCTCTACTGGGGAGTTAATCTGGCACCAGCCCAGAACAGCCCCTCTGGAGAGTTAAACTGCACCTGTCCCAGAACAGCCCCCCTCCAGGGAGTTAATCTGACACATCATGGAACAGCCCCCCCCCCCCCCCCCCCCTGGAGAGTTAAACTAGACTAGGCCCAGAACAGCCCCCTTCCTTCCTGGGGAGTTAATCTGGCACCAGCCAAAAACAGCCCCCCCCCCCCCCCCCCCCCCCCCGAGAGTTAAACTGGACCTGGCCTAGAGCAGCCCCCCCCCCCTCTCCTGGGGAGTTAATCTGGTTCAGCCTGGTACAGGCCTCCCTGGAGAGTAGAACTGGCCCTGCACAAAACAGTCCCCCCCCCCCCCCTCCTGGGGAGTTAATCTGGCACCAGCCCAGAACAGCCCCTCTGGAGAGTTAAACTGCACCTGTCCAGAACAGCCCCCCTCCAGGGAGTTAATCTGGCACCGTCATGGAACAGCCCCCCCCCCCCCCCGAGAGTTAAACTAGACAAGGCCAGAACAGCCCCCTCCCCCTCCTGGGGAGTTAATCTGGCACTGGCCTGACAGCCCCCCTAGAGAGTTAAACTGGACGTGACCCCCTCCCTCTCCTGAGGAGTTAATCTGGTTCCAGCCTGGTACAGGCCTCCCTGGAGAGTTAAACTGGCCCTGGCACAAAACAGCCCCCCCCCCCCCTCTACTGGGAGTTAATCTGGCACCAGCCCAGAACAGCCCCTCTGGAGAGTTAAACTGCACCTGTCCCAGAACAGCCCCCCTCCAGGGGAGTTAATCTGACATCATGGAACAGCCCCCCCCCCCCCCCTCCCCCCGGAGAGTTAAACTAGACAAGGCCCAGAACAGCCCCCTTCCCGTCCTGGCGAGTTAATCTGGCACCGGCCCAAAACAGCCCCCCCCCCCCCCCCCCCCGAGAGTTAAACTGGACCTGGCCTAGAGCAGCCCCCCCCCTCTCCTTGGGAGTTAATCTGGCTTCAGCCTGGTACAGGCCTCCCTGGAGAGTAGAACTGGCACTGGCACAATACAGCCTCCCCCCCCTCTCCTGGGGAGTTAATCTGGCACCAGCCCAGAACAGCCCCTCTGGAGAGTTAAACTGCACCTGTCCCAGAACAGCCCCCCTCAGGGGAGTTAATCTGGCACCGTCATGGAACAGCCCCCTGGAGAGTTAAACTAGACAAGGCCCAGAACAGCCCTCCTCTTGGGGAGTTAATCTGGCACTGACCAGAACAGCCCTACTGGAGCGTTAAACTGAACCTAATCTAGAACATCCCACCCCCATCCTGGAGAGTAAATCTGGCACCAGCCCAGAACAGCCCCCCTGGTGAGTGGAACTGGACCTGGCCCTGAACAGCCCCCCTACTGGAGAGTTTATCTGGCACCAGTCCAGAGCAGCCTCCTGGAGAGTAAAACTGGACCTGGTCCAGAACAAACCTCCTCCTGGGGAGTTAATATAGCAACAGCCTAGAATATTTCCCCTGGAAAGTTAAACTGGATCTGGCTCAGAACAGCCCCCCTCCCTTGGAACCGGCCCAAAACAGCCCCCCCCCCCCCCCCCCGAGAGTTAAACTGGACCTGCACCAAAACAGCCCCTTAGAGAGTTGAACTGGACCTGGCCAAAAATAGCCCCCCACCTGGGGAGTTAATCTGGTGCCCAGAACAGGCCCCCTAGAGAGTTAATCTGGACCCGGCCCAGAACAGCCCCCCCCCCCCCCTCCTGGGCAGTGAATCTGGTACTAGCCCAAAACAGCCCCATAGAGAGTTAAACTGGACCTACCCCAAAACAGCCCCCCACCTGAGGAGTTAATCTGGCACCAGCCCAGAACAGCCCCCCCTGGAGAGTTAAACTGGACCTGCGCCAAAACAGCCCCACACCTGGGGAGTTAATCTGGCACCAGTCCAGAACAGCCCTCCTGGAGTGTTAGCTTGACCCGGTGTAACACCCCAAAAGTACTCCCCGCCCAGAAGTACTCCCGGGAGTACTTCTGGGCCCGCGTGCCAGAATGATTCCCGGGACTACTTCTGGGACAATATCTCCCCTTGGTCCCAGAAGTACTCCCCCCTATTGACAACTTTTCAAATAAATGTTTGTTTTATGTAACTATCTTATAACGATGTTTCCCTTTAGACAGGGGAGTACTTTTGGTACCAGTCCCAAACTGACCCCCGATTCCCCCCCCCCCCCCCCCCCCACCAGAATGACTCCCGGGATTACGTCTGGGCCCAGCTCAAATGTACTCCCGGAAGTAACTTTGGCGCGGCTCCAGATGTACTCCCCCTAAAGTTGATTCAGAGAATATTTCATTGTTGATTCAGATAGAATGTCCTTGTATGAGTTTATATCCATGTATGAGTTTCTAACCAGTAAGTAACAAACCTGAACACATCAATGAATGAGATATGCAATGGGGTACTTCTGTGACCGGCCCAGAAGTTCTCACCCTAAAGTTGAATCAGTCTATATGACAATGTTGATATAGATACAATGTCCATGTGTGAGCTTATGACCAGTAAAAAAAACAACCACCCTGAAAACATTAATAAAGGAGATATGCAAGGGGGTGGGGGGTGGACGGTACTTCTGGGACCTGCCTAGAAGTACTCCCCCTAAAGTTGATTCAGACTCGTTTTTAATGTTTATTTAGATAAAATGTTCATGTATGAGTTTTTGGCCAGTAAATAACAACCCTGAACACATCAATAAAGGAGATCTGCAAGGGGGTACTTCTGGGACCAGCCCGGAAGTACTCTCCCTAAAGTAGATTCAGGCTATACTTTCATGTTGATTGAGATAGAATGTCAATGTGTGAGTTTATGGCCAGTAAATAACAACTCTGAACATATTAAAGGAGATATGCAAGGGAGGTACTTCTGGGACCAGCCCAGATGTACTCTCCCTAAAGTTAATTCAGACTGGTTTTCAATGTTGATTCAGTTAGACTGTCCATGTGTGAGTTTATGACCAGTAAGTAACAATCCTGAACATATTAATAAAGGAAATATGCGAGGGGGGTACTTCTGGGACCGGCCCAAAAGTACTCCCCCTAAAGTTGATTCAGACTCGTTTTCAATGCTGATTCAGGTAGAATGTCAATGTGTGAGCTTATGATCATTAAATAACAACCCTGAACTCATTGATAAAGGAAATATGCAAGGGGGGTACTTTTGGGACTGGCCCAGAACAACTCCCCCTAAAGTTGATTCAGACTATATTTCAATGTTGATTCAGGCAGAATGTGCATGTGTGAGTTTATAACCAGTAAATAACAACCCTGAACACATTAATAAAGGAAATATGCAAGGGGGTACTTCTGGGACCGGCCCAGTAGTACTCCCCCTAAAGTTGATTCAGACTGGTTTTCAATGTTGATTCAGATAGAATGTCCATGTGTGAGTTTATAACCAGTAAATAACAACCCTGAACACATTAATAAAGGAGATATGCAAGGGGGGTACTTCTGGGACCGGCCCAGAAGTACTGCCCCTCAAGCTGATTCAGACTATATTTAAATGTTGATTCAGATAGAATGTGCATGTATGACTTTATGACTAATACATAACAACCCTCAACACCTTAACGGAGATATGCCGAGGGGGGGGGGGGGGGGGGGGATACTTCTGGGACCAGCCCAGAATGACTCCCTGGAATACTTTATGAAAACAGGGGGTCCATTTTTTACCCGACCCAGACGTACTCTTGGGAGTCATTCAGACGCGGCCCCAGTAGTACCCCC
>CM065714.1:71694289-71704235 GCA_033310375.1 Conus canariensis | reverse complement strand
TGTGGGTAAAGTGCCCCCCCGGGCATGTGTGTGTTGTTTGGGGTGTGTGGGGTGGGGGTGTGGTGTGTGTGGGGTGGTGTTTTCCCCCCCCCCCGGGGGGGTTTTTGCGTGTGTGTGGGGGCGGGGCGTTTTTTGGGGGGTTTTTGGTGCTTGGGTGTGGGGTGTGTGTGTGTGTGTTGGTGTTGTGTGGGGCAAGAGAGAGAGGGGGGGGGGAGAGGAGAGAAAAAAGGAGAAAAAAGAGAAGAGAGAGAGAGAGAGTTTTCCCCCCGGGTTTTTAATATCCGTTTTTTCAAAAAAAAAGGGGATCCAAAAGGGGAATTTTTCCATGAAAAAAGGAAAGAGGGGGGCCCCTTCCCAAATTTTTTTAGGGGGGGGAAAAATTATACTAGGGGGAGTTACGGCTTTTTCTTTAAAACAACAAAAATTTTTTTAAAAACCCCCGTTTGGGGCTCTTCCTCTTTGTTAAAATGAAAGTCATTGGGGGGGGGAGATAATCACAGGATATTTTTGGGAACTAAAAAAAATTGATTGCCGTGACTTAGTTTTTTGTTATTTTTAAAAAAGAAAAAAAATGGATTGCCGTGGCACCCCCGGAAAGGGATCATATACCTTTACTTTTAAAAAGTTCTTTTGAAATTTCGAAAAGTTCCTAAGGAATCAGGGGCCCGGGGGGGTTCAATGAGCCATTTTTGGAAATACTGTGTTTTTTTTTTAAATTTTTACATTTTTGGCCCCCCCACTTTCTTTGTCAAAAAACCCCCTTCCAAAAATTTCAAAATACATTAAGGCCCGGGGATGGTTTAACCCCAATATCATAATGGAAAAATTTTTGGGGGGGTAAAAGTGTATTTTTAGACCCACTGTAGCAATTTTAAAAAAAAATTTTTTCGCCATTAATGAAGGGAAAAAAAAAAATTTTTCCCCCAAATTCCCCCTTTCCAACAGCTTTTTCCCCTAAAAAAAATTTTTTAAAAACATGTAAAAAAACACGGGGAAAAACGGATTCCCCCGTAATCTTAATTTTTTTTACTTAAAAAAAAACAAGAACAAAAAGAAAATTGGCGGGGTTTTTTTACTGCAAAAATGTATATCTTTTAATAGGTAAAAAATTTTTAAAAAACCAAGGGGTTTAAAAATTTTTTTCAGAAACGGGGGAAAAATGAAAATTTTCCACCTTATAAAAAAAAAAACTCACACACACACCCCCCACACACACACACACAACACACCCCCCCCCTCTCTCCCCCCCTCTCACCCCCTCCCCCTTTCCCCTCTTTTCCCCCTTTTCCCCCTCGCGCACGCACGAAAGCACGCAAAAAACGCACGCACAACACACACACAAACACACCACACACACCCACCACCACCCCACACACGCACACACACCACACCACACACACACAAAAAACACCACCCAAAAAAAAAACACACACACACACCCACTTTGCCTGCGAATGGGTAAACCCCCCGCGCTTTTTTAGACACACACAACAAACACACACAACCACACACACGACACACACACACACACACACACACACACATTTTTTTCCAAAAACACAAAAACACACACACACCCCGGGACAACCCCGAAAAGCACGCAGGGGACCAACGCACGCAGGGGATGCACGCACGCACGCACGCATACCCCAAAACATACACACACTTGGAAGGAGAGCAGACAGACAGACAGACAGGACAGACAGACAAAAAAGACAACAGAAAAAAAACCCCCAAAACAGAGAGGGGAAAAGAAAAAAGAAGAGAACACTACGTTTAAAAACAAAATTTTTTCCCCCCCCCTCCATCTCTGCGGGGAAACCCAGTATTTTTTCCCCCAGGGGAGCCTACAAATTACCTGTGGGGTTTTACCTTACCTTTTTTTGCCCCCTAACCTTGAGTCAAGGACCAAAAAAAAACGACCTCAGTACTTTTATAAAATGGCCCCCCCCCTTTTTCAGGTCAAAAAAGGCGAAAACCCCCCGAGCAAGGAGCTATACACCTGAAGTCCATCGCAATTTCCTTGGGGTAAAAAATCTGCTATGTGTCCTGCAGCGGACAGAGACGTTTTTCCCCCCTAAAACCCCCCCTGTTTTTTCCCCCCGCTCTGAAAGGAAAGCCGGGCTAAAGGGGGGTTAAAAAAGGCCCCCCCGGTTTTTACCAATCGGGGGTATTTTAAAAAATTTTCCCGGGGAATCACGTTTTTAAAAAAAATTTTAAAAAAAATTTTTAAAAAAAAAAAAAAGGAAAATCCAAAAAAAGTTAAAAGTTGTTCTCTTAAATACTGTAAGACTGTACAATACGGTCCAGAAAATTTTTAAACATTTTTTTTTCCAGGGGATTTGCGTGGGGAAAGTCATGAATGGGGGCCCCAATTTGAGGAAAGGGGTTTGTACTGAAAGGAATTTTAAAACAAACAACAACAATAAAAAAAAACAACAACAGCACAGCGAAAAAAACTTTATTTAATTTTATCTTCATTTTTTCCCCCGAATGATCCCCTCCAAGATCATGTGTAATAATGATTTCGGGCCCCCTTAAAAAGGGGCCAACAAGTGGGGTTCCATGTTTTATATAACCTGTCAAAAAACATACTCTCCATCACCCCTTTTGCATGCACACAGAAAACACAGACACCACACACACACACCACACACACACACAGACACACACACACACACACACACACACACAAAACACACACACACACACACACACTTCACGCACGCACGAAAATCAGAGAGAGAGAGAGATAAAGAGATATAGACAGACAGACGAACAGACAGAACAAAAGACAGGACAGTGACAGAGAGAACAGACAGAAAATAGAGACAGAGAGATAGTGAAAGGACAAAGAGAGACAGACAGAGGAGAATATAATACAAACCACACACCCACAAACCACACCCCACACACACACACACACACAAACACACACCAACAAAAAGTGGGGGCGCGGGGGCCGCCACGCACGCACGCACGCACGCACGCACACACACACACACACAAACACACAACACACACACAAACAACACACACCCCCCCTGATTTTCGCATGCAGCGTCTCTCAAACGTGCAGCCTGGCTACAATCCCCTTTAAAAAAGCAAACAAACAAACAAAGAAAAAAGAAACAGACAAGGGGGCTGTTCGCCCATTTCGTTTCCCATGTTATTATTTTAAAACCACAATGGCAATTTTTTTTCGACATAACATCATTTTTGTTTGTTTTTTTCGTTCGTAGAGGGTAATACCACAAAGAGAATCTCCAGGCAGTTCCCCCACTTTACGCCATTTTGCAATGAAGTTGATGGGAGGCGAATGAAAAGACCAACAGTACCACCCCACGAATGTTTTAACACCCAAAAACACATAGACACACATCGTCCCCTCTCTTCTCTCTTCTCTCCCCCTCTCTCTCTCTCTCTCTTTCACCACACACCAAAACACACACACACACACACAACCATAAATATATATATTTTATATAATATTATATGTATATACACACACACCGCACACATAAAACATACGCAAAGACTCTCTTGTGTGTGTTTTGTGTGTTTTTGTGTGTGTGTGTGTGTGGTGTGTGTGTTTTGGTGGTGTGTGTGTGGTGTCAAGTGCGCGCGCACCCACCACACATCACTTCTCTCTCTCTCTCTCTTCTCTCTTCTCCCCCTCTCTCTCTCTCTCTGTCGCTCACTCACATTCACAGAGAGAGAGAGAGAAAAGGAAGAGAAAAGAGAGAGAGAGAGGACTGAGGGGTTTTTGAAACAGCCTCACAGGAACATATTAGCTTCTTAAGACAATAACAGCTGTTTACCAAGTAAAACAGGTGTTGTCTTTCAGGAGAAAAAAAAAACTGGTTTGGCTGTTATCCCTGGGATCCCCAAAAAAAACAGGTTAATATGGGCGCTTATCCCCAAGAATCACAGCTGTTTGCTTATCTTCACGTGAAAAAAGTTAATTATTCTAAGGAAAATTAACACAAATAGAAAAATAAAAGTTGTAATCCTTCGGATCTCAACTTTTCCCCCTATTTTACTTTTTCCCCCATTTGTTCTTGTCATGGCAAACAGCAGTTATAGCTATTTTCCCTGTGGACGGGCTTGTTCTCGTGTAATACCTGTTTTCCTCTAAAATAGAAGGTTAACAGGTGTTAGCCCAAGAACAACAGAGAAAACAATTGTGATCTCCGGGGAAAACAATTAAACATCCCCCATAAAAAACAGGGAAGAAAAGTTGTGACTCAAGGAAAGGTTGTGATTCCCCTCTTTTCACTATGTTCCTCGAGAACCATAGCTATTTTTCCGATGGAAAACATCTGTTTTAGTCTTTAGACGCCAGTATGCTCCCGTAGTATTAGCCGCTGATGGTTTTCTGAGAAAAACAGGTATTGTTCTTCAGGAAGACGGCATTAAGCTGTTGTCCTTGAGAATCACAATTGTTTTCCTTGAGATGGTCGACGTTTTTTCGTTTTCGCGATGAATCACGAGTATCTTCCCTTTTTTTCCACAAAGAAGACTTATTGTCGATGTCATCTCGAAGGTTGGCAATTACTTTCCATATTTTCATGAAGAAAACGTTATTATCCTAAAAGGGAAAAAATGGAATCACGAAACAAGCTGTGATCCTTGGGATGGAATGCCTTGTACCTGCACCCTATGTGAACACAGCGCAGGCTTCCAAGGGTGGTGCAGGGCAGCTCCTAACTGGTTTATTCGGCAGTTGAAGACAGTACTTCTGTGGGTCCCCACTCACACCTTTGGGGTTTTTTTTTGTTTTGTTTTGTTTGTTTCCTCTCTATCAAAGTTCTTTTCCCCGTCAATGTTGTTTCGGTGGTAATACCTATTTTCATCAGGAAACAAAGATAACAACTATCATCCAAATGAAAATAAGGAAAAAAATAGATTATGATTCTGAAGGAAATAGGGAAAACAGTTGTGGCCCTTAAAAAAACAGTTGTGATCCCAGGGAAAAAAAAAAGTCGTAATCCTCTGAACAATACCTGTTTCACCTCTTTTCGCTATTTTTCACAGGAAAACAAATATTGTCCTTCAGGAAAGCGGGGTTAATCTGTTTATTTCTGAGGATAACATTTATCTCCCCTAGGATTACAGTTGCGTTTCCTTAGGGATCACGATTGTCCCCCATTCTTTAATAGAAAACAGTTATTATCGGTGCCTTCCTGAAGGTAGTGATTGTTTTCTCTATGTTCGCGGGGAAAACAGTAATTATCCTGAAGAAAAAGAACTGAAAATAGGAAAACAGATGTGATCCTTGGGATCACATTTTTTTTTTCTTCATATTTTTGCCGACCCCATTTGCGCTTGTCACGGTAAACAGCGATCATGTGTGTGTGGTGTGTGTGGGGGGGGGGGGGGGGGGGGGGGGGGGGGGGGGGGGGGGGGGGGGGGGGGGGGGGGGGGGAGGGGGGGGGGTTGTGTTGTTTTGTTTTCCAGTTTCATCGTCCATTCCTCATTCCCGCTCCAATCCCATCCCGCCCCACACCACCACCCCACCCCACCCCCACACATCCCTTCCCACTTTCCACCTCCACCCCCACCTCCCCTTCGTTTCTCTCCCAATGCACAGCCACCTTCAGGTAGCACTCTCAGCGCCGGCAATACACGGGGAGCTATTGATACCGTCATGAGGCAACCCACCAGAGAAAACCCTGCGCTGCTGCTTTACTTAATCTTTTTCGATGAAATTTCATTGGTTCCTGGTTTTTTTTTTATATCCAAGAGGACACTTACCAAGCTCATGATTGACAGCAATAACTGCTTAGTCGCGAAGCCAGCGTAGGTGTGTGCGTCCCTCTCAAGACAGACGGTCGCCATGTCCATACAAAAGGCAGTCCCAACGAACGTACTTTGACACAATCTAAACTCTGACCTGCGAAGATGTGAAGGGGAAATTGAAAGAAGGATATAAAACAAAGGGCCATAATAGGTTTTCTTTTCAAGTGATGAATGAGCGATTGAAATGTATGCTCGTGCCATTTTTGTTACCTTACATACAGCCGGTGCTGCAAAGTAGTCCACGCCTCCACTGAAGCATGCTCTAATCGGGGTTTTGAAGGCTTGTTACATGTGGGTCAGAATATGGACGAGGGTCAGTAAACGGTCCAGGATTATCGCATGTCTGCAGTGATTATTGGCTAATCGTATTATAGATTTCTTTTCGGTAAATCAAACAGGACAAGAATTATCCGTCGCGGTCAGTCACAACAAACGTTAATCTGCTGAATGAGTTTTTTTTGTTTTCAAACATTATCCTGCTGACTGTGATTATATTCAAGGCCATCTTTCTGTCTCTTGTATTAAAGGTCATCTTTCTGTCTCTTAATCAAAGGTCATCTTTCTGTCTCTTATATTAAAAGGTCATCTTTCGGTCATCTTTCTGTCTCTTATATTAAAGGTCATCTTTCTGTCTCTGTGTCTTTTAACAAATATTATCATGCAGGCTAAGCTTACGTTAACACACATTATCCTCCTGACTGTATTTCTATTTACAAACATTATCTTGCTGACTGTGTGCAAAAAAAAAAAAAAAACATCACCGAGCTGATTGTTTATGATGACAAATAAGATCCCACTGACTTTTGATTCAAAAGTAAAACTACTGACTGTTTATGAATAAAAGCGTAATCTTGTTGGCTGTTTAAACAAACCAATATCCTGATGAGTGTGGTTATATTAGTCATTATTATTATTATTATTATAATGAATACTTATGTAGCGCCTGTTCTCGGCTAGAGACCAAGCTCTAAGTGCTTTACAATCCACACTCGTTTACACAACGAGCTGCCAACCTGGTAGTGCCGACTGAAGAGCTGCCAGCTGGCGCTTCATTCAGTCGTTTCCCGTGTCATCCAGTCAATATCGTTCAATATCGTTCACTCAGTTTCCTTACTTCCTTCATTCTTTACATTTCTTACGCAGGGTGCATGCTATGTGTAACGTGTCATCCATACCAACGGCCAAACTGGCCTTCTCTTCCAAAAGCTGGTTGATTTGGGATTTTACGTGTGTGCAAGATGTTATGCGTGCGTTCACACACGGAACCTCGGTTTATAGTCTCATTCGAAGGAAATGGGGGCCTCGGTTTATATCATCCTGCTAAATGTTTTTGTTAACAAAGGTGTTTCTGCCGATTCTGTTAATTTTAACAAATATTATCCTATTGATTGGTTATGTTAATAAACATTATCCTACTGGCTCTGTTTTATGTCAACAAATATTATCCTGCTGAGTGTGTCGATGTTAAGAAACGTTATCCTATTGACTGTGTTTATGTTGACAAATATTTTCCTATGACTGTGTTCATGTTATCAAAATGATCCTGCTGACTGTTGTTCTGGTAAGAAACATTTTCCTACTAACCGTTTTCTGGTGACTGTAGTATGTTGAAAAAATATCATTCCGCTGAGTTTATTTCTGTTAACAAACATTATTTCGTTAAATCACTTATGCCTACAAACATTATCCTACTGATTACTGTCATGTTAAAAAGAATAGCATACTGAATGTTTATACTAACAAACATCATTCTTCTGAATTCATATAAATAAGCATTATCCTGCTAACCGTTCATGTTGACAAACATTATCCTGCTGATATTGCTTATGTTAACAAGCATGATCTTGCTGACTTTGTACATATTAACAAAACATGCCCATGCTGACTTTGTTTATGTATGCTAGCATTATCCTACTGAATTTGCTTATGTTAACAAACGTTATCCCAATGACTTTGTCAACGTAAAAAAATATTGTATTCTGCTCGCTGTGTATGTTGAAAAACCTTCCCCCCCCCCCCCCCCCCCCCCCCCCCCCCCCCCCCCCCCCCCCCCCCCCCCCCCCCACTGTTTTTCAAGCCTCTTACTTTGCTGACTTTGTTTGCTCACTTTGTTTTGTAGATAAACAATATTCTGCTGACTTTGCTACTGTGAACAAACCTCATCCTGCTGTCTTTGCTCACATTAACACGCATCGCTCTGCTGACTTTGCCTATGTTAACAGACATTATCCTGCTGAATTTGTCAGCAGGCATTATCATTTCGACTTTGTGTAAACAAACATTATGCTACTCGTTTTGTTAACGAGCATTCTCCTGCTGACTTTGTTAACAAAACGTTAACACCGCTGGCTGCTTACGTTAACAGATATTATCCTACTGACTTTGTTCATGGTAACACATGTCATCCTTGTGCGATTTTACCGGTTTCTGGAAAGAAACATTATTCTGCTGACTTTCTGGTAGCAATCATTTTCCTGTGTGACTTTGTGTATGTTGGATGAAACGTGTGATCACTTTCTGGTTAATGTACTTGGAAGGTCAAGACATACAGAATTCCTTTGTTCTGGGTTCGAACGCCCACTCAATAAAGTGACAGCTTCGCTGGCGTTCTTATAACTCTTTGTCGTGCTTTTTAGTGTTGTTATACATGCCATCTACACATGCAACCCCCATCTCCCTCCGCCCACCCATCCTAACTCCTCCTCCTTCTGTCTATTCTCCTGTCTACAGTATTTTTTGCGGGTGTGGACGTTGTTGTTGAATGTAATCTTATTATGATTGTGGGCATTTTGGTTTAAAATGAATACTCAATCGAAAAATGGCTGTGGCATTTTCAGCCACATTCCGTAAACAGGAATTCTTTGTTTTGGACTAGAGTGTATGATTTCAGTTTGTTGAAGATTCGTCAGGTGTGCCGTTTGTAATTATGCTCATGCTCATTAACATAACAGAAACGGAAGTGGAGCCCGCTATTGACCTCAGTGCAGGAGATCAGTGGGTATCACTATAATCTGCGTGAGTTCACACACACACACACACACACACACACACACACACACACACACACACACCTCTCTCTCTCTCTCTCTCTCTCTTCTCTCTCTCTCTCTCTCTCTCTCTCTCTCTCTCTCTCTCTCTCTCTCTATATATATATATATATATATATATATATATATGCGCGCATGCTCGCGAAACTTAAACGAAATGTAAGGTAGCAAAAGAATGATACAGTTGCTTTAAATATAGTTTTTATCATTAAAAAAAGATGCAGGTATGGTGTCCTTTTCTACAAATATTAAGAAGTAAACCGCAGCGTGGAAAGGATCAGATAGTTTTGAGCCTATGCAGTGGATATTTGGACAGCAGTTTGTGTCAGTCAGAGGAGTCGCACCGCGCATGTTTATATACACAGCATCGTTGCCAATCAGCAGGCTCTTGTTGATAACTTTTCAACAGCTCGCTTATGTCGGCAATGAACGATCATCGCTACACACACACACACACACACACACACACACACACACACACACACACACACACACACGTACGCACGCACGCACGCACGCACACACACACACAAACACACACACACACACACACACACACACACACACACACA
Source organism: Conus canariensis (assembly GCA_033310375.1). Taxonomy (NCBI): domain Eukaryota; kingdom Metazoa; phylum Mollusca; class Gastropoda; order Neogastropoda; family Conidae; genus Conus; species Conus canariensis. The sequence continues at coordinate 71,694,814 of CM065714.1, read as the reverse complement.
CACACACACACACACACAGAGAGAGAAGAAGAAGAAGAAGAAGAAGAAGAGTGGGGTGGGGTGAGAGGGTCTGGGGAAGGAGGGCAGGAGAAGATGTGGACTTGGGACAAACAGATGCTGAGGTAGGCTGTTCAGTTTGTAAGAGTCTGGACTGGCATAAAAAAAGACATGGAATAGATAGACAGATACATAGACAAACAGATACATCGACAGACAGAGGGACAGGTAGATAGATCGATAGAGAGACGAATAGATAGACAGATAGACAGACAGGCAGGCAGGTTGACATATTTACACAGACAAAGGACAAACGGACGGACAGACAGACAGACAGACTGATAGATAGATAATTAGATAGACTGACAGACAGACAGACAGTAAAGAGAGAATGAGACAAAGACAAACAGAGGAGATATAGATGAACAGACAGAATTGATTGATCGACTGATTGATTGATTGATTGATGGTCGTCGAAATTCTCTTATTGAATCGTGATCCATTTACATAAACATCCCGACATCAACT
>CM065714.1:71666789-71676789 GCA_033310375.1 Conus canariensis | reverse complement strand
CGACGAGCTAGCTAACCAGCCATACAGTCAACCAACCGACCGACCAGCCAGCCAACCGACCGACCAGCCAACCACATAACCAACTCACAAACCAGTCAGCCGACCGACCAACCAACCAACCGGCCACTCAGCTTGGTAAGATTTCTATGGTAGATTGCTGGTCCAAATGGCAACAGTTTAGCCGTATACTTTTTTCCATCCTAACAATCAAACGCGTTTATAACAACACAACCAACCCACAAACCAACCAGCCGACCGACCAACCAACCAACCGGCCACTCAGCTAGGTACGATTTCTATGGCAGATTGCTGGTGCCAAATGGCAGCAATTTAACCGTATACTTTTTCCATCCTAACAATCGAACGTGGTTATAAATCACTGTATTTTTTTTTAATCCAGGGCACCGCCATTAGTCTATGTCTCAGTTTACACTAGATCTGAGTTCAATAATCAAGTGGTCAAAACCCTTATTTTCAATCTGAGGATCGCAGGTTCAAATCTTGGGACCATCTAGTGGGAATGAAGGGTGGAGCCGGAAAGTTTTCAGATCTGCCCTGTCAACATTACGTACAAACTCGCCATACAGTAGTGGCTCCATTGAGTAAAAGACGAGATACACACGTTCAAGTCCCTTGTCATTCATGTCAATGACTCAGGGCGTACCTGGTTGGATTTGCTGGTAAAAAGGCACGGAGCTCCGGCTGTCAAATGTTGCGAATTCAATACGCGTTTGCTGCTTAAGTAAAACTGGCCATTTTTCTCCGCCCATCTTAGCGCGTTGTCGTTCTGGGGGTCCTGTGTTGTGTAAATAGCCCCCCTCCCTTCTAGTGTCGCGAGATGGCTATACCCCTCTGCCATATGATCTTCGGTGAGTGTGGACTTAGCATGCGCTTTGGATATGAAATAGGCTCCACCAAGCATTCCCCATCAACCACTGCCGACAGGAATGCCGTGAATGGCACTAAAATAGCTGCAGCGTCGTTGTTCATGTGCCTTCCTGTCACCTCCATGACCCGATAGTTATGTGGATGATTTATGATAAAACACAGAAGATTAATTGTGTCTCGTGTCATACGAGGATTTCTGCCGGTCTGCCGTGTGATGATATCTGTGATTCTATTTGTATCCAGCCATCAGTAGTCTGCGCGTCTTCCGCGTGCTCGCTGGCACGTCGCATGGCGAAAGCCATGATGTTGTTTATTACACATGAGTGACAATTAACTTTGATGCCGAGTTACCCTTATGACGCTAGTGTTCAGTGATAGGAGAAGGACAACTTGTAAAGCAAAAATTAAAAAAATAAAAAAAGGAAAAAAAAGAAGACAAAACGAAAATCTAAAAAGAGCATATGTATCTATACTCTGTGCGTGTGTGTGTGTGTGTGTGTGTGTGTGTGTGTGTGTGTGTGTGTGTGTGTGTGTGTGTGTGTGTGTGTGTGTGTGTGTGTGTGTGTGTGTTTAATTGCATTCTGTCTGTGCTGCTCATTTAGTCTTTGATTATCGCAAAGAAGAGATCGTAACACAGGCTTTATGGCGTTGTGATGGCAGCGATTTATCGCTTCTTATTCATCCTGCTCTCCCTCCCTCCCTCCCCCTCTCTCTCTCTCTCTCTCTCTCTCTCTCTTTCTTTCTTTATGGCAGCATACTAGCTTCATAAATCAATAATAGCTGTTAAAGAAACGGCTATTATCTTTCATGTAAACGAGGTCAAGATGTTATCCCTGAGCTGTATTCCTTAGGATGATAGCTGTTTTCCCTGGATTTTTCTCTCAGGATCACAGTTGTTTCCCTTTTCTCGGGGAACATATACCATTATAATCCTAAAAAGACAACGATCATAGGATCCGTTTTTGATCCCCTGGGGATCACGTATTTCCTGTTTTGCTGGGATCACGGCTATTTCTCTTTTTCTGGGGATCAGCTATTCCTGTTTGCCTGGGATCACGGCTATTTCTCTGTTTGTGGATCACGGCTATTTCTCTGTTTTGCCTGGGATCACGGCTATTTCCTCTGTTTTGCTGGGATCACGGCTATTTCCTCTGTTTTGCCTGGGATCACGGCTATTTCCTCTGTTTTGCCTGGGGATCACGGCTATTTCCTCTGTTTTGCCTGGGGATCACGGCTATTTCCTTGTTTTGCCTGGGGATCACGGCTATTTCCTCTGTTTTGCCTGGGGATCACGGCTATTTCCTCTGTTTTGCCTGGAAGGAGATCACGGCTATTTCCTCTGTTTTGCCTGGGGATCACGGCTATTTCCTCTGTTTTGCCTGGGGGAATCACGGCTATTTCCTCTGTTTTGCAGGGGATCACGGCTATTTACTCTGTTTTGCCTGGGATCACGGCTATTTCCTCTGTTTTGCCTGGGGATCACGGCTTTTTCCTTTTTTGCCTGGGGATTCACGGCTATTTCCTCTGTTTTGCCTGGGGATCACGGCTATTCCTCTGTTTTGCCTGGGATCACGGCTATTTCCTCTGTTTTGCCTGGATCACGGCTATTTCCTCTGTTTTGCCTGGGATCACGGCTATTTCTCTGTTTGCCTGGGGATCACGGCTATTTCCTCTGTTTTGCCTCGGATCACGGCTATTTCCTCTGTTTTGCCTGGGGATCACGGCTATTTCCTCTGTTTTGCTGGGGATCACGGCTATTTCCTCTGTTTTGCCTGGGGATCACGGCTATTTCCTCTGTTTTGTGTCCGTTTCCTCTGTTTCTGGGATCACGGCTATTTCCTCTGTTTTGCCTGGGGATCACGGCTATTTCCTCTGTTTTGCTGGGGATCACGGCTATTTCCTCTGTTTTGCCTGGGGATCACGGCTATTTCCTCTGTTTTGCCTCGGGATCACGGCTATTTCCTCTGTTTTGCCTGGGGATCACGGCTATTTCCTCTGTTTTGCCTGGGGATCACGGCTATTTCCTCTGTTTTGCCTCGGGATCACGGCTATTTCCTCTGTTTTGCCGATCCTATTTGCGCCTGTCATAGTTAAGAGCGATTGTATCTGTTTTTTCCTGTTAATGATGTTTTTTTTTTTCTTGCGATAATACCTGTTTTTCTTAGGAAAACAAGAATAACAGTTATCATCCCAAGGAAAATAGGGAAAACAAAACAAGAATAACAGTTATTAACCCAAGGAAAATAGGGAAAGAATTGTGAACCTCAAGGAAAACGGAGAAAACAGTTATTGTACTCAGGAAAAAAACAACAGGGTAAACAATTGTGTTCCCTAAGAAAAAGAGTTGTAAGACGTGGGATAATAACTGGCATCCCTCTTTTAGCCATTTTCCTGGAGTGACATACCTGTTTTCCTGAGACGCCTTCAGACGCTAGTATGTTACCATACTTTTCCTCTCTCTGATCGTTATTTTTACAATGATCATCTTCGTCGTCCTTATCATCGTCGTTGTCATCACCACATCATCATCGTCACCGCCATCTTGCCGTCCACGCCGTGAGGAGTTCCTTATAGTCCCAGGCGGCTGTTATGTGAAGTTGAAGAAACCTGTTCCAGCATCTCTGGACACCGTACACCTCCGCCCCCCCCCCCCTCACCCCCCCCCCCCCCGCCCCTCCACATTCCCCTCTGTCCTTCCATTACCCCTCACCTGCCTCCTTCTCTCCCCCCCCCCCTCCTTCTCTCTCTCTCTAACACATACACACATACACACACACATGCGCGCGCGCGCGCCAAACACACACTCACAGAGAGAGAGAGAGTAAGAGAGAGAGAGAGAGACGCTCAACACACACACACACACACACACACACACACACACACACACACACACACACACACACACACACACTCACACACACACACACTGGCACGAGCGCTCACACACACACACACACACACACACACACACACACACACACACACACACACACACACACACACACACTCACACACACTGGCACGAGCGCTCACACACACACACACACACACACACACACACACACACACACACACACACACACACACACACACACACACACCTTCCCTCCCTTTTCCACCTACTGACTGACGGGTGGATGCCTAGTATCTGCTCGTTAACAGATCTGTTGTAGCAGAGGGGGCAGGCATGTTCGCCCACACTGGCTGGCCCCTGCCACAGAGTGGGTAGACAGCTGATGAACGATTTGCTGTTCTTTGGGGCGGGGTAGGGGGAGGAGCGGGGGGGGGGGGGGGGGAGTCAGAGAAGGGGTCATTGACTCGCCGGGGGCTGTATCCAGCCGGCGTCAGCTTTACTTCCTCGCATCCTTTCCCCCATCCTGTTTTCATCTTTTGTTTTATTTTGAGCTATGTAGCGAGCGGATTTGTTGTAGTTGCTGTTATTCTGGTTTCGTTGTTGTTGTTGTTTCGTCCAGCCGAGTGTCTGTATTGCAGAGTCTTACATTGGTTTCGTAGGAATGTTTTTTTGTTTGTTTGTTTGTTTTGTTTTGTTTTGTCTGCCTCTCTGCTGCTATTCCTTCTTCTCTTCTTTTCTTCTTCTTCTTCTTCTCTCTCTCTCTCTCTCTCTCTCTCTCTCTCTCTCTCTCTCTCTCTCTCTCTCTCTCTCTCTAATTAACTCAAAGAGTAAAACGTATCCCTAATCCTCATTTATAGATTGAAGTCATCCACGTCGCTACACTTACAAAATCATGTTGTCAAAACATGTTCATCAAAACACAAAGTTATGGCAATGTTACATTCAGCTAAAAAAAATACGTCATAGACCTTGTTTCGTAACAGTCAAATCATTCTAAATCAAACTGGACAGCCATCAATATTCTCATAAAAATAAAGTCGATAAAATGCCGACGTCTGTTAAAGGCAGTTCAACAGATAATTACTTTTAACCACCATTTTTCTAATACATGTTCCTCAGTTATAAACAAATGATCACCCTCTCTTTAGTGATCTTGAGTCATTTAAGAATTCATTTTTCTCAACAACAACAACAACAACAACAGCAACAACAAATACAAAAAATAAAATAAAATAAAATACATTGGAAGTTATCATTCCTCCCGTTGCGGTGTAAGACGTTTACGTTTATCTTAACACGTATCGAGCAGACAGTCACACGTGGTCTTGGTGATTTAGGTCTAGATGGTAAGATTCTTAAACCTTGTGCTCTTATTATCATAAACTCCCAAATCTATCTTTTCAATCTCGTAACAAACAAAACCTATGTTCCTGATATTCTTACTTAAGCAACAATTATTCCTGTTCATACGTCTGGAGATAAAATTAACCAAACAAATTAAAGACCTTTTTCAATATTATCAGTTCTGTTAAAACCTTTGGGGGAAAAAACATATCTATAAGCATCTTATGTATCACTTTTCACAAAATATCTTGCTTCATCCCAATTAATCAGGATTTAGAGAAAATCATAAATGTCACGCTGCTTTAATCAACCTCGTCGAGTCTGTGTAAGGCCATATATAGACTTTCCGACCAAGCCCTTTCTCTTGTGAGATCTTTTCTTTTCTAACCGTTATCATAAGGCTGTCTTGGATAACAGACATTCCCAATTCCAGACAAATAAAATTTGGCGTCCCCCGAGGATATGCTCTTGGTCCCCTTCTTTATTCTCTCAATTGATGATCTTCCCCTGTATATTTCGGAAGGCGTACGTGAACTGTTTGCAGACAATACATCTATTCGTTCTAGCTGTTCTGATTTGAAACAGTTGACCACGACTCTGCAAGACGATGTTAACCACGTCATTAAATGGACTGAGATGAATCGCATATCCTTGAAAGGAAAAAAAAAAAAAAAGAACAACTAAATACATGATAAAAACTTTGGGACAAAGACGGAAAATATAACCTTCCGTCTATCTTCGTTACATATGGGTAATACACTCATTGATGAAGTTCTGAGAGTTACATCGATGATAATCTTTCCTCGTGGCCGCGTATTTACAGTTTATGCAAACGCATTTCCCGAAAGTTATTCCAGCTCTCAAGAATTAAGATGTTGCACGATGTTACAGCACAATAAATTTCTACTGTTTTCATTTCATCACGCACGCACACACATATACACAAGGACAACCCTTCAGAAATAAAGTCTCTCCTCTCTCTCTCTCTCTCTCTCTCTCTCTCTCAAGGATAGACTAGAAAAGTAGAACTCGATTAAACCTTTGAGTAATAGACAGTAAACAAGTTGGGTATTTTTTGCTCCCATAAGAAAACCTAACACAGAGTAACTTGTATTCAAGACTGGCACAGCCTTTTAAACTTGAATAAAGTCAGACAAATACATAGACGAACAATCTAATAGTGGGGGAAAAACAAGCGCAGGCCAACAACTGAAACTATCTTCATAGTAATGACTTGGCAAAGATTTGGACTTAAGGAGGGGGGCGGAATTTGAAGATGGAGAAACTGGGAACATGAAATTAAGGAAATATGTTACAGATATGAAAACTCTTCACTAGCTGCATAAGGGAACCATCGCAATCCCTTTTGAAGGCAGATATATTTGTATTGCCTGCTCCGAGGCCTTTCGTCCGCTGGGTCGGACTCATCAGGGAGACACGGCTGGTTGTGTCTGCGCTCCTGGCGTCAAATAGAGACACACCACAGTCCATAATACTATGGTGTTCTCACCACCAAGAGTGCAAAAAAGAATCCAATAGCACCCCCAAAGCAGCCAGCGAAGAGTAGTAAATGAAACCAAACGAAAGTGTGGGGAGGAAAAAAGTTGCTGAAAAACTAAAGACATTACGCAAACAGTATAAAATATAGGGGACAGTCTTTGAGCCTACGCTTGAGGATCCACCCAAAGATGCAAGGGAGATCAAAAGACAAACACACAGACGGACAGAAACAAATACAAATAACCTCAATTTGATCAAAACAAAACAAAATCGAAAATGAAATGAGACAGGGAACAGTAAACGATAAACAGTAAACAAGTTGGGTATTTTTTGCTCCCATAAGAAAACCTAACACAGAGTAACTTGTATTCAAGACTGGCACAGCCTTTTAAACTTGAATAAAGTCAGACAAATACATAGACGAACAATCTAATAGTGGGGGAAAAACAAGCGCAGGCCAACAACTGAACTATCTTCATAGTAATGACTTGGCAAAGATTTGGACTTAAGGAGGGGGGCGGAATTTGAAGATGGAGAAACTGGGAACATGAAATTAAGGAAATATGTTACAGATATGAAAACTCTTCACTAGCTGCATAAGGGAACCATCACAATCCCTTTTGAAGGCAGATATATTTGTATTGCCTGCTCCGAGGCCTTTCGTCCGCTGGGTCGGACTCATCAGGGAGACACGGCTGGTTGTGTCTGCGCTCCTGGCGTCAAATAGAGACACACCACAGTCCATAATACTATGGTGTTCTCACCACCAAGAGTGCAAAAAAGAATCCAATAGCACCCCCAAAGCAGCCAGCGAAGAGTAGTAAATGAAACCAAACGAAAGTGTGGGGAGGAAAAAAGTTGCTGAAAAACTAAAGACATTACGCAAACAGTATAAAATATAGGGGACAGTCTTTGAGCCTACGCTTGAGGATCCACCCAAAGATGCAAGGGAGATCAAAAGACAAACACACAGACAGGACAGAAACAAATACAAATAACCTCAATTTGATCAAAACAAAACAAAATCGAAAATGAAATGAGACAGGGAACAGTAAACGATAAACAGTAAACAAGTTGGGTATTTTTTGCTCCCATAAGAAAACCTAACACAGAGTAACTTGTATTCAAGACTGGCACAGCCTTTTAAACTTGAATAAAGTCAGACAAATACATAGACGAACAATCTAATAGTGGGGCAAAAACAAGCGCAGGCCAACAACTGAACTATCTTCATAGTAATGACTTGGCAAAGATTTGGACTTAAGGAGGGGGGCAGAATTTGAAGATGGAGAAACTGGGAACATGAAATTAAGGAAATATGTTACAGATATGAAAACTCTTCACTAGCTGCATAAGGGAACCATCGCAATCCCTTTTGAAGGCAGATATATTTGTATTGCCTGCTCCGAGGCCTTTCGTCCGCTGGGTCGGACTCATCAGGGAGACACGGCTGGTTGTGTCTGCGCTCCTGGCGTCAAATAGAGACACACCACAGTCCATAATACTATGGTGTTCTCACCACCAAGAGTGCAAAAAAGAATCCAATAGCACCCCCAAAGCAGCCAGCGAAGAGTAGTAAATGAAACCAAACGAAAGTGTGGGGAGGAAAAAAGTTGCTGAAAAACTAAAGACATTACGCAAACAGTATAAAATATAGGGGACAGTCTTTGAGCCTACGCTTGAGGATCCACCCAAAGATGCAAGGGAGATCAAAAGACAAACACACAGACGGACAGAAACAAATACAAATAACCTCAATTTGATCAAAACAAAACAAAATCGGAAATGAAATGAGACAGGGAACAGTAAACGATAAACAGTAAACAAGTTGGGTATTTTTTGCTCCCATAAGAAAACCTAACACAGAGTAACTTGTATTCAAGACTGGCACAGCCTTTTAAACTTGAATAAAGTCAGACAAATACATAGACGAACAATCTAATAGTGGGGGAAAAACAAGCGCAGGCTGCTTTGGGAGTGCTATTGGATTCTTTTTTGCACTCTTGGTGGTGAGAACACCATAGTATTATGGACTGTGGTGTGTCTCTATTTGACGCCAGGAGCGCAGACACAACCAGCCGTGTCTCCCTGATGAGTCCGACCCAGCGGACGAAAGGCCTCGGAGCAGGCAATACAAATATATCTGCCTTCAAAAGGGATTGCGATGGTTCCCTTATGCAGCTAGTGAAGAGTTTTCATATCTGTAACATATTTCCTTAATTTCATGTTCCCAGTTTCTCCATCTTCAAATTCCGCCCCCCTCCTTAAGTCCAAATCTTTGCCAAGTCATTACTATGAAGATAGTTCAGTTGTTGGCCTGCGCTTGTTTTTCCCCCACTATTAGATTGTTCGTCTATGTATTTGTCTGACTTTATTCAAGTTTAAAAGGCTGTGCCAGTCTTGAATACAAGTTACTCTGTGTTAGGTTTTCTTATGGGAGCAAAAAATACCCAACTTGTTTACTGTTTATCGTTTACTGTTCCCTGTCTCATTTCATTTTCGATTTTGTTTTGTTTTGATCAAATTGAGGTTATTTGTATTTGTTTCTGTCCGTCTGTGTGTTTGTCTTTTGATCTCCCTTGCATCTTTGGGTGGATCCTCAAGCGTAGGCTCAAAGACTGTCCCCTATATTTTATACTGTTTGCGTAATGTCTTTAGTTTTTCAGCAACTTTTTTCCTCCCCACACTTTCGTTTGGTTTCATTTACTACTCTTCGCTGGCTGCTTTGGGGGTGCTATTGGATTCTTTTTTGCACTCTTGGTGGTGAGAACACCATAGTATTATGGACTGTGGTGTGTCTCTATTTGACGCCAGGAGCGCAGACACAACCAGCCGTGTCTCCCTGATGAGTCCGACCCAGCGGACGAAAGGCCTCGGAGCAGGCAATACAAATATATCTGCCTTCAAAAGGGATTGCGATGGTTCCCTTATGCAGCTAGTGAAGAGTTTTCATATCTGTAACATATTTCCTTAATTTCATGTTCCCAGTTTCTCCATCTTCAAATTCCGCCCCCCTCCTTAAGTCCAAATCTTTGCCAAGTCATTACTATGAAGATAGTTCAGTTGTTGGCCTGCGCTTGTTTTTCCCCCACTATTAGATTGTTCGTCTATGTATTTGTCTGACTTTATTCAAGTTTAAAAGGCTGTGCCAGTCTTGAATACAAGTTACTCTGTGTTAGGTTTTCTTATGGGAGCAAAAAATACCCAACTTGTTTACTGTTTATCGTTTACTGTTCCCTGTCTCATTTCATTTCCGACTTTGAGTAATAGGCCTAATCTCTCTCTCTCTCTCTCTCTCTCTCTCTCTCTCGTTTTAGCCATTTAATTCATGCAGTTAGTCCATTTCTATGACATATTAAGCTGTGTTATGCAAGTCATAGAAATAACCAAAAAGAATTAAATAATTCCGTCAGC
>CM065714.1:71644289-71659289 GCA_033310375.1 Conus canariensis | reverse complement strand
ATCTTGGACGATCTCAGAGCGAATGAACTCATTTCTTCACAAATCTCTGAGAAAATTAATTTGCCAGTCATTAGTGATCTCTGAGAGAAATTGCCGATCTCATCATTGATCTTTGAGAGCAATCTTCAGTTTCTTCACCGATACCTTGGAGAATTCACCCTTATCTTTGCACATCTCTGAGAGAACATGCTGATCTCTTCCGCCAATCCTTGAGAAAAAGTCGCTAATCTTAACGATCTCTGAGAGAATTCGCTGATCTTTTTACCGATTTCTGAAGGAAAAAAATCGCCTATTTCAGTAAACAAGTTGGGTATGTTTTGTTCCCATAAGAAAACCTAACACAGAGTAACTTTTATTCAAGACTGGCACAGCCTTTTAAACTTGAATAAAGTCAGACAAATACATAGACGAACAATCTAATAGTGGGGGGAAAAACAAGCGCAGGCCAACAACTGAACTATCTTCATAGTAATGACTTGGCAAAGATTTGGACTTAAGGAGAGAGAGAGGGGGATTTGAAGATTGAGAAACTGGGAACATGAAATTAAGAAAATATGTTACAGATATGAAAACTCTTCACTAGCTGCATAAGGGAACCATCGCAATCCCTTTGAAGGCAGATATTTGTATTGCCTGCTCCGAGGCCTTTCGTCCGCTGGGTCGGACTCATCAGGGAGACACGGCTGGTTGTGTCTGCGCTCCAGCGGACGAAAGGCCTCGGAGCAGGCAATACAAATATTATCTGCTTCAAAAGGGATTGCGATGGTCCCTTATGCAGCTAGTGAAGAGTTTTCATATCTGTAACATATTTTCTTAATTTCATGTTCCAGTTCTCAATTTCAATCCCCTCTCTCTCTCTTAAGTCCAAATCTTTGCCAAGTCATTACTATGAAGATAGTTCAGTTGTTGGCCTGCGCTTGTTTTTCCCCCACTATTAGATTGTTCGTCTATGTATTTGTCTGACTTTATTCAAGTTTAAAAGGCTGTGCCAGTCTTGAATAAAAGTTACTCTGTGTTAGGTTTTCTTATGGGAGCAAAAACATACCCAACTTGTTTACTGTTTATCGTTTACTGTTCCTGCCTCATTTCATTTCCGATTTCGCCTATTTCAGTCATCATATTCATTATCAGTCTGAAAAGGTTCGCCTACCTCTTCAAAACTGTCTGAAAGAATTCACCGATCTCTAAGAGAATGTGCCAATCTCTTTCATCAATCTCTGAGAGAATTTTGTCCGATTCTTCACCGATTTCTGGAATCATTCACCGATCGCTTTCTTCCCCGAACTGTAGGAAAATTTGTTGATCTCTTCATCAAATTCTCAGAGAATTCACACATCTCTTGTGCCCATCTCTAACCAGTCTCTGAGTCTGAGAATCTTTCGGTCTCTTCACCAGTCTTTTGGAGATTGTCAATGCCTTCTTTTTCTTCTTCTTTATTTTTTGTTATTATTTTTTTTTTTTTGAGAAGTCATCGATCTCTGAGAGAATTCGCCGCCCACCATGAGCCGGTCTGTCTGGGCCAGGGTGAAGGTCAACCGGGGTCATTGTCAGCCCTCATCAGTGTGAGTGTTGGTATCGTGATGGTGATGGAATGCTGGTTTTAGTGTTCCTTTGGGGACCAAGTCGGCGAAGGTGAGGAGTGAGTGGTCGTTGGCTCACTCTGTGAAGTCAGAGAGATTACAGAAAGCATCTACCGACTGTTCTTCAGTGTGTGTGTGTGTGTGTGTGTGTGTGTGTGTGTGTGTGTGTGTGTGTGTGTGTGTGTGTGTGTGCTGTGTCTGTTGTATGTGTGTGTGTGTGTGCGTGCGTGGTGTGTGTGTGTGTTGTGTGTGTGTGTGTGTGTGTGTGTGTGTGTGTGTGCACTCGCGGGGTGCTTATGTTTGTATGTGTGTGCACGTGGGTTGCGCGCGCGTGCGCGCGAGCGTGGATGAACGCATGCATATCAGTGTGTGTGGTGTGTGTGTTGTGTGTGTGTGGTGTGTGTGTGTGTGTGTGTGTGTGTGTGTGTGTGTGTGTGTGTGTGTGTGTGTGTGTGTTATAGACAGACAGGGACAGAGAGAGGAAACACGTAACAGAGAGAGGGAGAGAGCGCATTTGTATTTGTTCGTTTATATGTATAAGTGTGCCAGACTGTGCGTGTGCGCACGCACATTCGTGTGTGTGTGTGTGTGTTGTGTGTGTGTGTGTGTGTGTGTGTGTGTTGTGTGTGTGTGTGTGTGTGTGTGTGTGTGAGTGTGTGTGTGTGTGTGTGTGTGTTGTGTGTGTGTGTGTGTGTGTGGTGTTCAAGATGAAGGCATTCGACGTCCGGGATTCCTCTCAACCATTCTAACCGACCCCCACCCCCCCCCCCCCCCCCCCTAGCCAGCCACTCCCTCAGCATCAACCTCTTCCCCGACTCCCGCCAGTTGCAAAAGCTACTGGAGCTGTGTCATTACACGAACAGCCAGCCAGTCCTAATCGGTGGTGAGAGTGCGGAGAATCGTCGTAGGCTACTGCGCTACATTTGGCTTTTATGACGTTTCTAAGTCTCTCTCTCTCTCTCTCTCTCTCTCTCTCTCTCTCTTTGTTGTGTGTGTGTGTGTGTGTGTGTGTGTGTGTGTGTGTGTGTGTGTGTGAGCCAGTCAAAACGCGTTCTTTCTGTTTAAGATGATGGGTTCCATAAGAACGTAGCAGATGAGTGAAGCGATCATTCAGTGCAGGGCCACAGAAAAAGCGTAACGGCCTAGCGGCCGCTCCTTGTACTACAGGCAAGTAGCGATGAGATTCCCATACCATGCCGGTGTGCTCACATACAGGCAGACACCTGCGTGCCTTGTTGGTGCTTCACTGCTGCTACTATGCAGACCGAGTTTTCCTATCCCCCTCCTCCCTTCCTGTACCTCAGTTTAGGCGAGTGGTTTACTGAGAACTAGTGATGAGTTTGTTTTTCGTGTCGTATCAGGACACAAACGCGCGCTTGCGCACGCACGTGTGCAGGCGCACCCCTTCTTGTGTGATATGTACACGTTACACACTGTCTTCTTTTGCAACCTTACAAGGACACTGAAACTGTAGAACTGGACTTGGACACACTCCATTTACACTTCCAAACTTTATTCAGGACATGGGATTTTCTGATGACACCGCATGCTGAAAGGAAAGAAGTCTCCCCCCCCCCCTCCCCCCTACCCTTGGACAGGGAAACAAATACACCCGTCCTTCACACACAAGTCATGTTGTCCACAGCCAAGCCAAACAGAAACGTCGGTCAAATTAAGGCTGCAACTTCACTGGTGATCAGGGGTACCTGCTCTGATCCATCAAACACAGGACCTATCTCCTAAGCCTCCTGATGACGATAATGACTGCTTCAGTCACGGAGCCAGCTTGAGTGAAGACCTCCCTCTGGTGGGCGCCATCACGTGCATTCATTGACAGACCCTATGACCTTGCCGTAACCGATGACTGATGAACTCACCGTGGGCATGGAGAGGATATCAAAACTGAGGTCACCATGAGGTAGAGCATGAAGAATACATCAAATCAAATGAAATCATATTGCTTGTTGCGCAGTCGACCGCGTGGGGCCACATAAGAGCTATCATCTCGACAAAGTCAATTCTCCTGACAGTTAACACGACTTATTAAAACAAATTGTCTGAAACACGCTAGCATGGGGTGAAGTCTTTCTTCCGTAAAAATCTGAGATCAGACAATTTGTTTTCTTTCAGAAATATAAAAATCGCATCTAGTCGAACGTCTTTGAGCAACATTTTATGGAATCTGCTGTAAAGTGTTTGTGTCTGACATCATGTAAGTCCCAACACTCTATCTGAACATGTATCACAGTGAATGGTATATTACATGGAATGCACCACTTCTTCACCTTTAAAAAGGTTACAAGCGGGGCATAAATGGAGTGGCCTGTGTGTAATCGACACAGGGTGTTTCTTCTGTACAGCCACCAGTGGCGGATGGTTAAATCTCCTGACGAACTGAGCACATGTCAACAGAGTTTGTTATCTGTCTGCGCGTTCCAGTCCTCTTGCCAGAACTCTTTGACTTGAATCTGAGTTTGGGGTTTCAGAACGGTGTGAGGGATAAAGAAAAAGACCATTTTTTTTCTTTGTGGCATTCTTGGCAAGTTGATCAACTACCCCATTGCCTCGAATGCAAACATGACCAGGAACCCAACCAAAACTGAGCTATGATTGTAACCATCAGATTGTCAGAGATGTATAGCTTGAGGTTTATGAACTGATGATTAATGAGGAGCATGAAGACGATGATCAGCGTTCCAGTCTGACCTGAGACAACATGCTTTGCGCCATGTTCCTCTCAGAATACATCCCCGAGCGATAGGCACTTGTAGTTTTGTTCCGCAGGAAATTTGAGCAACACTCACAGAGACACCATCTATTAAGTGGATGAAACTCAACTGAGTCGTCCCAGTCTTCCCATCTGGGGTCACAACACACGCAATGAACGTACCAGAGACGAAAGATCCCATAAATACATTCCTCTGATAGGAATCGAACCCACGACTTCCCAAAACGTTGACCGCGACGCTAACCACTAGGCCGCCTCCACCACGGCGGCTCGTGAAAATGTTTTCTTTGCGTAAACGATGCTGAAGCATGCACGTAGTTTCTCGTTGAAAACCATCAGCGCAAGGCTGGAACAGCATTGAAAAACAAATCAATGGAAAGAAAAATAATGATGACGAACTCAAGAATAGCTACTAGCCATGTATGCGGGGTATGACTTTGGACGTTGCATGCACCCCTTGCTCTGTGTTGGCAGACGCACCTCTTGCCTGACAAAATGGATCATTACATACATAAAAAAAAATTAAAGTGTGTCTCATATTAGACAGACTGCTCTGGATAACCTGATGGCTGCTCTCCCTGGCACAGATAACTTGAAAACGTACTCTCCAACCCGTCTGCTTGAATTTAGTTATGTTCAACAGGAGTGGATGTCTGACTGCATTTGGCTGGGAGTTTGGGGTCGACATCTCCATTAGATGATAGCTCTTGGCCCCTGGTTTTCTGTGTCTTGATTTTTCAGACTGTCTGCAGTTCAGACCACTTCAATGTCCCTCGTCTTGCCCTGCATCCACCCCAGTTCAGTATTTTGAATCGATGTGTCATTCTTCTGGAACCGCCTTTATACAACTTGAGAGTGTTTCAGGATCCGCGGCAGTTCAACAACACGTGCGCTAAATGTGCAATACTCAGCTTCACACGACCTGACAATATGGACAAAAGACGTGTGTTTGACTCCACGGTGGACACTTTCGACATAGGACCTGCTTTACATATTACGACTGTAGACATAGGACCTGCTTTGCATATGAAGACTGTAGACATAGGCCCTGCTTTACATATGACGACTGTAGACGTAGGACCTGCTTTACATCTGACGACTGTAGACATAGGACCTGCTTTACGTATGACGACTGTAGTCATAGGACCTGCTTTACATATGACGACTGTAGACATAGGACTTGCTTTACATATGATGATTGTTGACATAGGACCTGCTTTACATATGATGACTGTAGACATAGGGCCTGATTTACATATGATGACTGTAGACATAGGGCCTGCGTTACATACGATGACTAGTGTACATAGGATCTGTTTTACATATGACAAATGTAGACATGGGACCTGTTTTACCTATGACGACTGCAGACTTAGGACCTGCTTTACATATGACGACTGTAGACATAGGACCTGTTTTACCTATGACGACTTTAGACTTAGGACCTGTTTTGCATATGACAAATGTAGACATGGGACCTCCTTTACATATGACGACTGTAGACATAGGACCTCTTTACACATGGCGACTGTAGACATAGGACCTGCTTTACATATGACGACTGTAGACACAGGACCTCCTTTACATCTGACGACTATAGACACAGGACCTCCTTTACACATGATGACTGTAGACATAGTACCTACTTTACGTATGACGACTGTAGACACAGGATTTGTTTTACATATGACAAATGTAGACATGGGACCTCCTTTACATATGACAACAATAGACACAGGACCTGCTTTAACATAGCCGGACAACAGACGATAAAGAGCCTGCTTTACGCTACTCATACGAAAACACTCACACTTGACAACTGTTGATAAATTATGACCTGTTTTACACAACCGTGCCACTGTGGACACAGGGTCTAGTTTACACGACATGACAGCTGTGGACATAGCACTCGTTCATTTGACCTGAAAAGTATGGAATTTGCTTTAAAAGACCCTGAAAAGTATGGGCATAGAACTTGCTTTACAAGACTTGAAAACTGTGGACATAGAACTTGTTTTACAAGATCTGAAAAGTATGAACATAGAACATGCTTTACAAGACCTGAAAACTGTGGACATGGAACTTGTTTTACAAGATCTGAAAAGTATGAACATAGAACATGCTTTACAAGACCTGAAAACTGTGGACATGGAACTTGTTTTACAAGATCTGAAAAGTATGGACATAGAACATGCTTTACAAGACCTGAAAACTGTGGACATAGAACTTGTTTTACAAGATCTGAAAAGTATGGACATAGAACTTGTTTTACAAGACCTGAAAACTGTGGACATAGAACATGCTTTACAAGACCTGAAAACTGTGGACATAGAAGTTGTTTTACAAGATCTGAAAAGTATGGACATAGAACATGCTTTACAAGACCTGAAAAGTATGGACATAGAACTTGTTTTACAAGATCTGAAAAGTATGGACATAGGACGTGCTTTACAAGACCTGAAAAGTATGGCCAAAGGATCTGCTTTACACTACCTAAAAACTGTGGGCATAGGACTTGCTTACCGACATGAGAACTGTGGACATAGGATGTGCCTCATGTGACTATGTGGATTTTTCTGTTTGAACACAAGCTGACAACGTTGGCATTGGGGCCGGTCATCATTGGTCTTGTTTCCATGGCTATTCCGGCCGCTTGGTAAAATGGTGGGTCTGAATGTTCCAGGGCACTGTGACATTCTGTCTGAAGCAGTCTGTGCTTTCTTTATTGACTTAATCATTTGTTTGAAATGTGGGCCAAAGGTGGCTGACGCCATGGCAATAGTCCCAAAGCACATCTCGTTGTCGTCGTCGTCGTTGTTGTTGTTGTTGTTGTTGTTGTTGTTCTTCTTTCTTCTTCTTCTTCTTCTTCTTCTTCTTCTACTACTACTACTACTACTTACTACTACTTCTTCTTCTTCTTCTTCTTCTTCTACTACTACTACTACTACTACTACTACTACTACTACTACTACTACTTCTTTTCTTCTCTCTTCTTCTTCTTCTTCTTCTTCTTCTTCTTCTTCTTCTTCCTGCTCCTCCTCCTCCTCCTCCTCCTTCATTCTTTTTAATTTTGAAGACTTCTACTTCTGCGAAAAGAGACGATAAGAATGAAAAGAAAAAGAAGTTGGATATGGATATCAGTGAAGCTGTCTCCCTGCAATGGAAATGGAAACATTTCTTGTTTAATTTGCGAAGCAAGACGAAAGGAAATATCGGGAGATAGAAATTCAGTGCTCTTGTTTGCTATACATCAATCAACAACGCACTCGACATACATTAAAACAGCAGAAAGTAGCAAGTAAATTTCAATATATCAACAAAGAGACCATTGTAGCATATGTCTGTCGTCACCACTGAGCTCAGTCTCATTTAAAAGATTGAAAAAAAAATGCTGTTCTTGCTGTCCAAATGTCGCTGACCTGGAGGTATTAGTGTATTATCAAACAGAGGATCTCTACTCTCCCCCCCCCCCACCCCCACCAACTCTATGTTACCACTACCAATAGTCATTCCAACAACAGAAACATAGAACCATATCACTACCCTCAATCCTACAGCGGAAATACAGAACCATATTACCACCCTCAAAAGTCATTCCAACGTCTTTGACGTAGTACTATATCACCAGTCTGAATAGTCAAATCCAGCAACGTCTGTTTTATCTGACAAAGTAGATGGAAAAGAGGCAAGAGGAAATTCATCCTACATCCCATTTCTGTTACCGCCGCAATCAGCCACAGCTGAGCTTTTAGTGCAGAATGTGATAACTGAAAGAGAGCTGCATACAAAACGCCTCTATGGTTACTGTCAACTTGACGGCCTCGTAATCTGCTCTTATCTTTAATGCCCAAGTACTGAAGAGATGACAGAAAGAAGAATACATCACGGTTTTCTTTCATGAGCCAAAGCAGTTTCTGAACGCGAGAGGAAAGCAAGAGCAGACAAGAATCAGTGATATATGTCCCGATACCGTTTCAGCCTCAACCTTAGTTATAGTTATTTTATCGTTCATACCCACCTTAGAGTGTATGTGTAGGTGTGTGGAGGTCTGTCTCAAACTACGCTGATGTCATCAGAACGACAACGCCTTATTGTGATGAAGGCAATTTTTATGTTGGTCGCCAAATGGCTCAAATCCACAACACCTGACAGTGAACTCGCTGCTCTATGTCTCAGCGTGTGTCAGTATTTCCTTTTTATCTGAAGGCTCAAACACTGTAGCAAAAAAAAGAAAACACACACACACACACACACACACACACACACACACACACACACACACACACACACACACACAACAACAAAACAAAAATCAAAGCAGAGGAGAGGACAGCCTGGGAGCAAGGAGAGGGGGAAGCCCGACATCTTGATACAAAAGTAAGATAGACGGTGGAGGGTATGAGGAGTGTTTTGGTGAACAGGAAATCGGCCAATCCACTGACAATGAAACAATGTCTTTTAAAGACTTTCCAGCACAATACAATAAAAACAACAACAACAACAAACTTGGATCTTACAGATTGAATAAGCTTATCAACCACATCGCGACCTTGGCATGAAGTTTTGATTTATTTTTTCAAAAATCGTTAAAAAGATTTTTTTTTTTTTTTTGGGGGGGGGGGGGGGGATTATGCTTTGGGGGGGGGGGATCCAGAAATATGTCATGTTTCAATTTCTATTACTCATTTTGTTTATTTTGACCGATTATATTGCAAACAAAATCATTTTCTGATTTGGTTGTGTGTATATAATGTGAGAGAAAGTGACCAAAACACGGAAAAATGGCATCGATTTTGACAGCATGGCGCTCGTATTTCGCCTTCAAAACCCCTTTTCATTTGGTATCAATAAAAAGGTCGGTCGCTGACCTACATTTTGACCTCGGTTTCCGATGGAAAATTTCTCTCACGAAAAGTGCGAATCGGAGGAACCCGTGAAACGAATGAGTCGAACTCTGCGATTGGCCCATTTCAATTAGAAAATACACGATTGGCTCAGATAATCATGTGACTTTTCCCACAATGGCGCCTTTCTCTCTCTCTCTCTCTCTCTCTCTCTGTCTCTATTTAATTCGACGAACTAGGAGCCTAAAACTTTGTGGAAATGTTTTTGATATAGAGCTCCAGATGCCGCCCAGAAGGGTTGGAAAGAAATCTAGGGTCGTTCATAAATTAAGGAAAAAGGAGGAAGCGAAACACTGAAAAATCTAAAGCACAGACGCGTACCGAAGCGATAACTCGGTCATCAACTAACAACAATACACATTCGACTTCGACTGGTGGCTTCACCCCTGCTGGTTCGGCACTTTCTTTGAAAGAGACTTGGACATTTTTTTTCTCAAGTAAGTGCCCGATCATCACTGACAGTGGTAGTAGTTCGGATAATGAAGCATCATGTGAATCTGCAAAATCGATCCCTGACGCAACCTTTCACGGCCGGCAGACTTCAAACATAATCGCCAATGTGTCAACATTCGATGCTCCGGTCTCCACAGTTCGTTGCCAGAAATGTAAGTCGAAGGTTTGTACATGCTTTTTTTCTTTTCTTTCTGTTGTGTGTGTGTGTGTGTGTGTGTGTGTGTGTGTGTGTGTGTGTGTGAAATTTTCATTTCTAATTGTTCTTTATTTTCATTTATTTGCTTATTTACAACTTTTATCATCATTAGGGGGCTTGGGTAGCAAGTGGTGTGGTTGTTACAGGGATAAAGAAAACGAAACCATCAAATGGATGCTTCTTACTCTTTTCTACTTTTGATTTTCAGTCTTTTTTTTTTTATTGATTTTTTTTTTAAATTACAAAGTTATCGTGTGTTCTCCCTTTAATTTAACTTTGTACATGTTCTTCTTTTGTTTTCCTTTTATTTTCGTCTTCGCTCACTGATTTTGCGTGTGCGTGTGTGTGTGTGTGTGTGTGTGTGTGTGTGTTGTGTGTGTGTGTGTGTGCGCGCGCGCGCCCGCGGATTTCTGTGATAATTATGTACTGTTCTTATTCTACTTGAAATCTGCTTCCTTTCACAATAAGGTTTCTGACGTCAGAACTCTCTTGAATTTTCGCAGTGACATCTAGACCAGAAGAAAAAAAAAAGAAAAGAAAAAAGAAAATAAAGAAAAAGGCAAAGAAAGAAAGGGTAGCATTAGAATATTTTGGAACAGTCATTCTCCTGAAGCATGCTCTCTCTGTCTGTCTGTCTCTCTCTCTCTCTCTCTCTCACTCTGTCTCTGTCTCTCTCTCTCTTCTCTCTCTCTCTCTCTCTCCTCTCTCTCTCTCTCTCTCTCTTGTAGTAGCAATATTCACACATTTTTCCACACATTCTATTTTCAGGTTGCTGTTTTTGGAGATGAGACCAAGAGGATGGGATCTGCTTGTTGTCTGGAGGTACGGTGCACGTCCTACAATATTTTGGTTCCGGGAACAACCACCATGACCTCACTAAAGTCGGGAACGTGTACAACGGGTTCGACATTAACCGTCATTTTCTTGCAGCATCATCTTCCAGTGGCATGGGATTCACACAACTGTCATGTTTTATAGGTTTGACGCATTTGCCACCATCAATGAACCCGAGTTCATTTCAACTCTACCATATATATAATATATATAAAAATATATAGGGTAGTACTGAGGATCAGCGTTATATTAAAAAGAGTGCTCGACCAGAGTGGGAGCGGCATTTGCTGTATTAAAAGCAATTATATTAAAAAGAGTGCTCGACCAGAGTGGGAGCGGCATTTGCTGTATTAAAAGCAATTATATTAAAAAGAGTGCTCGACCAGAGTGGGAGCGGCATTTGCTGTATCAAAAGCAATACAAGCTCACTACACCCTGACGATCGCACTGACAGCGCGAAACAGATCTGTAGATTTTAAGCTTGATTTTAACTTGCTTTTAATACAGTATATATATATATATATATATATATATATATATATCAATATCACAAAAGTGCATACAGAGCAACAGACACCCATCTGCAAAAAACGACTGAGCATGTACGTGAATATACAACCCAGATGGGAATCGAACCTTCACCAGATGGTTGCCTTGATGTGTCTGTCTCTTTTGATGGAAGCCGGCATCGACGAGGCAGAATATCACATAATGGAATTGCATCTGTAATAGAATTTTTTTTTTCTGGACTGATCATAGATTGTGCGGTCCTGAGCAACTACTGCCAGGTATGTGAACAGGGCCCAGCTCAGGATTCTCCCAACTTCCACGAATGGTGGCAGAAACACAACGATGATTGCCAGAAGAAAAAAAAACTGTGACTGTTCCGCACCAGCTATGGCAACACAAGCTGCTGTTATAATGTTTCTCAGGCCTTTAGAGCTCCACAATTTTCAATACAAGCTTCTTTTTGGAGACGGAGATGCCACGGCTCATACTGCAGTCAACCAGTCTACTCCCTCCATATGGGCCTGACTTTGAAGTTGGAAAAATAGAATGCGCTAATCATGTTAAGAAAACCATGGGTACTGCTCTCAGAAATTTGGTGGGAAAGCAGAAGACCATGAAGGAATATACTGGAGGAAAGGGAAAGCTGACAGAAAAAAGAGCTGCTCAGCTGACCAGCTACTGTGGACGTGCCATAAAAGACAGTGCTGGGGATCTTCACAAGATGGGGCAAGCTGTGCGGGCTTCCTCCTTTCATTCCTTGAGAACTGATGATGATTCTCACCATATGCCGTGTCCACCTGAAAGGAAAAAAGAAAGAGGAGAGAAAGTGTGAGGCGCCAAGAACGAGAACAGCGCCGGGCACATGACGGGAGAAGTGTACGCCCCTGGTGCATTCTGATCTTTTTTCCCCAAGAGAAAACACTTCTGAAAACACTTCGCGTACATACAGCAAGGCTGTTTTGTTGATATTTCAACTTAGTTTTTTTTTCTTAGTTTAGTTGTGAGTATTAAGTTTTAATATGTAACCCTATGTTTCTAAGCATTTTTCTCCCAACCAGCTTTCTGCTTACGGTGTTGTCATGGCCTCATCTGCAACAACCACACAGTGAAAGTATCCTTTTGAAATTTGGCATGCTAGGGTAAAAATGTGTGCTGAGTGCTTTAAAACTAGTTTGAACTCTGTAGCTATAACAGTTTTTTCCCATAGTAGGTAATGAAAATCATTAGCGAGAATTTAAACCAAAATTCAACAAAATTTGGAATTGCACAGAAAAAAATATTTATGCATGCAGGACATCCATTTTCGCCTTTGTTGCACGAACTGATGTTCACCGATTTAGGGGAAACAGTCCATAGTAATCTGTACTCCATTTCTCCAAAGCCTGAACTGAGGGCGGTAACGATTTGCAGCCATGCCCACAACAGCTTCCATCCAGACTTGAAGGCGCCTGCCTGTGGTGAATGTGTTTCATGAAAAATACCAGAAGGCGATAGGGCAGTCCCAAGACTGCAGCAAGATTAGGACATTGCTCAACAAACAGAATGTCTCAAAGCACACTGAGGTTTAAGGGGATGATTATAATTATGTGGAAAGGGGCCGGATGGATAACGGACTCGCCTTGGAAGTGAATCCCCCTAATCCGTAGTTCCTGTCTCGCATGGGGCGGTTGTTTGTTTGTTCCTTTCTTTGTGCTTCCTTCTTTTCACTAGACCTGAAACAGTGTTCAAAGGGCTAGTTTTGCGGATGAGACAATAAACCGAAGTCCTGTGTGCAGCATGCAAGGTAGTGCCATATAAAAGAAGTTACAGCAGCCAGGGAGTTGTCCCTGGCAACATTTAAAGGAACATTTTCTTTCATAGGTGAACTAACTAAAACATTCACAGAGAGAAAAAGAGGAAGACGTACTCTAGTGTGATGCGCCCTGAGAGTACAACAGCGGGAATGCCACACACAGAATTCTGTTGTGACAATATTAACTGTATACATAACGATGATGATAATAATAACGATGCTAGTGATGATGATGATGACGATGACCATGATGATGATGATGACAATGACGACGACGATGACGACGACGACGACGACGATGATGATGATGATGATGGCAGACTCTTCATACTGAAGACCAGTCTATGGGCAGCTGTCTATGTGCTCATCAACACACCATCTGGTGGCTATGCAGTCTTATCCTGCGCACTCTCCGGCATGCAGGCCTCAGGAACCCTTGCTCAGGAGAAGCCTTCTCAGCCGACATAAAAGAACATAGATAAAGTGGCGGGGGTAGGGTAGGGAGGGGACGGGTATGGGAAAAGAAAGAACCCAACAATGCGTTTCAATTGTACATGCACTGATGCCTGCTGTTGCCTAATGTTCCGTGGTGGAAGGGGGAGGGAGAGAAAAGAAGAAGAAGAACAACAACAACAACACAACAACAATAATAGCAACAACAACAAGAAGAGGGGGAGAAGAAAGACTAAGATGAAGAAGGGAGAGAAGAAACAAAAGAAGGAGGAGGAGGAGAAGAAAGAGGAAGAGAAGCAAGAGCAGGAGGAGGGGGAGAAGGAAGAAGAGGGGGAGGAGGAGAAAGAGGAGGAGAAGCAAGAGCAGGAGGAGGGGGAGGAGGAAGAAGAGGGGGATGAGGTGGAGGAGGAGAAAGAGGAGGAGAAGATGGGGGAAAAAGAAGAAGACGATGATGACAAAAGATGAAGAGAAGGAAAATGTGACGATGTTGATGATGATGATGATGATGATTTAAGAAAAAAATGAGACTGAAGAAGAAGACGAAAAGATGGACGAGTAAAGAAGAGTATATTGAAGAGCTCAATGCCGAGATGGTGCAAAGTAGCGTCGTCAACGTAAAGGCGCCACTGATCTAGGTCAGAGAGCCCACCCCAATATGATGTTTTAATCCTGACAATCTGGCGCTCGACCAAGGGAAGCGGGTAGCCAGATAAGTGATGACAGGGCAAGACGCTGCTCGTCTGAGTGCCCGTGAAACGGCATCAAAGTGCAGGCTTTTATGGCCGCTACCACTACCCCGCCTTAATGGCTTGTAACTGTCAACGTCACAATGTTGCTGTTGTGGAATAGCTCGTAAAGCGCGCCGGCGCCGAATTTTCTCTCTCCTTCTCTCTCTCTTTGTTATGTGGTGTGTGTGTGTGTGTGGGGGGGGGGGGGGGGGGGGGGGGGGGGGTATATGTATATTGAATTTCTCTCCTCTCTCTCTCTCTCTCTCTCTGTATTTCTTTCTCTCTCTCACTTCCCTCCCTTCCTTCCACCAACCTCCCTCTCTCTCTCTCTCTCTCTCTCTCTCTCTTCTCTCTCTCTCTCTCTCTCTCTCTCTCTTAACATAGGCTATTCTTCTCCGTCGCGGACTCAGTCTTAACATTTTACTCCCGTTAACATCAAGCCATGACATCGTAGGCGTCCAGAATTACATTACACTGGTGTACTGGTTTTCAGCCCGTTTAACTTCCCGAATCTGTAACATCAGCATCACCTGCCCCTGGTGGAGGGAATGAGTGGTAAACAGTGACCTTGATGTTTACTCGTCGTTCTTAAACATCAACCAGTCAGTATTTAAAAAACAACAACAACAATAACAACAACAACAACAAAAACAACAAAGAAACAAAGTGAATGAAATTAAGCTATATGGGCAGGCCTAACAAGGATGATAAATGACTCCCAATTCCTGTGTTTTTGAGGGACTGCTCGTCCGTTTCCTCTGTTCGGAATATCTGTCCCCATTCACACATCCCTACCCAACACCACCACTCCCCTCCCACCCC
>CM065714.1:71629289-71641789 GCA_033310375.1 Conus canariensis | reverse complement strand
CGCACGCACGCGCGCGCGCGCGCGCGCGCGCACACACACACACACAACACCATCTTCATCTCTCTCTCTCTCTCTCTTCTCTCTACCACACACACACACACACACACACACACACACACACACTCACTCACTCACAGAGAGAGAGAGAGAGAGAGAAGTGTCTGACTTGTAGGTCTACATAACAACAAACTGCATGATCATCATCAGCCTCGAATTGCGACTAGGAAAACCAACCAACCTACCAACCAACCAACCAAAAACACCCACCAAACGAAGGATTTGGGAGTGACCATTTTGATAGGTCATCCTTAGCGCGCCATCCAGGCATACACAGCGCCATCAATGTCTCACGGGGAAACACTCTCAAACGGAGGGTTGGACTGACCCATTGGCACAACTGTCTCCAGCTCAAAATTACAGCTTAAACTCCAATGAGACAGACTATAACGACTGGCGAAACTGAGCCAAACGGACCGGAATGTCACCAGTGCCACCATGGTTTCGCCATCATCGACCACAACCATAGAGTCAAGAGAACTTTTTTTCACTTCCTTCATTGAAAATGAAGCGGACAATGAAATGTCAACACCTAACTTGAGGTGTTTTGATTGTGGGTGTTGTTTGTGTTATACATGCTGGTGCTTGGAGATGGTACTTCTATGTCAGGATCTCTTCGTCGTTTGGATCTTGGCTGGTATGTCTCAAGTCAGTCTTCTGCTTCTTTTCTCTTCTTGTTGTGTCATCCTCTTTCTTTCTTTTTTTTTCTTCTCTCCATTCTTTTCTGTCTTGTCCTTCTTTGCGGGTCTTCTTCCTCCTTCGCCCTTCTTGTCATCGGAGATGTCTGTGAGCAATGCCATCTCCAGTCTTCTCTTTCACTGTTCTTCTTATGTGAGCGCAAACGTACAGCTGCCCAGGCGCGGCTCAGGATGCTGTGGGATGGGAAGGGCTTTCGGGGGATTCTAGGGGAAAAAAACTGAACTGCTCCCCCACGCTCCCTTCGATCCCCGAGCGCACATGAGCGCGTACGTGTGTACAAGCGTGCGCGCGCGTGTCCGTATATGTGTAAGTAAAC
This sequence comes from Conus canariensis, assembly GCA_033310375.1. NCBI lineage: Eukaryota > Metazoa > Mollusca > Gastropoda > Neogastropoda > Conidae > Conus > Conus canariensis. The sequence goes on along the minus strand of CM065714.1, from coordinate 71,640,717 downwards.
GTGTAAGTAAATGTGCGTGTGTGTGGGTGCGTGCATGTGTGTGTGTGTGCGTGCGCGCGCGCGCGTATGAAACGGGGTGGAAGGGAGGAGAGGGTAGGTGGGGATGTGAGAGTATGCTTCAACGATTGCACACACAACTCCGCTCAGTTGGATTTATACCTAAAGTTCATCCCGTGTGACATTACCTGTGCTGCCTAGGATAGTTTACTGCACTCTTAAGATGTCGCTTGGGAAACACACGTGCATGTGTGCGTGTGTGTTTATGTGTGTGTGCGTGCACATCTGGGTATGTGTGTGAGTAAAGGGATGTGTGTGTGAACGGGTGAATGTGTATGACAGACAGAGAGAGAGAGAGAATGTGCGCGCGCGCGCGCGTGTGTGTTTATGGGCGTGCATATGCACGTGTGCATATGTGTGTGCGTGTGTATGTGCATACGTGAGAGATAGACAGACAGAGAGAGTGCGCAGAAATGAAGCCACCTACGTGATTACATACCGACACCTTTATTTATAGTCAAGGCTAATCTTGGAAAAAGCGGAAGGAGGTGGAGAAAGTTCCTGTGGGAACTGGCAGACCCAGGCGGCAGTCGTTCCGACCCCCAGCTCTTCATTAGGGCATCTGAAACATCCCAGGTGAGCAGCCTGGCGCCTGCTTTAATGAAGGTCGATCACAGACAACTCATTAAGCACCGGAAATGGTTACTGCAGTCAAGAATTCACTGGCAAAGAATCTGTACTACTCTCGTCTCTGGGGTACTTTAACCCTTGCTTCGCCGTTACACGGCCTGTTGGAGATCTTTAAAAACTGCCGGCGCACACTGATTTAATGATTCAGTAGCGACTGAAAGATAGGCTTTCTTTAAAAACGCGACTCTCTCTCTCTCTCTCTCTCTCTCTCTCTCTCTCTCTCTCTCTCTCTCTCTCTCGCTTGCGTGCGTGCGTGCGTGTGTGTTGTGTGTGTGTGTGTGTGTGTGTGTGTGTGTGTGTGTCCACACCCCTCCGTCGAGGGCCAAGGGGATTTAAGGTCACGGTATAGAATGACATTTGCGCCGTCAGTGTCACACAAGCATAGTTCTTTTACAAAACAAAACAAAAAAAAGCATGAACATTGCAACATGACAGCGTCTTATAGTTAAAAAAAAAAAGAACTAATAATCTTTGATACTGATAAGACAGGGTTCTGTTGTTTATGGATATCAGAACATTTGGGACAATCATCAATTGAATGTCATCCCTTTAGTTTGTTCTCAAACGGTTCATTTCTCTGCGTTGGTCATACACGGAGAGAAGTAAACCGTTTAAAAACAAAAGGATGATGCTCGATCGAGAGATAACCGGACATTCCATAAGTAAATGAAACTCATCTACAATGGAATTCAAATATTTTCCGCATATACAGCGTTCTCGTGAAAAAGCATTAACTCGCCATGCCTTAAATGGCAGACAAAGATACTTTTTTTATTTTTTTTTTTATGTCGTTCCATTTTGGCCATGACGACAAGATTGGACGACCTTTGCGTTGGCAATGGTGGGATTTAGAACACCAGCAAAGAACACCATCATTCGCAGTCAAAAGCGTGACGCGTTCATGCCGCCTGCTAGTCCCTTTGAATGGGTAAGAGCGTGTACACAAAATAAACATGTGCAGTTGTTTGACTGTGGACGTTTTTGTCTATAAATGGGGATAACGAGAAAAAAAACAACCAACCAAACAAACAAACAAACAACAACAACAAAAAAGTGGTGTTCAGTTATGCTCCAACGTTTTCAGCTAGGACCCATATTTCCGTGTGTGTGAGAGAGAGAGAGAGAGAGAGAGAGATTTTTCCAAGCTTATGTCTCTCAACTATCGGTAGAGTCCAATAACTGAAGAATTTCAGACAGTCCTTGATTTGGAGTTACTGCGTTTTGAGGGAGAAAATCGGCCTTGACCTGAATTTGGCCATGATGTTTATCAAAAGATGCCATTTCCTGGCCTCGGGTTGTTCTGAATTGACCAAGTGATTTACTGTTTTGCATTGCATAAATTTTAAAGATAGACGGACTCTGTCAGTGTATTGTGTTGTGTGTGTGTGTGTGTGTGGTGTGTGTGTGTGTGTGTGCGTGCGTGCATGCGTGCACGCGCGCGCTGACTAATGAAAGCATTGTTTGGAGTGGAGAGTTTGAGTAGCTTTTTGTGTTGTGGCGGACAGATATCTGGAATTGACTGACACACCACTCCGGTGCCAGACGACGATCTCCAGCGATAGAAGTATTAGCTCATGGCGGGCGAAACTTGATGCCTTTCTGTCTGCCTCCGCTGCTTTTACCCAGTGATTGTGTTTCTTTCTCCTCTCCCTCCCACTTCAGCCAGCCTAACTCCACTCACTCTCTACTCCAGTCTCCGGACCCTCTTTCTCGTCTGATTTAACATATTCCGCGAGTTCGTTTCTATGCTAGCTGATTTAAAAACAAACAAAACAAAACAAAACAAACAAAAAAGGAAAAAAAAAAAAAAAAAAAGAGAGAAAAGGAAAACAACTTCCCGTTCAACAGTTCTATAGACCAGTACACTCTCTCTGTCTGTCTGTCTGTCTGTCTGTCTGCTCTCTCTCTCTCTCTCTCTCTCTCTCTCTCTTCTCTCTCTGTCTGTCTCTGTCTGTCTGTCTGTCTCTCTCTCTCTCTCTCTCTCTCTCTCTCTCTCTCTCTCTCTCTCTCTCTCTCTCTTTGCCATGATTCTGATTTCCATGTCATTTGTAATTGTCCAATATCTAAAATAGTGTCGCAAATGTTTGTGTGTACGTTTGTATCAGACAAAACGTTAACTATAATCAGGGCGATGTTTTTGCTGCTCACGACACATGTGATCTAACGTATGCGTGTTAAAGTGACTTTATATCTTTGAATACGATTACTCGACACTTATGTTTGTTTACGTGCGTGTTCATGTTCACATCCTTTTTGTTTCTAATTCTGTGTTAGCCTCTGTGGTTATAAAGCGGCCGCCACGCCCTATCCTGATATATTTTTTTCTGGGTATGGCGACATTGACTTTGTCATGATGCCACTGCTGCATACTACCCCTGCTGACGTTAAGTGCTTCCGCTGTTGTTGTTGTCGCTGCTGCTGCTGCTACTGTCATTGCTGCTAGGTCTTCTATATTACCTGCTGCTGCTGCTGCTGCTCTCCTGCTGCTGCTGCTACTGCCACTGCTGGTAAAAGGAACAGTTTATAGTGCCATGCCCCGAATAAAATATGTATGTTGTCAGAGGCTACGGAAAAATATCAAAATGAATGTTGATGTGTTGATGTCAGTTTATATCTTTTGACGTGGCCACTTTATCCTTAAGTATGTCTTAGTGTCCATTTATGTTGCTAGTCTTCTTGTGTTTCTCTTTGTGGTAGTGACACGTCATGGGCCCTGACAATTCTGCTGGATATGGCGCCCTACATCCCTGTCCTTAGTGGTAGCAGAAGCAATAGAATGAAGAGGAAGAGGAGGAGAAGGAGGAGGAGGAGGAGGAGAAAGGAGAAGATGGAAATTGGAGCTTAAACTCGCACGACAGGTACACACACACACACACACACACACACACACACACACACACACACACACACACACACACACACACACACACACACACACACACACACACACACACACACACACACACACACACACACACACACACACACACACACACACACACACACACACATGGCTATTGTCAAATAAGGGAGAAGACATACGGGGGCTAGGAGGATGAAGGCGGGGTGGGAGAAAGGGAAGACCGGATATTGGGGGAGGGTGGGAGAGGAGGAGGAGGAGGTGTGTGTGTGTGTGTGTGTGTGTGTGTGTGTGTGTGTGTGTGTGTGTGTGTGTGTGTGTGAACGCACATCAAACAATGATATTAACAACACACACATCAAATATTCCCAATATTTTGACCTTCCAAGGTTTCCTTCAATGGACTTTGATAACAAGAATGGAGCCAGATACCAAATCATCAACTCAGGAAAACAAGTAACCGATATTCTCACTCACTCACTCCAAGCCCTAAGCCCTGCTCCTCTTCCCCCATCTCCACACGCCCATAACGTACCAATAACCACATATCTCCCATTCCCTCCATCCCCATCCCCACTCGCCCCCCCCCCCCCCCTCACACCCCTCCACCCCCCTCACTTCAGCCTTTCTCTCTCCTAAACTCATTCTCCCTCAAACATGTCCTTGTCCACCTCTCCAAATTTCTTCACACCTGTAGCTTTGATACTACATGATTTGCACTCCCCATTCTGTCCTTGTTCTGTGATTCTAAATCTCCAGCACGAGCTTCTCAGGAACTCAAAGTGTACATGAAAACACGGTTTAGACTAAAGTAACATGACAACACAAATGTCACACACACACACACACACACACACACACACACACACACACACACAATCATATCATATATAATACATATTTATAATATATTTTCTTAATTTTATGTTCCCATTTTCTTCACCTTCAACCCCCCCCCCCCCCCCCTTCTTTTTTTTTTTTTTAAAGTTCAAATCTTTGCCACGTCATTACTATAATGACGGAAGAATTGTTAGCCTGCACTTGTTTTCCCCCACGACTTTATTGTTCGGCATTATATATATAATATAATATATATATATAATTATATATATATATATATTAATCCTCTCGATGAGTCCGATCCAGCGAACGAAAGGCCTACGAGCAGGCAATATGAATAGATCTGTCTTCAAGAGGCATTATAATGGTTCCCATATGCTGCTAGTGAAAGGTTTAACATTTATGATATGTTTTCCTAATTATGCGTTCCCATTTCATTCCTCTCCCTCCCGTATGGGAGGGGCAGGGGTGTAGGTTAATGTGGGGAGGGGGAGGGGTGTAGGTTAATGTGGCCGCCAGTTTTAGTGTTGGCTTTGCAAATGTTTTAAGGGAACAGCCTTGCAAATTTTCCCCAAATACGTGGAGGTTTCTCTCTCTCTCTCTCTCTCCTCTCTCTCCTCTCTCTCTCTCTCTCTCTCTCTCTCTTTGTCTTCTCGTCTGCCTCTTCTCTGTCTTCTGTCTGCCTCTTCTCTCTCCCTCTCCCTCCCTCCCCCCCCCCTCCTCTCTCTCTCTCTCTCTCTCTCTCTCTCTCTCTCCCTACAATCGTGTGATGACAGGTTGCCAGTCATATGATTGAACGCGGCAAACTGAATGGTCTATGCCCGCCCATTCTATGATCGACTCAAAATTGAAACCAGTTCTGCCACTGACTGATTTAATCAGCACCAAATGAGGCGCGCGCGCGCGCTTGTGTGTGTGTGTGTGTGTGTGTGTGTGTGTGTGTGTGGTGTGTGTGTGTGTGTGTGGTGTGTGCATGCGTGCGTAAGTGTGTGCGTGCGTGCGCACGCGCATGTGTGTGTATGCGTGTGTGTGCGCGTGCGTGCGTGCGTGTGTGAGTGTGTGCGTGCGTGCGTGCGTACGTGCGTAAGTGCGTGCGCGCGCGCGCGTGTGTGTGTGTGTATGTGTGTGTGAGTGTGTGTGCGTGTGTGTGTTGTGTGTTTGTGTGTGTGTGCGCGCGCGCATGTGTGTGTGGTGTGTGTGTGTGTGTGTGAGCATCGGTCTTTAGTCGTCTTTATAGTGTAGTACATTGGAACAGGTGTCTTACAGCAATGTGGATATGGTATCTGTCTAAAAAGGCAACCCCGTGAGACGCCATTTGAGGTCAAATGGGTACAGCGTTTGTCGGCAGAATTGACGATCGTGAGGTGGAATTGCCCGGGGGTTGCATTTTTTTTTCGGCTTGACAACTCTCTCTGTCCACATAGCAGTAAACGGTTTCCTGATTCAGTGAAGTGAGGGTTAAAGGCGGCAGAAGCGGAGAGATGGGCTACGCGTTGCATCATGCCGTGCCCTAGGGCGGCGAAGCGGAGAGATGGGCTACGCGTTGCATCATGCCGTGCCCTAGGGCGACGGAAGCGGAGAGATGGGCTACGCGTTGCATCATGCCGTGCCCTAAGGCAGCGGAAGCGGAGAGATGGGCTACGCGTTGCATCATGCCGTGCCCTAAGGCAGCGGAAGCGGAGAGATGGGCTACGCGTTGCATTATGCCGTGCCCTAGGGCGGCGGAAGCGGAGAGATGGGCTATGCATTGCATCATGCCGTGCCCTAGGGCGGCAGAAGCGGAGAGATGGGCTACGCGTTGCATCATGCCGTGCCCTAAGGTGGCGGAAGCGGAGAGATGGGCTACGCGTTGCATCATGCCGTGCCCTAGGGCGGCAGAAGCGGAGACATGGGCTACGCGTTGCATCATGCCGTGCCCTAAGGCGGCGGAAGCTGATAGATGGGCTACGCGTTGCATCATGCCGTGCCCTAGGGCGGCGGAAGCGGAGAGATGGGCTACGCATTTCATCATGCCGTGCCCTAGGGCGGCGGAAGCGGAGAGATGGGCTACGCGTTGCATCATGCCGTGCCCTAAGGCGGCGGAAGCGGAGAGATGGGCTACGCATTGCGTCATGCCGTGCCCTGTGGGAACGTTAACCTTTTTAAAGTTTTTTGAGACGCCCACCCATCCAGAAGTTGCTGATTCGAATCCGGGTGGAGTCAAAAATAGATAAATAAATAAATGTATAAATAAGCAAATAAATAAACAAGTAAATAAATAACAGCAGACGGGCATCTAGGTGTCATGATCTGCGGCCCGGCCCCACTGGAGCGCGAGTTCAAGGCCGATCGAAACACTTGCTGGGGGTTCTACTCCGAAGCCTTCTGTTGTCAAGCTCTCACCAGTTCCGTAGTAGTAGTAGTTAGTAGTAGTAGTAGTAGTAGTAGTAGTAGTAGTAGTAAACCAGAATAGGGAGCCGGAATAGCTCAGTGGTAGAGCGCTGACTCGTAATCTTGGTGATCTGGGGTTGCGGGTTCGAATCTCCGCCGGGGCGTTTCGGTACAGGGGATTTTTCCCTCGGAGTAACATTAGTTCTGACTCCATTTCCCTACAGTCCTTCGAATGAGACTATAAACGAGGTTCCGTGTGTGAACGCACGCATAATATCTTGCACACACGTAAAATCCCATCACAACTTTCGGAAGAGTAGTCAGTTTGGCCGTTGGTATGGATGACACGTACACACAGCATGCACCTGCGTAAGAATGGAAGAATGAAGGAAGTAAAGAAACTGAGTGAACGATATTGACGATATTGACTGGATGACACGGGAAACGACTGATGAAGCGCCAGCTGCAGCTCTTCATCGGCACTACCCAGGTAGCAGCCGTTGTGTAAGCGAGTGTTGATTGTAAAGCGCTTAGAGCTTGGTCTCTAGCGAGAATAGGCGCTATATAAGTATTCATTAGTAGTAGTAGTAGTAGTAGTGTAGCAACAGCAGCAGCAGCAGCGCAGCAGTAATAGTAGTAGTAGCAACATCAACAGTTGCAGTAGCAGTATGGTGTGGTGTGGTGGTGTGGTGGTAGCAGTAGTAGTAGTGGTTGTGGTAGTGCTGATGGTAATATTTTGTTTTGTGTCTCCTTAAACTGAATACTTCACTGTTTCTATGCAACAATTCTGCGACTCAGTGTTCAAGCTATGATGATGTTCACGGCCCAGCCGAGTACGGAGGTCACACGAGGGCTTCAAACAGGTTAAAAACGGAACTTTGTACATTGAAAAAAAAGGCCGATACTCCAAATCCAAATCAGGTCAATGGTTGAAGTAGAAAGAAACTCGTGGAGAGCGTGGCAGCAGAGAGTCCTCAGAAGAGAAGCCCCCTTCAAGCAAGTGTTTCGGCCCTTATCTCCTGACACTCTAGGGGGTTGGGCCACACCCGGTTCATGACTCCGGATGTCCCTCTGCTGCCCCTTTTTTTTTTCCCATCTTGGGACGAGCCATGGCTGGGATTCGAACCCATGACCTTCTGGACATGCTCATTTTCCACTTAATGACTCGCGCTTTAACCACTGAGCCACAGGGACACCTGATATTTGTAGGGAAATTAAGCCTTATGAAGTTCACTTTTGTTCCTCCTTGACCAGATCCAGCTTGAACACCTCTCTGCCGCTTCTGCCATTGCTTTCAGGGCTCTGGTTTTTTCCTTCCCTGCAACTGAGAGCTGTTTCATGAGGCTGTATGCAGACGTTCCTACAAACCCCCTAGCTCCAATTTCTGCAGTGAGGACTTTGACCTGATAGCCTTCTCTCCTCAGGCTGTTTGCCAGATCAGCATACTTTTCAGTCTTGTAGATTTGAGCTGCCTCCATTCTGTTCTCATATGGCACCGTGAGCTCGATCATGATCAGCTGCTTGGTTGACTTAGAGTGGACTACTATGTCTGGTCTCATGCCACTCTTGCTGATGATCTCTGGGTGACTCTTCCATTCTGGGAGGTCTGCAGTGCACTCCCAGTCATCTGCCCCGTCCAGCAGACTCTGCCTGCATGTTTCGAGTGGCACTGTTGTTCTTGGCCATGATTTGCTGCCTCCTGCCGTGAAGAATGTTGCGGGTGCTTTAGGAGTCCTGATTTTCCCTTTTGTGGTGTTGGTACTAGCCCAGACTACTTGTACAATCTCTTTGAGCACTTGGTTGTGCCTCCATGTGTACCTTCCTTGAGCCAGGGCTACTTTACATGAGCTTAGGACATGCTCCACTGTTTGTTTTTCATGGCAGAGGGGGCATGCAGGATCGTCTGTTTTCCCCCACTTCACCAGGTTTGCATTTGAGGGCAGAAGGTCATATGCAGATCTGAGAATGAAGCTGATCCTGAGAGGGGCCATGTGCCAAATGTCATTCCAAGTGAGACTTCTTTGGAGTGCATTCTCCCACGTTGTCCATTGCCCTTGCTGGCTCTGCTGGACTGCTTTTTGGAGTCTTTTTTGGTCTTCTTCTTTTCTCATCTCCTGAATCATCATGTCTCTTTTGGCTTTTCCTTTGGCCTTTGATCACCATTCAGTTTTGGTCACCCCCAGTCCTTGTCTGTTGGTCTGTGTGTGTCCTGTTATTTCTCTGATCTTGAGACTTTCTTTTGCAGAATCCATCGCCTCTTGAACTTTCCATTTTCTGCCTGTCTTCAGCTGGGGCTTGATTGCTTCTATCACCTTGTCTCCTGAGTCCTCCAGCATGCTTTGAAGTCTGATCTTCCCTGCTTTGTATTCCTCCAGGATGGATTTCAGTGGTAGTTTCAGCTTTGCTTGGCGACAGTACAGCGCTATGTCAGTCAGACAGGGTGGGACACCAAGCCATTTCCTTGTGAACTTGTTGATTTTGGCTTCCATTGCCTCCACTGTGCTGGTGCAGATGTCGTATATCATCAGAGGCCATAGGAGCTTTGGTATCAGCATGAACTGCAGACACCAGACCTTGTATTTGCCAGGGAGCCCACACTGGTCAATGGTCTCCAAGCCTTCCTCCGCCATCTGCTTGGTTTCTTTTGCTCTTTGTGTGTCTTTCAGCGTATCATCATACCATCTTCCAAGGCTCTTGACTGGTTCTTCTGTGACTGTTGGAATGGCCTGGTTGGCAACACTGAAGACCACAGATCCGGCCACTTTTCCTTTCCTCAGTGAGAGACTCCGTGATTTCTTTGGCTTGAACTTCATTCTGGATGAGGCAACTATGTCGTCCAGCCTCTCCAGCACATGACGTGTCTCGTCTTCTCTGGATGAAATCACTGTAGTGTCATCCATGAAGGCCTTGAGAGGAGGCATCTTGTATCCATCGCCAAGGTCTGTTTGTCTCGCGTTGTTTGTTGCTGCTTTCAAGATGAGTTCCATTGCCAGCACGAACAGTATTGGGGAAATTGCACAGCCCATTGCAATACCCACTTCCAAGTTGATCCAGTCTGTTGTGTACTCCTTGGTAGAGAACCGCATTGAGAAGCCATTGAAGTACTTCTTGAGCATGTCGCGGATGTTCTTTGGCACATGGTACATCTCAAGAGCCAACTGTATCATCTCATGGGGCACAGATCCATATGCGTTTGCCAGATCAAGCCACACTACGTCCAGGTCTCTCTTTTCTGTTTTTGCTTTTTGGATTGCGTCCCAGATCATTGTGGCGTGTTCTACACAGCCAGCCACGCCTGGGATGCCACCTTTCTGGACTGACACATCCAAGTACTTGTTTTCCATCAGGTACTTGGTCAGCCTTGCTGCCATGACAGAGAAGAAGATTTTCCCTTCGACGTTCAGTAGTGATATTGGCCTGAACTGGCTGATGTCACTTGAGTTTTGTTCTTTGGGGATGTACACACCATCTGCCGTCATCCACTGGCCGCTGATCTTCTGGTTTCTCCAAGCCGATCGCAGCAGCCTGTGGAGCCACTCCAGCACCTTGGGACATTTCTTGTAAAGCTGGTAAGGTATTCCGTTTGGCCCTGGTGATGATTTGGCTCTGGCTTTGTCGACCACCTTCTTGATTTCCGCCAACGTTGGAGGCTTGCCATTGAACTGTTCCTCAGGGTTGGTTGGCCACACCAGACCTTGAATGTCGAGTGGTGCTTTGCTCTGTGGGTCAGAGTATGTTTTCCTCAGATGCTGCTCAAGAACTCCTTTGTCCACACTTAGGGTCCCAGATTTTGGCTGCTCAAACAGTGTTCTGGCAAACTGGAAGGGGTCTCTGAAGAAGCGCTCTTGTGTCTTCTTCTTTTGCTCTTCCTCTTCCTCGCAGATTCCGCTTTGCTGAGGGCGCTGTGTTTTTCTTTCAGGTCTTTCCACAGTTTTTCCAAGCCTTGTTTTTCAGCTGGCAGTGCGGTCTTCATTTGCATCTTGAGGTTTTTCTTTTGGACCCTGATCTTGTCCATCTTTTCTTGGCGTCTGGATTTCTTTGGAGGTGTTTTCTCTTTGGGTAGTTTTGCTCCATAGGCGTCTCTACATGTGGCATACACAATGTCCCCATATGTGGCTAGTTTGTGTTCCAGGGTGCTTTTCCCTATCAGTGCATCGAGTCTTTGGACGATTTTTGCATCCAGTTTCTCCCAATCTTCAGTTTCGTTTGCTCGTGGCAGGTTGGAGTTTCAGGCGCCTGTCATCGAGGGCCTGTGCGAATTCCTCATCCGAACCAACAGCGTGGATGTCCTTGGCACTGTGGTTTAAATCCTGGCCTTGGTCTTCCGACGTCTTATCTGCTGATGCAGTGCGCTGCTGCTCATTCAGATGAGTCTTCACACATCCCATCTTTGTTCTGTGGATCTTCATGCCACGGGTGGTAGCGAAACGTTTCCACAGACACATGGATATTCCATTTGGTCCATGTTCATAGTCCGTCTGGGATTTGCAGTCATGATTGGTTGAGCACCGATGGATTCATCATTCTCTCCCCCTTTCGGTGAATCCTGGGAGCATCTTTTCCTTTTATTCTTAGTAGCCACATGTTTAAGGCAAAGTGGGGAGCCAGCCCACAGAGCCCTTGGTTCTGGTCTTTCCCAGTGTCCTCCGGTCTTTCCCGGACGTCCTCCGG